>VWZV01013365.1:202142-323365 GCA_013397155.1 Irena cyanogastra
CCCAAAACAAGCCCCCGCCGAAGCAAACCGCAGCGGAGGAGATGCAGCAGAAAGTCCCCTAGTGCCCCCCCTCGCCGCTCTCCCGGCGTAAATGCCCCTCGGTTACGGGAAGCTCCTCCCGGCCACCCCGGAGAGCGGCAGCTCGCCACCCCCTGCCCCCGGGATCGGCACGGAGCGCCGCGGGCAGCCGAGCGGCCGGCCCGAGCGAGGAACCTGCCCGAAGCCTGCAAACAAATTTTAAAATCCCCCATGAAATAGGAAAGAATCTTCAATCCCCCTCCAAAACAGCGTCAAAAATCATAGAGGCTGCACCCCAATGAAAAAATATAAAAGGAGCCCCCCGAATTCCAAAAGAAGGAAAAGCTTCCATTTGGCGTAATTATTAAAAAACCCTGAAATAAAACAAAACCAACCATCTCCCGATTAGTGCCCCAAACCAAAAATAATCCATCGAAATCACCCCAAACGAACACGGCGCCAAATTTTAAAGAAACCAAACCGTATCCCCAGAACTAACATCCCCCCCAGCAAGACCCCCTCCCCAAATAAAAAACTCACAAAACATTTCCGCCCCCCGCTTTTCCCCAAGGAAATCAACTTTCAAATAATCCTCCCCAAACCAACATCCCCCCAAAAATTCTATCGGGAACTTGGGGCTCGGGGTCCCAGGGTCGGGGGGACCCTCGGAGTGGGGCTGGGCAGGGGTTTGGGCACGGGCAGGGGGTCACAGGGCCACCGTGTCCCATCCGGGTGTGCCCTGCAGCCCCCCAGGCTGCCTCTCACCCAGTTTGGGGATGGGCACGGGGATGGGGGGCTGCGTTTGGTGCTTTCCTGGGAACTGATTTTTCTCCCGGGCTGGAGCAGCTGGCGGCGGCTCCTCAGGTGTCAATCCCCGTAAGCCGCTCGGCTCTCGGCGCTGCTGCGGGGGCTGTGCCGGGAGGGGCTCCTGGGGCTGCCCGGCGTCGGGATCCCTCGGAAACCGCGGTACCTGGAGGTGTCACAGCACCGGTCTGTGGCTTGGGGTTGTCCCCTGTTAGGAGGGGTTGCCCACACTCGTGTGTGTTTGGGGGGTGCAGGCTGAAACTGCCTGAGGTTATTCAGAAGTGTATCAAGTCCATCACCGCCCTCCCTGCAGGAACGTGGAACTGCTGCTACAATTGTTATGTTGAACGAAAGCTAAGTGATACCAACCGGATTTTGGGGGGAAAATGGAATGATGTGGCACAGGAGGACAGGCAGGACCCCAAGAAGATGAACTGAGAGGGACAGGTGTCCCCACTAGCAGTTGCTGGCCCTGCCGGGGAGCACTGGAGCAAGGGTGCCTTCGTTGGAGCAGTGCCCTGCACTTGGGTCCTGTTGGACGGTCCCTGGTCAGGGATTTGGGAAGCTCCCAGCGATGGGCACTTGTGGGGACTGGGATGTGCCATCGGAGCAGGGAGATAACCCCCAAACTTTTCAGCCCAGCTTAAGCCTTTGGTCCCTGATCTCTGTCTTTTCCCAGCTACGCCTCTGCTCGCAAAGGAGAGTGGTAAATAATGAACGTGGGATGCTAATTCCAGTTCCAGGGCTCTAACGGGGATCCAGCGTCCTGCACTTCACCCCCTGGCTGTCTCCTGCGGCTTTTTTGGAACCTGTCATAGGGGCCGAGCAGCAGCCAATGGTGACTCGCTGCTGTACCCGTGTCTGACAGACAAGGGATCTCTGTGCTGGCCAGGGGTCGTTTCCTCCCTGATTCACTGGGGTTGCTTAGGAACGGACGCTGGTGAGGTCCCGAGCTGGAATGTTCTGTGTCAGAAATGGAAAAGCTAAACTTTGCCTTTAAATGAGAGCAGGTCTGCCGGGAGAAGTGCGTCTGCCACGCCCCAGCTCTGCTTTTGGGTCTCTGCAAATAATGGCTGATACTGGCAAACCAGGATCCTCTGCTCGGGCTGGGGCCACGAGGAGGGGCAGGGGCAGTGCTTGTGCCCCAGGTAACCCTGTACCCAAAATTAGGGGTCTCCCACTCTTTCCAGCAATTGGAAATGGATGCAGAGATGGGGATTCCCTCTTCCTGCCTTCTTGCACTCTGCTGGTCTCCAAGCTGGTGACTTTGAGGGTGAAGCCACTCTGTGGGGATGCAGAGCTGGGCAGCAGCATCCACCTCCTTGCCCTGCCATGGTCCAGCTGCTCCTGCCAGGCTCACTCTCCTGTGCAACTGCTGAGCAGGGACCGGGGCAAGATGGTACCAAAGAAGTGGCTGGTGGCAAGAGGGATGGAGCGACACGGCGCCGCTGAATGCCAGGCGCTGTGGATTCAGCCGTGGTTTCCAGGGATGCAGTGCTGGCAGGGAATGGGTATGAGACAACACAAGGGCACAGCTGCACGGTGGCAAAGAGGAGACAGAGTGTCGCTTCTCAGGAAAGAAGTTGAAAGTTGGGTTCCTCCATGGTGGGAGCATTTGAGAGTGTAGGAGTTAATTGCTATGGATTGGAAGCAGAAAGCAATAGAGAGACTGAGCAGCTCAGGATGGGAATGATGAGCTTTGGAGGACACACCAGGAATTCCTCATGTCTTGCAGTGGGTGGGTGTCCAGCATGGCCCTGAGCACAGCCTGTATTGCCTGCAATTCCAGCAGGCTGGGTCTGGCACTGCATTCAGGTACCCCCTACGGCTGCAGCAGGCTGCAATGGCTGCTGACCATCTGGACTTGCTGATGTAAGGCATAAAAATGGCCTTTCTGTCAGTCCTGCAGGGATGGCAGCAGGTACCCACACTCCAGGGGAGCTGCCATTCCCTTGTCCTGGCCAAGCCTCTGCCAGGATCCCTGTGGGCTCAGCCCACACACTGCTGACTTGGAGGATTCAAGGATGGAAGGTGCTGAGCTGGAATGGGGTGAAGAGCAAAGCTTCCACTCTGTCAAAAACTGTGAAGAAAGTGCAGATATAGTCTCAGTCCAGCCTCAGTTTCCCTGCTGCTCCAAGTAACCTTGACCCTCCTGCTTTGCAAGGATTTGATGCTTCCTGACCTTATGTCCCTTTCCCAGAGGGAGATGGGGGGAGACCTCTGCACTGCAGAGGCTCCCTGGGAGAAATCTGATGCCTCCAGCCCCTGCAATACCCTCCCCAGAGAAGAAGGACAGGGCAGAAACCCTCCTGTTTCAAAATGCATCTTGTGCAACAGTGAAACATGGAATTCATCTCCTGTCTGGCCAGCAGCTCACTATGTCTTGGCAGCTGCCTGGCTGAATGGGGACCCCCGTGGAGGCACTGCTGGGCACTATCAGAAGTTGGTGTGCATGTGTGCCAGTACCCTGTGCTGGTCCAGGTGGGTCAAGCAGCTGCAGGCTCTCTGTTTTGGTGTGCCTGCTGGGGTTTTTTGTCTTTTTACTCTAGCAGCCATTACAGTACATAGTGATGCTGGAGAAAAATCCTTCCTGAATCAGCTGTGCTGGTCATAAGAGCCTGCTGTGCCAGCTGGGTGACACGTAGGACACAAGGCTCACCACAGCCAGCTTCTGCATGCCCGGGATCCACGAGTGTCTGCCCGGGCTGTGCACTTGGACACAGTGTGGAGGTGAAAGGCTCCGTCATCCCCAATCCCTTTAGCCGTCTTGGCCTCTGCTTGAGTATTTTTAACCTTTTTGCTGTGCTAAGCTGCCTGGGGCTGAAGTGTCAGTGGGCACTGGGGAATACAGCCTCTCACTGCTTCGCCAAGCCTGGGATTTCAGGATCAGTGTCTCTAATCCCTGGATCCTGAAATACCTTCTTCTGCCTGCAGTGCATTTTGAAAATTTGAGTGACCCCAGGTTTAAGCAGGGGGAAGGGGCTGCCTTGGCTGCAGGGACTGGATGCCACGTGCTCCACTGCTGGCATCCGTACCTGACCCGGCTGTCCTGGGAAGTCCATCAGTCAGCAGTGTGAGATGAGAGCTCCCTGTGCTGGGGGATGCTCTTTCCCACACTCACAGTCAAGAGAGAAATGCTCCTGATTGCTGTCAAGCCTGACCCCCTTGATTTCTCCTGCCAGTCCAGTCTGTCCTGCCCTGCACAATGGATCTCTAGTTAAGCAGGAGCACAGTCATGGCTGAGTTTCTGGATGGTGGTTGACTGTGTGTCCATCCCTCCGAGCTCTCTGCAGAGCTGGCTGTGACTCTGTGCTCACCAGGTGAGCTCTGCAGGCTGGTGACCCACTGCTAGTTCTGCAGCTGGCTCCTTGGCATTCCCTGCTATCTCTGCTGTTGGAAACCCATCTCCTCATGGCACAAGGGATCCAGCTGCTCACCTCTTGCCACCCTGAATGGAGGAGCTGAGCCTGAATGGCAACTCTGGTCCCCCTCCATAACATTGCCTTGGTGGGCTCAGCCAGGTCTGCAGGGCAAGGGCAGAGCAAAACTGCCATCCTCTGCTGGTACTGGAGTGGCTTTTGGGGTAAGGACCCTTCCATGTCCTGCCTAAATTAAAGTTAGCTTTGAGTTCTTTAATTTATTTTAGGTTAGGAGTCGTCTAGCTGAACTGTCACAATATGCTCTCATAGAGCATTTCATGCTTGCATTTTTCAAGTTCCTTCTCTTATTTTCCTGGAGTTACTTCTCTTGGTTCCTTTTTTGGGGTCAGTTGAGGGTATCTCGTAGCTGGCTCTCAGATGCTGCTGTCACATCACCAACTCCATGCGTGGAAATGCTGGTGAGGAGAAGGGGTTTGTGCCTGGCTGGGGAAGACCTTGCACAGGGGATGTTGGTGACAATTTCCTGTGGAGGGTGGGGGTCACTTCCCACTGCTGCAGCCACTGCTGTTCCCCCACAGCTTGGGGCCTCTGAGCTACAGGAGCATCAGTGGTTTTGTTTTACAAAGAGGAGTTGGGGACTAATAGGAGAGGTTTTGAGTCTGCTTGCTGTGGCCCTATCCCTTGGGGATGAACACATCCAGGGCACAGCATCCAGCTGTTCCTGAACCACCTCAGTGTGAGCTCCACAAAGCCTTAGGTCAGGCTGGTGGTGTCCCACGAAAGCATGATTTGCTGCTCTCTGCCTCCTCTTTGCTTTCTTCTAGTGCCTTGCTGCTGCCATGTGTTACTTCTTAGTGACCTGGGACTTCTCCCTCTACAAATCCAGTTTCTAGGAGGCAAGAACTGTGCAAGAGCCGTGGAGAGAAGCCTGTGTTGCCTTGCTTGCTGGCTGGGATGTCTTGGGCAAAACACTTTCACTGCTCAAAATCTTTTCTCACTTTCCTTTCACCATACCTACTTAATGACCCTCAGTACATTTAATCAAAATCTGGGGTGTTTTCTCTCTGCACATTTTTTCTGCTGTAGCTGTTCTTTTAGCCTTTGATTTGAGTTGTCAGCCATCTGGGGTGTCACACCTGGCTGTGTGCAGCCCAGTCCCACTGTGGCAATACATGTTTCTACTCAGAGCAGCAGGGGTTGGAATATTCTCCTTTTCCTTCGTTTTTTACTCCAGAAGGTTCATCAGTACAGGGTCTTGCTGTGGGTGCTCCTCTGAGCCCGCGGTCACACAGCCCAGTGTCACAGCCAGTCCCTGCCCTGATGCCACTGAGGGATCTTTCTTCCCAGGTGCACAAAGGTTGTGTCCTCCCAGTTATTTTATACTGATCAGGAGCAGCAGAAAGAAGTGTGGGGAGATATCTGTCTGTCCAAGCAGAGCCACTGTGTGGCATCTTCAGATCTGCTGGTGTTAGGGTGGAGCATTTGGGGTGTGGGCAACGCTTCACCTCCTTGCCAGCAGCCCACAAATTCCCACCTAAGACTCTATCAGTCTATTAATTCTCAGGCAGCAAGGCTAAAAAAAGCTTTTTCTGACAACCTCCATCTGTGCACTCCCACTTTAAAAAAAAGATTTAAGTACAATTTGCACAACTGTAATCGATTTAGATGTAGCAGAGAAGCCATTTGCAAATGAGCAAACCTTGCCAGAGGCCTTGACCAGTACAACCTCCCTGGGGTCTGTGGAGGGAGGGGAAACCATCCTGTGTGGCAGAGGTGACCAGGGAGCCTTGAGGGTGTGCTGGCAATAATGTGGATCCTGGCTGATGCTCTCAGTGTTGTTGGTTAATGCTGTTTTATATGGTTTGGGGGAGTTTTTTGTTGTTGGGTTTTTAGGTACACATAACACTCTTCTCTTTTCTTCAGGACAGAATCATCAATCTCGTTGTTGGTGGCTTAACAACCTTGCTGCTTGTAGTAAGTATCTCCCATCCCACCCCATGCTGCATTTTTAAGTGACAGGGAGAAAACCAGAATTCCTCCCCAAAACCAGGTGGTGAAACTTCCAATGACCAAAGAGGCTCTGATTTAGGGCAGGCAGTCATTTTGGGATATATCTGTCTTTTGAAACTCTTTGACAACAGAAGAAGGGGAATACCTTTCTTTAAGAGCTGCAAGAGCTTGCACCTTGAAGTTCTCTGGTAGATTGTCCATCCTGGCTGAACTTGAGGCTAGGTGAGACAACAAAGCATTTATGTGCCAGGAGAGCATGTTTGCTTCTATTTCCTTCTATTTATGATTTATTGTCCTCTATTTATGGCTTATATAAGTCTTTCCAAAGTTTGTCCCTTTGTGTTGAGCCGTGCTTTCCCCAAGCTTTAAAGACAAACCCAACGTCGTTGTGACTGGAGACCATCAGTGTGGTCCACGAGGGGACTGATGGAGAGCTAAGGTGCAGGGAGGCTGTGGGGACAGGTGAGGTGCCAGCTGGTGCCATCTGGTGCCATCCCTGGCTGAAGGGATGCTCCAACATGGGCAGTGTGCACCCCTGGGCCTGATGGCTTCACAGCTACTTGGAGGGTGGTTTCTGACAATAAGCCAGCGTGGCAAAGCTTTCATTGTTTTTTTTCCCACTCCTCTCAGTGTGCAGCTGTATCAAAGCAGTTTTCCTCCAGACCTGCACATTTTCCTTCAGCTACTCAGGGGTGGGAGTCAGAGACCAGGGAGGGGTGTGCAGATCAGGACGCAAGCGCTGCACTGCTCCAGCCCTTGGCTGAGCCTCTTCTCACTGCAGCTCTGGCCAGAGTGAAATCCTCATCTTTGTTTTCCTCCATACAGGTCACTCTAATCAGTGCTTTTGTCTTCCCGCAACTACCTCCAAAACCTGTGAATGTATTTTTTGCTTTCTGCATCTCCTTGTGTTGCATTTCTGCTGGCATTCTTGTAAGTATCGCCATGTTTGCCTTTGCTTTTGAGTCGATGGCTCTGAATAAAATCTGCTTTACATGGTGCTGCCTTCTTTTTTACACTCTCCTAGAAAAGCTTTCCTGCCTCCATAACACAAGCTGACAACGAGGGAGTGGTAGTGAGTTTTGTATTTACTGCAGAGTAAGTGTGTGAACTGAGCCAACTCCTGCAGCCCAGCTGTGGTGCAAGACTTGTCACCTCTGGGGCACTGCCACCCACAGCTGCCAGTGGAGACAGAGCAGGAAACCAGGGAGCAGAGCACTGAAATGGGAATGCAGAGATGGATTGTGCTGCAGAAGACACTTGAAGTGGGATCAGCCATGCACTTGCATTAGTCAGTGACCTTTCAAACACAGGGGATGAGTTACAGGGGTAGGAAGCTACAGCGAGTGGAAGATGTTCCTCTACTCAACAACTGCAGAATTCCAGGGGGGTTGGTCCCAAGCACTGGCAAAAGGAACTGGCAGGTCTGAGTTCACAGAATCACAGAATGGTTTGGGTTGGAAAGGGCTGTCAAAGACCATCTAGTCCAACCTCCCTTCCACAGGCAAGCATATTGGTGGCTCCTTCTTCTGCTATAGCTTTTCATACTCGGAGCATTCTCCTTCCTCCAGCTGTGCCCTGGAAGAGCCCTGAACCCCTCACTGCTGGGTACACTGGGCAGCTGTTCTGCATTGCTTGGTCAGTCCCAGTTTCTGATTCTACAGCTGGTGGCCAGGAGTCTGCCCAGAATAGACTGTGTTAGTGCAAAGCTGATGTTTGTCCTCATCCACCAGGACGTAGCCAGCTTTGAGAGTTAAAACACCCCCAGCTAAGCCACCCACTCTCCCTCCCTCTCAGCAAAGCTGACCAGACAGTGCATGTCCTCAGGGCTAGTTTCACATACGGACACACAAACTCAGCCTCTCTGGCCAGAGGAAGCTGGGCTGTTTTACAGGGGAAAAAAACCCCAAAACTAAACCTGCAAGTTGCCAATTCAGTTACCAAAGAAAGTTTCCTCAGAATACTTGGCTTTTTGAAATAACACAAACTCCTTTTCTCTTCTAGATCTACTGGTATCGACAAGGAGACCTGGAACCCAAATTTAGAAATCTAATTTACTACATATTGTTTTCTATTGTCATGTTATGTATATGTGCCAACCTGTACTTCCATGAAGTGGGTAAATGAAGGACACTGGGAATACCCAGCAATGATGCTACTGTGTCAGACTGCTTCCAGCTCAGCTCTCAGCTCTACTCGAGACATTGAAGTGAGAACCATCAGCCTGAGAGGAAAGAAGTGGGTTGTGCAAGGATAAATCAGTACATGATTTTCATGTAAATGTATATGTAATGTCCCTCTTGTTGGGGAGAATTATTGCCATAAGACGTGACATTCTGCTTTTTTTTGAAGAGCTACTGTTGCGCTTAATGAACATTCCAGTTGTACTGATGTTTCAGAATGGCACAAGCTTTTTCATTTTGGAAAAAACTGCACTTTTTTTATTACTGTACAAATAAACTGCAGCACTGAAAGGATCTGTGGCAGTATAAATAAATGGCATCTTACAGTCAAGTAAGACAAATACTCTTTATTTTGCTGAAACTGAATATACAATTATTTCTGTTCCCTAGGCAACCATTTAAAACTACAACTTATTTTTCACATTAACAAAACCACAGACTGAAAAAGACCAACTCTTGATTATGAAGAGCTAATTACAGAAATAAATAAAATAATTTATACAAGTCTTTAGTTTCTATAGCTTTTTCTCTTGATTCCTAGCTAACAGGCTGCTGTTCAGCCTAGTGTCTGTTTCAAACAATGTAGGAATTAATTGGCCTCCTTTGCCTCGAGGCCCCATGTCCAGACTCTCACAGAGCTACTCCTCCAAGACTTTGCCACCTTCACACCACTCCCCATTTACTAACTTGCTGCAGAAATCACGTCTGGAGAAGTGGCTGGTAGTGTCGTTCCAACCTACTCACAACAATCTCAAAGAAATTCCAAGCTTTTTGGGGGAGGCTGGTGGGTCCCAGTAGCTTCCCTTTCTCATAGCCCTTCCCTTTTTATTCAGCTTGCTGTAGTGATGAGAGAAAAGAAAAAAAAAAACCAGGAAGATTTTCCACAAGTGATCTTTTTGAGCTCTGTCCATTGCCAGCAATGGACTCCTCAGGAACAAGCAGACCAGGCAAGTCCCATAAGCTTCTGCCTTCTTCCTATGCCACAGACATACTAACCAGTCAGGTGAGATGGGAATACACACCACTGCTTCACGATGCTGCCATGCTCCCTGAAGTCTTTGATGGAACTTACTCCTTCCTGAAATGTAACAGTCTCTTATTCCATGTATTACAACAGTCAGTAAGTGCAAAAATCCTCACCCATTCTTCATGAAACCTGTGCAAACTAATACTTGCTGCGGCACTAAGAGGCTACAGTCCACAATCCTTGACTTCTGTCCACTTTTCCATGTGTGCAGTTCAGCACATCAGTAACAAGTCAGATCAGAACTGACTGCATGGATCCCAGCACTGTGAGCACTGCAAGAGAGGCTCTTCAGCACACTGGAACACCCCAGTGAGACGTGGCACCTCAGGCCTTGGCTGGCGGCTCAGTCCTCCCTCCTGGATGAGGGAAACAGCCTGAGCAGAGAAAGTGCACCGTAGTCATTTCACACTGGAAGCTTCTGTTCAAAGAGACAGACTGTGACTGCTTTCTTTGGAAACGTGGCACAGGGTTGTAACTAATTTCACAATGCAAACATGGTCAGTAGAAAATGGACATCATTGCTGCTTCTCAGTGACAGCTCACTAAATCCTCAACATCCTTTGAATCTTCCGAGTCAGGACTGCCCAACGACGAGCCAATAATGTGAGACCCATCTCCATGATGTTGGAGGATAGGATCTGGCGAGGGACAAAAAGCATTAGAATTATTGCTGTGCCATTATAACAAGATACAAAATACAAACTTGGGAGACAGGAAATGTAGTCTGGAATTCTAATCAATTTCAGGCACTGTTGCCCAAACTAGGCAGGTTGCAATTTCTAGTTTCATAGGATCACAGAACAGCTGGGGTTGGAAGGGACCTCTGGAGATCCTCTAGTCCAACCCCTTGCTAAAGCTGGTTCAGCTAGAGCACGTTGCACAGGACCACATCCAGATGGGTTCTGAGTAACTTTAGAGAAAGTAAGTGATGACCAATATGGATGGACACGGATGCAACAGTGTGACTCACATTTGCATCTGTCAGGTATTACACTATCAGTGCTGACCCTCTGATGGCTCCACAGGGAGATCCTTCCTCTGGGGAGGAGTATTTGTTAGGTTACTGGCAGTTTCATAGCACTGATAGGTAAAATTATTTAAGAGAAAGCAAGGATCTGTGAAGTGCTGTCTGCAGAGACTCAAAAGCTCTATACACTGCTTTAATGAAAGGGACTGTCATACCTGTGAGAGTTGTCAAGGGCAAGACTGATTCGCTATCGATATCATCCGCTGCCTGGATAAAACCATGGGAAGAAGGAACAATAAGCACAGTCTCATCATCTATTGTAGGCTGATCAACTTGTTCTTCTATTGTTGGGGAACCCAGGTCCTGCACAACACAGAACAGGCCATGACAGTGTATTCATGGTAGCATAAACAAAAACCTGCATTGCTCGGCCATACTCCACAGCAAGCAATACACTCTGGATGAATTCTATCTCATTAAATTGAAATGTCACCACCTGAGATATTTTATGTCACCATTTACAGGGCATGTTTCATCTTAGTGCAGGCATCCAAAAACAAGATGAGAAGAATTTTACCCTGTTGAGCAGTGGTGGAGAGGAAGGGAGACACTGCAAGGTGGTGATAAAACGTTCCTTTGCAAGTCAAATATTATGTCTGTGAAGAAGAATAATTAGGCTTTTCCACTACTTTCTATCGAGATGTTCTGAGACTGAAGCATTATCTTTACAGCACTTACCTGCTCCACAAATCCAACAGCTTTACCTTAGGTTTCACAACTCCAGTTGTCAAGTTTTAACTGACACTGAACACCAAGCTCAAAAGACCCACTTTATTTGCTGTGCCTTGCTTGGTCTGTCACTGGCTGGAATTCAGCTCCAAACTTTTTTGGCTGAACCTCATGGTACCAGAAGATTGGCAACACACTGATTCCTTCCAGGTACAAGTTGCCAATATCCTCATTCTCTTCTAGTCCTGCCATTGCTGCTGCTCCTGCCTCTTCCCTGGCTCCTGTGGTATGGCAGCAACACATCTGGCTGACTCAGTGTCACAGCACACTCCTGGTTCCACAAATGCAGTGAAAAGTCATCCCACAGTACTGCCAGAACCAGCAGAGATATCTGGATTCCAGTTTTTGAGTCTAACATGCGTAAGATTTGTTCAAACTTCAGGAATCCCTGATGCAGAATGCTAGCAACAGCTGCTGACACAATGGAAGGTACCTGGATTTATTACTGCTTTCAGAGGGAGCAGGAATTGTTTAGGAGAGGTTACAGCCCTCTGTGTTTAAGAAAACCCTGATATTCCTCCACCTTGTTTTTTGTAGGAAAACTTGTTTCCCTATGTAACTCCACAGTGTTTTTGTCAGAAAAGCCTTTCCTTGATGCTGCTGAAGAGGAGCTGACAATCTGTGCTGCAGCTCAGTGAACTGCACTAAGTCCCATCCACAAGGGCACCGTGTGCCTGACCTGCAGGAGCAGCTCTCAGCAGAGCACAGAGCTCTGCCCACCAGCAGCACTGGGCTGCAAGGCCTGAAACTAGGAAGAGGAGGCGTGAAAAACTAAAGAAGCCATTGTAGCAAATGGGCATCTTTCCCAGCCTGAAATAATAAAACCCTGCAGCATGACTGCCTGCCTCCCACTACCCACCCACAGTGACAATACAACCCTGGCAAGCTCATAAAAATAACACTGACTTAAAGAAAACAAAATTTAAGCATGTTTTTCTAGAGTAACTTTTCACTGAGAATTACTCACAGACAGTTCACTATTTCCTAGAATTTAAGTACACATGTCAAACTTGAATCTGACTTGAAGTGTAAGGCAAATTAGAATTACAAATTCAGTTTGTTTTTCTGTATAGAAAAAAAAAGGTTAGTTTTACATTCTGCTAGCCATGAGCAATTTGTACAAAGTTAAACTAGGAACTAGGTTAATATCAAAAGTTTATTAATTCTACCTTGAGAGCCTGAAGCTTTAAAATAAGAATAAAAAGCTTATGGTCTGCCTCAAATGTTGAAAATTTTATCACAATTATGTCAACCATGACACAGAAAGAGGAAAATGGAAGAAAAATCCCCATCTTCCGATGTATTTAGGATTCAGATACTTCTGTAGTAGCAAACTTGAGCTGTACAAAGATTCTCCCTTTTGTAAAAGCATAATGGATAGGCACTGTCTATTAGAAGCTTCTTCAAAGACAAAGCCTAAGCATATTAATGATGGATTTTCAAGGCTGACAAAGCAGAAATGCAGCAAGAACAGTGTTCTAAAAAACAGGAAGGGGTATTTCACTCTAATTAATCTTCTCCCAAATTCTAGCCTAATCAAACCTGTGAAGGAAGAGGAATTTTCTACCCACTAGAGCGTGTTATCTTCTTTTTAGCACCTCTGTTTTCTGTGACTTAGTCATTTTCATAATTCCAGCAACTGAAAGATTGAGGAATGTAGAATAAACAATCTAAATACCTGTAATTATTTGGATAAACTAATTTCTGCATCTCTTGTGTTGGAGATGAATAAATGTTTGTCTGAGGCCAGAGAGAGAAGTACCTTAATGTTTCAAATTCCCATTTAACAGATACTTGACTGGAGCAGTATGTTTAACAGAAAGTCCTTTAAACTGGAAACTGAGGTACATCTTGAAGTAGGTTACTAGACTCATAAAGCAAAACCTAAATACTCTAGCTCACCTCCCTTGCTCAATCTATCTATTGATCAGGTGTGTTGGACAATTAACAGCCCAGTTTAACACAACAGCACCAAACAGGAATCACCTGAAGGCAGCTGTTCAGTGCCACCAACATTCCAGCTTTCCACTGTCACCATGCAGAAGAACCCTGAGTAGTGAAGCAACTCTACAGCTAGTGAGGTGCTCAGTGCTCCAGATGAAGTCAAATATACACCTCCCTACCAAATTAAATGCTGTTACTTTCATACTTGTAACACACTAACAAAGCTCAAGGATAGAGGATCTCAGCAAATACTTGCAGAGTTGTGATACAGAATCACAGAATTGTTCTGATGGGAAGGGACCTTGAAGAATACTCCAGGCCCCACCCAATCTGGCCTTGAACACTTCTGGAAATGAGGCAGCCCACAGCTTCTTTGGGCAACCTGTTCCAGTGCCTTACCACTCTTACAGGAAAGAACTTTCTCCTAATGCCTCACCTAAACCTACATTCTTTCAGTCTGAAACCATTCCCCTTTGTCCTGTTACTATATGCTCTTATGAATAGTCTCTCTCCATCTTTCTCCAATATAAATTAAATCACTGAGATATTTCAGATGAATAGCTTAACATCAAGGCCAGAGATTTAATGAAATAATTCTCCGTGCAGAAATGGGGAAAACATCAAGCATCATGCCCTCCCTTACCTCAGTAACGTAAGTGCTGGGTAAATCAGAGTGAGAATCCTCATTCTGTTTCAGGCTAGCATCAGCAATCTCCTCCTCTGTTCTTACCATAACTCCATCCATCAGTTCTCTACTATTCCTGCTGCTAAATTTGGAAGCATCATCTTCGTTGTAGGCTGACTGCTCGTCGTCACTCAGCTTGGACTGATGGATATCATGTGGGAAAGTATTTGTTCCTAGAGTGTCTGGAGGATCTGCCAGGTCAGCTGACTGCATGTCTGAATCCACAGTCAGTTCTGTCTGGGTGACAGAGGAGGAGATGTCTTCGGCAGCAACGGTGCGGATTATGACACTCGGCGTGTGGCACTGCACTGTGACGTTGTCACTTGTGTTTAACAAATGCTCTGGCTGTGAGCAGCATTTGCAAAAAAGAGACAAACAAAACCCCAAAAAAGGTCAGAGACTTTCCTGTAACTATTTACAAATCTTTCAAGCAAATACAAGCAAAAAGATTCCCATTGCTAAGTGTAGTTTAGAGTTTTATATATACAGTATGTCAGCCCAGATCATGTTGACCCTTCCTGTTCCTAAAGGATAACTCTGCAGACTGAATGTGGTGTCATGTGTTCTTTAAGTCACAAATAAGGTAAATACATAGTAATATGAAAGAGGCAACCATTCAGGTGAGGATCACCGTAGATCCAAAAGGTCAGTGTTTTTTCCACTGAATTTTTCATCACTTTCTGATTCAATCTCCAGTTTGCTTCCCCTTCCCTCCCTCTAACAAAAAGCAATACTTCTCACTACTATCAAAGTGTTGTGGACCAGTATCTATTTGTGAGAGCAACTGAAAACAACACAAAACAACAAGACTTGGTGCTGCTGAGGGCCAAGCCACTAAATAGAGAGCATTCTGCTCAGAACTTGCTCACTAAGCTAAGTTCTGAAGCAACCTGAGGTTGTTCTTTAAAAACAATACACAAACCCCCAAATTCTCAGTCTCCAGGATTTTAAGCAAAGTAACACTGTTATGACTTAAGAACTGCTCTGCAAGTTTAACACGCATGTGCAGGGCCCTGCATTACAATGTTCCCCTTCCCCCAGTGCCCACGCCCGGGTGTTGTCCCCACCCAGAGCTCTCACAGATAAGGCGTGAACGATGATCTGCTCCGGGGAGGCCGGAGCGGCCGCGGCCGTCAGGGTCATGGTGGGACTCGTTGTCAGTGTTAAAGGGAGGCCTTGGCTCGAGTTTGTCTGCAGTAAGTAGGTACCTGGTGTCCCAGTCGGCTGGAGGTGGAAAGACTAAAAAGACAACAAAGGTTTAATACCCAAACGCACGGCCCAGGACATACTGGAGCATTTTGATTTACATGAACCAGCCTAACTGGAATATCACCACACCAATCCAATCCCTTCTGCACTGACTGCTGCACTGCACTCAAAAAGCAGAAAAAACCTCATCTGTAGCCTTAGGCTACCAAGGCAAGTCTTAAGGGCAGGAGCCCAGCAGGTCTGTATAATGCTGTACAGCAGCAGGTAAAAAAGGAACAAATTCAACTTACTTCTGCATTGAGATGGAAGAGAAACTGTGCTATAAATTACAGGACAATAGAACCAAGACAATCTTTACTTGCTGTGAGATTTCTCTGGCTCCTTTATGTCAGATTTCAACAATGAAAAAAATCCAATCACAAAGGAAAACTTCGTAGCATTAAAGGAAATTTAACTATAATTCACAGTTTAATCGGCAGCTCTAATGGGTTACGCTTTCAGAAACAAGTTTTAGAACTCTTCTTCTTTCTACTTGAAAACCTTCCCTTTTTCTTTTGTTTTTTTTTTTTGGAAATGCACACTTCTATAGTCTAAGAAGTAGTTGGGCTGAAAAGAAAAAAACACAGTAACAAACACCAGTTACTTACTGGAAGAATCTCAAAGGTCTGTAGTGTTCCACTGTTCAGTGTTATTGTCTCAGAGTCAACAGTAGCAGCAGGGGAATCAGTTGAGGCTGCAAAAGGAAGGAAAAAAAAAAAAAAGGAAAGTATGTAAACCAGAACGTTCAGCCCTGTAGAGAGCACAACATGCTATAATTAATACATGGCAGGGTACTGTTAATTCCCCTAAGAGGAAAAAGAAAACTGGCCGCAGTCCTAATGACAAGGTTCTCTAATTGGTACCCAAGATACAATTCTATTTAAAGAGAACATTCTACAATCCAAAAGAGCAACAGAAAGTAAGTATGGGTTTAGCACACAGAGATAAAACAAATTTCTGACATGATTTAATTACTTTTTGTAATGAGATTTGCAAGAGGTTCTAATGTAATGACACCCTTTGGTGTAATAATATCCTTTGGATCATGTGCTGCTTGTTTTAAACCACTGTCAGGCTTAATATTGTTGTGTTTCCCACAGACCTCTTTTTCTTTTTTTGTATTTTTAATATTTTCTGCCCTCCACAGTATGCCCACCCCTGATGAAAGTTCAGATGCTTCCCAGGTATTTGCCTATCCTGTGTGTTATGACTGCAGTATAAAAGCTGTAAGTATTCTTACTACAGCTATGTAATTATTTAAACAATAAGCTCCACTAATTCTAAAAGTAGTGAAGAGAAGCATGAAAACAGTTGATGTACCAGGTATTTTAAGATCACCATGTCCAAACAACTTGTACTCAAAACTTTATAACCATAATCACAATTTCTACTTACTCATAAAAAAAAGATGACCAATTCCAGGAAGCTGAAACCAAATTAATACTCTGCCTGGGGCTTTCCAGTAATTTCCTAAATACCAAAAGGGGAAAAGATCTAGAAGATGATAACAGTGACCCAGACATTGGAAACTTTGCCATTTCAGACTCTGTGGCTGCAAAATGCAGTAATTTTGGTCTCTTAAGAAGATAAAAGCTCAATTTTGAAGCTTTTATTGTTGTAGTGGCATGTTCAAGGTTTCCTGCTGCAGATTTCCTGGTACTCAGTAGCAGAGAGCTGTAAAGTATGGCCTGTCAGTTACCCAGCCAGTATATTCATAAAACCTCAGGAACTGCCCCTTTGAAACCCTGAGCCTTCCACTAAATGCAGCTGAAAGTGGCTAATAGGTTCAGCTCTCATGGGACTGTGAAACACACAATACAAAATTCACTGTGATTACACAACCAGAAATTCTTCAGAAAAGCAGACTAAAATGGAGGAAAAGGCTTGTTAGGCAGACATGGGCAAGTGAAGTCACAAAACAACCATTACAGGATTTAATTCAGAAATGACTAAAGGTTCCAGGATCCCAGCTCGTCTTGCCTGCTCATCAAAACCCATCTGCTTTGATCAAGCTTCATTCGAAGTCTGAGACTACTGACATACTATGACAGACAAAAAGTTCTTGGTTTGGTGTCATCTGTTATTCTAATCAGAAAATAAACCACATAAAATGAAGATAGCACTTAATAAACAGATTAAGATAGATTGATCTAATAAAATCATAAACAGAAAATTGTTTACCAAATGCCTACTCAGGCATAGTCTGAAGAATCAGTTTATAGACCCATCAGCTTAGCTTAGCTGGTCAGAGCAGGGTGCTAATAATGCCAGGGATATGGATCCAACCCCTGTATGGGCCACTCATTTAACAGCTGGGACTCAATGATCCACATGGATCCTTTCCAACTCAGAATATTCTGTAACTAATTTGGTAATCAGCAAGACCAAAGCACTAAATTTTCCTAATAAAATTTACAAATGACAAATGGTGCAAAATAATATACAGTGCAGATGACAGACAGCATGTGACTGGAGTTACTTAATAAGATTAGTTACAAAATCAACAATAAGAACTACACTCAGAGCAGATCTGGTAATCAATGTTAGATTATGAGCAAAGTTCATCCTTAAGAGCATGGGAAACATCAACTTAAAAAAAATTACAGTGGTTTAGCAGAACATTGGCTCAATGTTGGTATGACTTAGCAGCTAACATACTTCAGAGTGTTTGTGACTATAAATAATTAAGCATAATAAAGGACTAGAAAAAAACACTTATATGTTCCCTTCAGTGCCCTGCATCAGAACTTAGGGACAGCAGTCTATGTAACTTAAAAAAGGAGAACTTGTACAAGACGTTCATCATTCTGTACAAGAGTGACTAGAAAAAACTTAAGGAATAAACACACATACTCTATCTTCATTAAGAGGTTTGTGCACTGAAGGCTTTTCAAAGAAAAGGTTACGTGGCAAACTCCTGTGTGCACGCACACAAACAGACACCTAGAACACCTGTGTCCAGGTGCTCCAATTGTAGCTTCTTGGAACTACAGCCACAGCAGTATCTACACTTGCCTAACAAAGTCAGAAACAGGTAAACAGAACACAGAAACGTTTCATCTGAAGTTATGGCATGACCAAGGGAGAATGAATACAACTCTTTTAAGATATGCCCACTCCTCCTTCACCACCTTAGCAGAAGCAGGCTTCAGGTTTCATGTGAGTGGTTTGTTTCAGTACTTACAGACATGGGTGATCTGCACTGGGATCTGCAGAGCTGCCATGGGGCTCGGGGCACTGCCCGTGCTCTCCTCCAAGCGAGCCACCCGGATCTGCACGTGCTGCACCCCCGAGCTGGAGTTAGTGTTTGCTAAGCCACTGCCACATTTGTTCTCTGGAAGCTGGTGCCCTGGATTGTTTTTTTGGTTCTCGTGGAGCTGTTTAAGACCCTTTATCAGCACTGAGAGAAAAAACACTCATGCTAAAGCAGGTTGAAGAAGCACATATGAAATGCTGCAATTGATGATTTACCCAAGATGAAAAGAGCAAACAAAATCCTACAGAATCTTAAGCAATCTCCAGAGATACAGAAACTAGAAATTTAGCAAATACATAGACCATTTACAGCCAACTACAGCAGTGAACTAGATTTCCTCATGGAACCCAGGCACTTCACAATTCTTGGAGGAAAAAAAGAACACAGAGCCCATAAAATTTTGGAACTCTATAAAATGATGCATGGTATATCCCCAAGCTACAATCAAGTGCCAGTATCACTAGCTGTGTAATGCTGCTACCAGCAGTAAATCCTCCAATCTTCTATAACGCAGAAGCAGATTTGTTCAAGAGCTTGACAGAAATGTCACTGAAAATGGGGAGCAAGAGAGATGAATCCCACTGTGGTTATATTACAATTCTTCACCTGTATATGAGGAAACCCACTGCTCCAGCAGAACCACCCACTCTTCTTCTCTATGACTGCTTTGGCCCTGATGAGGGAGCAGCTGATGCAACAGCAGGTTACAAAACTTGAGGCCCCAGCTTTTCTAGAATTCATTACAGCAAACTGCCTAAACATCTCCCCTTTGTCAGGGGAAAGAGAGCAGAGCCTGTTGATTCAGTGCTGCATTTATCTCATGAATTATTTGATGCAACAACTGCCTATTAATGTGTGGTAACAGGGGCTCTCCTCCCAGCTGCAGCCTTGAGGCAGGACAAATATATAACCACACTGTCAACCACAGCACAAGTGTGCATGAAATTACATCTTTCATTAATTATGACATGACTAATCTCTCTGATTTTTTTCCTCTCCCCAAGTAAGACAAACGGAGGTCTGAAGGTCACAGACATCCCTTTGGCTTAGGCACTAGTTTCTCCAAGCCAGAATGGGAAAACGGTATGAAATGTATTTGGGGAGGCTTTAGACTCCTGACTCCTCCCGTCCTCCTCACTGCAGCTAGTAGTAGATCTACCTTCTGTCTACAGCTAAGGCTCAGCACCTGAGAGAGATTACATTTTAACATCATAAAGGCAACACATCTAACCTGAGGCCATAGTTAGGCTGCAGATACATATCCTCTTCCACCTGAAGAGGTCACTGCCCTCCATACCAAAGATCATCATCATCTGAGATCTGCCAGCTGAGCTGCTTATACACATGCTCTCGCTTTAGCCAAAGCGAGAAGGGATGGCAAAAGTCTGTCTAGTTGTACACATCAGCTTGGCCTGTGTGACTGAAACACTTAAGGACTGCTTGTGGGAGCAATTCAGCCAGCAGATCCAAGGGGCCAGCAACTTCCAGCAAAGGAGCAACGTGCTCTTTGGCCAGCAATGCTGTAAGCAGACAACAAAATGCAGCCTTATTCCTTTGACATATGTGAAAGGAGCTTTCAGAAGAGAAGTGTGCAAGTAGTACATTACCAGGGAATGAAACATCTTTGTGGTTTGCAATCTGTCTTTTAATGGTCCACCATTTACTCCGAAGCCACTGTGGGGAGCGGACACTACTCCATCCCTCAGCCAGTAAGTCCCAATTGATGTCATTTTCATCAGAAACTTCAAGTTCCGCTATCCTGGCAGGATACAGAAAATATTGACCTGTTAGAAACTGCCCTCCAGACCGGCAGGGGTGTCGCACACGTCCGGCCGTGTCACACGTAACAGCGCAGAACGACATGCTAGTGACCAGCCCACCAGAGCTCAGGAATCGACACAGGCTTCCAAGGCTCCACGCTGCCAGAGGTCAAGCAGAATCATAAACAAGAGAAGATGGACTAGACCTCTTAGATGATCCAGTCCATCTCCTTGCCATGCAGGATTATTCTCCTTATTTACTTATACATTAGGTCTTAGATCGGATTATCGTGAAGCATTCCAAGTGGTGGTACTTGCATCTTTTCTTTTTGAAAAAACATTCCCCAAACACATCTCCAAGGCAGGAAATACTTCCTGAGATTCATTCTGAACATTCACTTAATTAATTTCATGTTATGATATTTACTTGTTTTCTTCTAAGTAACAACCATCCGTTCATAACACAGACTTTTGCCTTCTCTCAGATGCTTCTTAGCCAAAGTAGATGAAGTTAACTACAGCAATAAACACTTTCTCATAGATCAATCCCACCAAGCTCTCCAGATAAGGGACAGTCTTCTCTACTAGAATCTGTCTGAAATCACTAAAAAATCTCTGAATTGCCCTTATCTGTACATGGAGCATATGAAAGAGAGGTGAATAGTGAGGGGAAAATATTTTTGTGGAAGTTAAGAAAAGTCCTCTTCACAAACAAAGCAAGAGCACTCTTGCTAGCTAAAGAAAGAAAAAAGTAAAAACAGAAAAAAAACCTACCAGAACCAACCCCGTAGCATGAGTAAAGGACATCTGGACAGACCAAACCAGAAATGCTAAGAAATATACCCAGCACATTCTGAAATGTGGAATCAGGCTCCTCATTTTGAGTTTATGTCAAACAGCTTCAGTAAATTTGTTAATACTACTTTGTAAGTAATCCTTAGATTCCCTGGATGTCTTGGCCTTTTATTCCCACCCAACCATAAAAATCCACTGGCTAAAAAGCTGAGTTAAAGGCATTCAAAAAGGGAGGAGGACTGGAGAGAGCAAAAGATTTCCAAAGTCACTACCAGGTTGCCAGTTCAAATGTAGTCAGAGATGCTGATATCCAATCAGTGTTTGTTGGCCTACATGAAATTAATTTGCAGTCTCAGTTTAGCTCTTTGTAGACAAGATGTCCACATCACAGAAACCACCACCACACTTGACCCTTGTTGGTCATCTCAGCAGAGAGGCCAAGGACTGAATGGGCAGGGAGACTGAGCTACCCTCCAGTTAAGGGTTAAAGCGCATCGGTGGGGCAACGTGTGGGAAGCTTGCACGGTTTGCTGCCTGTGCTGTACCTTTTCTGTGGAATAAAGAAGACTTCAGTCTCCAGGGTTTTCAATCTGACACCTTTCACGAACACTAACATTCACTAAAAAAACAAAAAACAAAAAATACGTTCAATAATAAATCTCTGGGAACTGTAAACACAGCAGTGATTTTTGGAAGGTTCTAGAATTTTCAGTGTCTAGGAAACCAGCAAAATGGACCCCAAAGGAATCCTGCTAGCAACACATATTACAAAGCTTTAAAAGTAACTAAAATAACAAACCTCAAGATCAGATTTATTTCATCCTCCTTGGTCCACTCGGTGCCTCCACTTTGTTTCCAGTTGAGATAGTTGAGCCATTTAGAGCGGCATTGCTTCTCCGAGCGTGTCCCGACCCGCTCTGCCACAGCAGCCCACGACACACCTTGTGTGACAATGTCACCTGGCTCTGTGCTTGTCAGCTCGTGCACTACTTCTGCCAGTCTTTTTTCTTCTTTCTCTGTCCACTTTCCTGAAAGACAGGGAAGCCCTCCAACTTAACTATCACATACCCTCTGTTCTGATCCACAACATGCCAGCAGATATTTAACTGCCGTGTCCAACATCGTATTCCAGATGCAAATATTAACTTGTGAAAAAGATGTAACTGTTCTTAATTACTAACGATTTATATTATAACTGTTCTTGATTAACAAATCAACAATTCCATTGTTCTGCTGCTGAATTTCTCTTTACTCTTCCTCTCACAGATGAATAAGGTCACACAGAACTTGTCCAAATAGTGACCAAAGCAAACTGATCCAAGCTCTCTGAACTGTATTAGCTGGTGTAACCATTCAACAATTTAGTGCACATTACTCACATGAGGTCTGACTGAATTTGCCTTTATAGTTGAATATATACATTACAAAATAAACAGTACTTTACTCCTGAAGTGCATCTGTCTCTCTCTTGACACTAAACACACAGTGTAAGTCTATAACCATTAAACACAAGGGACAGAATTTTAACCAGAATACCCATTTCTGACACCAGCATTTATCTCACCTGTGTTGCAGGTATCCTTCATCAGTCTACATCGATCCTTTACAGATGAAGCACTTCTCCCCAGGGCAGCTCCTATTGTGGCCCAATCATTACCGTGCTTTACTCTCAGCCTAAAGAGAAATGTGCTCATTAGCATTATATCCAGTCAGGAAATTACCAAAATATCAAATATCCTTTAATAAAAACAGGATGAATGTGCAGTTTATAGGCTTGAAGAGAGACTGGGGAAATCACTTTGCTACTTTACTATTAGTATTTTCTGCTACTTTTTCCTATGTATTTCTAGAAGCCTTTTGGACCAGCTAAGCCACAAGATACTTATAAAATGCATAGTATCTGTCTTGCAGAAGATTGTGAGGCTTAATGAGTGTGTTAAACACAATATGAATGTTTAGCTAAACAGCTGATTTCCATTCTATACAGGTTCCTCAATGATTTTCAGGTGGTGTAGAGCACTTGAGAAATTTCAATAATGCCTGATGAAAACCCAGGCATTCTACAATTTAAATTAAGCAAAACACTGCACAATCACATTCATCATTTTAGCAATCATCCTCCTCCTTCACATGACAGCAGGTTGCTTAAAATGTTGATCCATGAGTAATTCTGACACATCTGGAACCACAGCCACCTTGCGAACAACACAAACCAGCTCAATTGATCCAAACAGATCCATCAATGCAATGTAATATACCCTTCCTTCCTTCAATCCAACAGTTTCTTCCAACTGCTCAACCCTGGAAATATGCAGGAGGGGATAAAGTCTGCAGCCTCATCTCCTTGATCTATCAGGCTCATACTCAAAATTAGGCTTTTTGAGCTGTACTGATAATTTATGTATCTGTAATACTTCTTAGGGCAGATCCTACTCTTGACCTGCCACTTCCTTTAGGAATAATCTTTCCTCAAATTTTGTTAAAAAAGGAACTTCCACTTCTCATAACCACAAATGCTGACTGTGCTTGTAAAAATCTGAAACTTTCCTAGTTACAAGAGAAGCCTTGCTTTAGAACTTTGTTGCATACTGTTAGCTTCTGAACACATATTAGAAAACAGTGCTGAAAGACTTCAAATGTCGTTTCATTTTTCTTCAGGTAGTAACCACTACTTTTACATAGTGTCGGAACAGTCAGATTTATTTGTAACTCTTCAGTGATTTCATATAAGGAAACCTCTAAAAATTGATCAAACTACTAAATATAAACAAGGAAGAGTGACGTTGTTCATAAGATAACTTACTCTTTAAGCTTTTCAATTTCCTCAGGAGTATACCTACGCAAGGGGTAAATAAAAAGACATTATTTTAAACAGAAAGCAAGCATAGTTATTTTTATTTTACTAACCACACAGCACACATTTAGCTATAACAAGAGATTAAGGAATTTCAGCTCTAAGAAACAATCTGAATACTTCAGAAGAATGTGAGGGACAAATGCCATTTTCCACATTAGTGCATTTCTAAGGTTAACTGGTATAAGATCTCCTCATTTGTCAGAAAAAATTCCTCATTCTCTGTGATCTTACTCCTAAGAACAGAATTAGAATTTTCTGCATTAGTCTTTCAAATAAACATCTTCTTTACTGGCCCAGTTCACCATCACCATAAAGCTGACTTTCCATCAAAAAAAGTATATCAGCACTGAGAAGGTATTTTTAGTTTTCAACTGCCTTCAAAAACTAAAACATAATATCCTTTCTGGATAGCACCAGATCACTGCTTTAAAAAATGGCAAGCAAGGGCATAAGGGGTGAAAATCAATTACTTCCAGATCACAGCTCTAGAAAAAGTTACATCTCAGCAGATCCCTGCTTGTGACCAAGTCCTCTCATCATATCAGAATCTCTTATTCACCTTTGTTTTGGGTTTTTTGTCTGTCTGTTTTTCAAAGCTGTCATTGAATAGCATCAACTGAACACAACTACTGCCAAGGATGATCTACCAGAATTGAGCAGAGGTGACATATTAACAAGATCTAGGTCTGTTTGGCTAAAATTTTCTGTCTCACATAGAACATGTCAAGCATAAATACATGACCCTACTCATACCAATAAAACCATGCAGCATTAGAGAGTTTCATACTTTCCAACATGGTTTCTGTCATCATACATGCGAAGAACTCTTCTATAGACAGCAAAGAGAGGCCGATTCAGACCCCAAGCTATTGTCCTGTAGAAATCTTTTCTTTCATCTTTTGACATTTCAAATATAATTTCAGTGGCATCTTTTATTCCACGGGCCTAGAACAAAGCATTTAAAAAAACAAAACAAACAAAAACAAAAACCACAAACAAAACACCTTAGATGAAGTCTCCTAGGAATCAGAAGTAGAACACAAGAACTGAAGCCATTATGCAACTTTCTGTGTATCACAAATACTACAGTCCAAAAGTAAAACTGAGTATTTATGGATTACCTCCCTCAAATACAAACCCTTGAACACTAGGTTTTGTTGTTTTGGTTTTTTTCACATTGGAGTCCAGGGAGACATGGAAATTCTAACACCTATCCACATATAATAAAAAAAAAAAATCCGTCCAATGTATATTTTAAGATCAAAAATTGAACCATCATATAGAACATCATGGAATATGTACTGTGGTAGAATTAGTCTGGGGCCATACAAGGGAATGTTGTCAAACAGTGCTATATTGATTTATTATGTAATTTTAGATATTCCTTATGCAAAAGTGACCTCTTTCAATTAAACTACTCTTCTTGTTCTGATGAAAACTCAAATAAATTCAATACAAAAACACTACAAAGAAGTATAACAGTAAAGCTTAACTTCAGCTTAAACAAAGAATCACTATATTTCAATTATTCAGAGCAGTACAAGAAAGCAAGTAAATGGGAAAAGAATTAATCAAATGATTTATCAGTAACTCAGAAAAGTTATTCACCTAGCTTAAAAAAGCTTCACTAGATTTAAAACGTAGTATTACCCATGAATGACTTTGTGGCAGAAACTCTTATATGTGTGTGGGCAGACACACTCTCTTCAACTAATGCTGCAGATTTTTATTCCAATGAACATTAAATTCAGAGCTTTTTTCTTAAACCACAAGTGAAGGATGGTGAAACTGTAATATCCAGGCTATATATTCAGTTGTAAGGGCTCAGCTCAAATATTCTCAGCTGCAAGCCTACCACAAATATGACTTATGTGCAGTTATCACCGTCAGTGTGTTCACCACATGCCCATTTACACTGAACTCTGACCCCAGTAATTTAAGGAGAAGAAAGCAGACACAGGCATCCCACCAGTATAGTACACAATCACAGACTTGGCACCAAGGACGTCTGGAAGGTGTATTCTGTGCTCAGTAAGGAAACTGCCAGTGCAATTTTTTTCCACTATCTTCAACAAAAGTTTTATGAGTCCTCAATGGATAGTCAGAGAAGGAGATTTAACCATGCAAAATGTCATGTCAGGATGCTCAAAATGGGCTATATCCACTACAAGAATTAAAAGTAACGTTACATACAGTAGTACTTAAATCCTGTCTATGAATAAAATTTTCTTACGTACTTCAAATGGGTAATGACCAGTCCTACAACAAACCAATCCAAATCACTTATTGTGTATTCTGGGAAGTACTAAAGAAAGTTGGTTTCTGGCAGGAACTGCATCACCACATCAACAAGCAGGGAACACACTCTAAACATACCTTTAAATAACGCTCAATGTTACTCATCAAAATGTCAATTTCTTCCTTGGACCACATCCCTTGCTTCCACTTATGGCCTGAAAACAGAAATGACAACTAATTACTTAAGTAAAGGCCAGAAAAAAAGCAAGAACAGAAGTATCTGAAAACATGACCCATATTGCAATTAACAAGAATAATTTTAGCTACTAAAATATAACTAGCATTAATTTTAAACAGATGTTATTTCATAACTGACATTAACCATCAAATAATATTTAAATAATGTGAGTCAGACCCCTCTTCAAAAACATCCAATTTTTAAAAACAGAACATGAACTCCTCTATGCGCTGTCAAGTCACATTTTCAGCCTTTCCCTTCAGCTGTAACTAGAAAATTTCTGTCTTTAAACTGACAGCTGAAATTTCCATGCACTCAAAATGATTCCAGAAATTGGAACTTAAAATATGACTCAGAAGATTACCTGAGGAATTGTCAACAAGGTGGGGTTCTCTTGCATGCCTTAACACTCCTGAACATGAGAGTAGTGCCATCTACTGTGAGTGCTTTTTATAGAGGTAAAGGTACCATTAAGCCTCTTTTTGACAAGCTGGTCCTCATCTCTCTCCTTCTTTTTGCATTGGGAGTAATGCTCAGGGGTCACAGCCAACATAAAACCTTGTGGTGGGTCTTTTACTTCCCCAAATAAAAGTGGCAAGCCAATAGAAACAACGTTTCCTCTCTGTCTATGCCTTTAGTAACTACAATGCCAGCTAAGCTTTAAAAGCAAACCCAACCAACTTTATTCAGAGAGAAAATTTCAAACCTGAAGTCTATCAATAAAACATTAAAACATCCCTACTTTAAATTATCCTTTTTCCCCCTTATGGTCACACCATATTTTTAATTGCGCTTATGCTGGTGTGACCCAGTTTACATCTTGGTGTGTGCTGGCTATCTGCCCACCTCTGCTCAGAAAAATCAGGGTACTTCCTTCTCAGCCTGCTAATTACCAGAGCTGAGAGACAGAACACACCAAAGAGACTGTCTACTCAAATCCAATTATAATGAAAAGTACAGGCATTATTACTAATTCCACTGGAACTGGTGAGAGAGTACTCTTTCCCTGTGTCCCATAGCTTCAATCTCTTCTTCCACAGTTACAGAGACAGAAAAATAATGTATTCCAGTAACTGTGATTCACACAGGTCCAAGACTCTGACCTGACTCAATGGGGACACTGCTACTCTTTACATGGAACAATTTTTAATACCAAACTATTTTAGGAAAGGACATATATTCTGCACTTCACATATTTGCATATTCATAGTCAAGATTATCATAACCTGCCTGCAGGTCTGGGAAGAAAGCATTATTAGGTGGAGACTGCTATAAAGTGATGAGCTCAGGCAACACATGCCAAACTCTGAGCTACTGTAAAAGAAGGCACACACTGGCATTTCTCTGCTGCTGATCTCTGTGACAAACCACAGCTCTTACAAGAAAAGTTCAGCCAGTAGAGATTCTCAAATATTTTTCTTGGCATATTTTACTAGAAATATTTTGCTCAAGTAATTTATCTCTTAACTGGAATCACCAGGTTGACTGCCCTCCTTTAACTGGCTGACAATGCTGTGTCTCTTCCTAAAGGTTTCTAACAAAAATAAGGGTTTGCTTTGAACTGATTGAAACAAAATATTTTTCCTCTAGAAAAAGTAAAAGTCAAAGTAAGAAAAACAGTAGAGGGGCTGAGGAAACCAGAGAGACATGTCTTCATTTGATATTAAGTTTTTCCTCTAGGTTTAGAAAGGTACTTCCCCTGTGGGGAGGAAAGAAAAGACAAAATCTGTTGAGTTCAGCAACTACTACACGACTGCAGAGATATATTTGGAAAGGGAGGAATGCCCAGTGGGGTGGAAGTTTTAGGAGTAGTAGAGATTACTTCATTAGGTCCTGGTCTGCAGGAGCCCTCTTCTTCTGAAACGACTCCATTAACCTGAGCATGGACTGTTTTTTTCTCGGTGTCCTCCACTTCTGCTGCAGCTTCCCACCCCCTGACCAGGCAAACACAACTCTCTGCCCAACCTGGGCTGACACACAGCACCCACAGCCCTTCTCTACTGTGGCTACTACTGTCACCACTGCAGGCATGGCCCATCACCAGGAAGCCAGACCAGAGACTACTTTATGCAACTTGCAAAATGTTCTGAGACATTTGGAATAGTTTACTTTTCTACAGCATGGGAGAACTGCATTTGAAATACCCTACCTTTATTGGTTAGAGAATCCTTATCCTCTTTGGTTGTGAACCAGGCTTGACTAACAGCTGATACTTCTTCATTGCCCATTGGGGAGATTTCATCCAACTGTTCATTCTGAAGAATCTTGAAAAAACCAATATGAAATGATACAGTCAGATATTCAGTTGTTTATATCACTTTGCAATTAACATGGAGACATAGACTGAAGGAAAATTTAATCACCATGTCGCCTTGCTGACTGTTCCAAAATGTAATGTCTTAGATATGGCATTGGAACTAGCACCTTTCTTAAAGCACCTGAGTAAGATTTAGCATATTAATATACAGATGTTGTGAGAATTAATTAGGTAACATCCTTCACCTTGTTTAATGTACAGTAAGTAAGAAGAGTCACACTGGCTGTGGTGGAAACAGGACTATACCCAGCATTTCCAATCCCAGAACTTTTAAACATGGTATACCCACAAAGAAAACTGCATGTAACTGTTAGGACTGGTGACAAGACAAAGCCTATTTAAGCCTGTTATAAAGCTTAATTTATAACCAAAGAATGACAGAAATAACAGATAAACTTGTCTTCTATGCAGATCACAACAGAGCACATCATAACCAGTGGAGGGTTACCTCTACTACTCTTTGCAGTACTGCTCTTTGAGCAGTAACTTAAGACTACAAATAACCTCTTTCATACATCAAATTATTCAATTGTCCTTTTACAGACCAGCATTTTTACAAGCAAAATCCATGCTCATATACATTCATTTCAAAGATTCCTATTCATTTAGTAAGCATTTCTGATACTTGTTTTCCTTTTCATTTCAATTGAAATAAAAGCATATTATCAAATAGGTAAATTCTGAAGTTTTACTGTACCTGAATCTGGGTAACAGTTCCTTCATTAATTTCATCTTCGGCTACCTCAGCGGTAGCAGTCATGGTCACCTCAAAGCTCTGATCATTTTCTGAAACTTCAGAATGGCTAAGTTAGTTGCATACTTAACTCCTGAAACATTTTTTTACACATGCTACAGGTTTCATAAATTGCTACCTTTGAAGTGAAAATTTTGAATAGCCTTATTTGGTATTTATTTGTTGACAGAGTAAATTCACTAAAATGATTATCAACTGCTTCTCTTCATAAAATTTAAATATGGATTTTGAAACCCTCAGTTTTATGCTTGACTACAACTATGACCTACTGTGAAACATAAAATGTGTCTGTCAAAAATTTGAAACTGTATAAATATTTCTTTTGCAGACCTACCTCCAGTATTTTCCAGTTATTAAAGGACAACATTCAAATCTTTTGGCTGCATGCATTTTCCCCAGTCCTCCTTCAACTTCAACATGATACTGCCTCTACTTGTAAGGAATTTCTAACTACTTTCACCAAATTAACAGGCACTCCAGGTACTGCAAATTGGTATTTTAACTAGATCTGGTTTTGTCTCCCTTTGGGAAATGATATTAAACTTTTTAATATTCAATCAACTTCCGGAAGACTAATTCAGTATTCATCCTATATATTTCACATCAATCTCTTTTACATGTATCTCAATATTACAAAACACTGAAATACTAACTGTACTGTCTGATCATTAAAAAATCCCAAATCTCTTCACAGGAGAGCATCTAGTTGCTAATTTACTTATCCTTCATTTTATTCAACACACCTGTGCCTGAAGGTCTCTAAACTACTTCAACACAGGCTTATTTTGCCAGTACTAATTGCTGCAAAACTATCCAAGGGTGAAAAAAAATGTTATACCCAAGTATATTAATAAAATTTGGAAGAAAAAGAAAACATGCAGAATATTCTACTGTGATCCAAGAGTCCACTTTTAACCTTTACCAACAGATATATTTGCTACAGGAGTACATAAAAGAACTTACTTGGAACAGCAACAACAGAAATGCATGGAGTAGAATCATCAAGGCTTTGATCATCCTCTGATAAGCAAAGCCTCTTGTGTGGAGGTTCAGAGCTGTCTTCAGAGTCTACTTCATCAGCTTCTAACAACAAAAACACACCCAGGTTACTTCCTGTAAGCTAAGTGGTGCCTTGTACAGAGTTCTCCTAAAAAGTGGGCCAAAGCAAACAGCAGAAGCAAATGTGACAGGCTGGTTCAGTGCTTTGCTGCTAAGTTATGGGCAACAACATAAGTTATGGGCAACAACAGTCCACACGCTTTCCCCAACATGCATTTTCTTTGAAAATCCCATCCACAGTCTGTTGAACACAAATCAGTCCACAAAAATTTGGGTATGTGCTCGGTTCTAAGAAGCCGTGTCAACTGCAATAAACCACAGCAGCTGTATCTTTGCTGGGCACACACAGACAGTTTTGGGATTTATACCTAATTCAACACTTCATTCTTTAAACCAAAGCAAAACAATTCTTGTGACTAGCTCACAGAATTTGTAGGCAGGGATGTATGGTGGTCAGATCAATCAAAACAAAGAAGAAAAGAAAATACTATGTAATACAATTCTATACCATTTTGAGGGCAATGAAGAATTAGGTTCCCTTCAGTATCCTGAGTCAAAGTCACAGAGTTCACGGTTTCTACTGTCACTGTGTCAGACTCTTCTTCAACTGTGCTCATACTCAAACCTGGAAGAGCAACACACAGATTACAGATTCTGCAGCTGGACTCCACTTGGACCATAATGCTGCTTCCATAGCCCAACCAACCAGCACAAAGTCCCACGGGAATGAGCCTGCTCTTCCACATGACAAATCCACAATTTCAGACATTCACCTACCTTTACCCTCCTGAACACATATATTGCACAGGGTAAAACCAGATAGCTTTAAAATAACTTTCCTAGTTAAAAATAGTACCTAAACTCCTTATTAGGAGGATTTGCAATCTACTGATTTCTTTTTTTTCCAACACAAACCTAGGCCATTACTTTTTCAGCATTTATAAATTCTTCACATCTGATGATTTTTGTCCAGTATTTGTTCCACTGTTAATTTAATAATTCTGCTATTATAGAACTGAAAGCTAGTCAGGACTGACAAATATTTTTCTAGTGTCCTATTAGTCACAGCTGCCCTATTTACAGACTGCCAACTTGGAAAGTTTTATTCTCCTTCCATGCATATAACTAAATGTGAAACTTGCATTTTTTCTTCAGCAATTAAACAACAAGAGCAACAGACAAATTGTTTGTAAGCAATCACAAGTACAAAAAGCAACTGACAGAATAAGTAATCCAGGATAAGCCATGTACATTGAACTCACAGAATTAGGGCAATATAAAGTGTCTCTGATAATTTCATTTCCACTATAAAAGTACTGCAATGAAACACAAAGTTTCTAAGAAATTCTACGTAAACCACCAGCAGTAATTCTGAAACAAAACAAAGCAAAACCCCACAATAAAAGTTTTATCCAAATACAAAAAGATGCAACCTTTGCTGCTGCAGAAGCTAAATGAAATCACATCTAAAATATCCACAAGCTTTACAAAGATTTCACCAGTTTTAAGCCTGCTTTTCTTGACTTTGGTAGAGATTTGTAAATAGAAAATATAATCTATTTCTCCTTTAACTGCTCAGTCCTTTTTCTGTTTACTCATATGTCAACAAACACAAAAAATTACTTTTAAATTTATTTTGAAGCCATAATGTTGTTAAAAATATCTGGCTATAGCTTTAGAAAAAAGAAATCACAAATACATCAGAAAATTTCCATGTACTAGGCAGGGATAGCTATATACCCACATGTAAGTGGAATTTACAGCCTGGATTTCAAATTCCCTGTACAATGTTAACATTATTGCATCAGAGGACATTATTTAATTTTTAATCAGAAAACATGTTCTTCAGTATTGAAGATCCCCAAGAGAAGTGTTATCCTCGAAAGATAAAACTACTGCCAGTGCTTCTAAAAAACTACTTCTCACCTCTTGAGCTTGTTGAAGATTTGGCACATCTTTAAGCACACACAGTGACTGATGCCTCAATGAAGTCATATTACCCTTCTGAACATGTAAAAAATTTCAGATACCACTGACATTTTAAATCAGAGAGTTCTGAAACTTGCTTTCACATCCACCATGCACAACAGTTCCCTGCAAGCATATGAAGGAGTAATGTCCTTGGGATTCATCTGCTGCTGAGTTTTACAGCCTCTGCTCTATCCTTCACTAGAAGCTGCCTTTGCTGCACAGCTGTAACACTGATTTTAGGAACCCAGTGAGGCATCCTTAATGCTAAAACATGAAGAAAGACATTCAAAGCGTTACAGCTAAATTAGCAGACTGTAACTTTTTCAACCCAGTTTTAAGTTATTAAGTTAGCTTTTGGGGAGTGAACAAACTGGGCCAAAATAAACAGATTCTCTTTTTCATGTTCATCTGTACTTTCTGAGTAAGTTTTACTACAAGGCCTGCTGTAGTAAAAACCCCTAAAGTTACTGGAAATGAGGTGGAGGATTCTTCCTTAATTTATGTCAACTAGTTGTCACAACACTTATTTTTCTACAATCAGTCGAAAGCACCCATTTTTCACAACCTGAGAGGCCCGAAAGACATGAGATTTGTAAGACACATTACAACAGTCATTTACTTCACCTACAGCTGTCCTGAAAACAGTGGAAACTATAGCATCACCTACAGCAGAAGACAGAGCAGACCATTCCTTCTTTTTAATTCAAAGACTGATGAAAATTGAGTACAGGCACAGCAGAGCTGTGTCATTCTTCCAGTAGTTACTCAGGACTTGACGAAAATCAGTCTGTATATTTAGAGGATATGGCTACCAAATAAAAAACACAGGGCACCCAATCTCCTTACATTCTCTGCCTTGCTGGTTTGCAAGTTAAGAGGGAACAGGACACAGCATAAAAGTGATCCATCCATCCAAATACAGCATTCCCAGAGATGGGGAGGAAGCTACACCCAGGATCAGTAGCTGCTACCCTGACACTTCCATCCAGAGCTGTAACAGGATTTACCAGACAGTGGCTGAGGCAGCCCATCTGAGAGCACCACTGACTCCTCTGATCAAGTCACACATCTGCAGCTCTCAGCTTGAGCTCCCCTGAATTGCAGAGCACCCAACACTGGGCACTGCACTTTGTTCAAGGACCTCTGACTTCCCAAGAAACATTCCCAATGTAATTCCTGGATCGAGGATGGGTTTATAACTCCTTGCTGATTTCCCAAAAACGGTTCAAGCCACCTGTAGTGGCCTCCCAAAAAAATGACACTCTGTGTAACATACTCAAGATTTAGTGTATCTTCAGTTTCCCGAGTAAAGGTAATAACTTGACCAAGCCTTGATAAAAACTTAAAAAGAGCCAAATCCTTGATTCCCATCAACTTTAATGCATATGGCCTTGGACCACAATTGAACACTGAGTAGAAAGAACACAAAGAATGAAGCCAAAGTCAAATGCATATTTTGGACACTGTTTTTTATTCATTAGACCATACAAATACAACAAAACTGAAAGAAAAACCAACCAACCAACCAGGTTCTTTCAAGCTACATTTACCCCAGGACAGGGGCACCAATCCATTAATACACGAATGAGTGACCAAAATCAGGAATAACTGAGGTGGTTCTTTGGAGTGAATAGGAAACAATGCTCAGATCTCACAAACATCACTGTTTCATGCTTAAATAATGACGTAGCCACCAGGTACTCTGAACATGCATCAAATATGACACATTCACAAGGAGCTCAGTGGCCAAAGCCCAGTGCTGCTGCCCAAGGCAATGCCCTCGGATGCCTTCTCCTTGATCCTGGCTCAGGGACACCTGCCGGAGCCGTGGTAAATAATGCCAGACCACGGCAGAGGCTTCGAGATGTGCCATGTGAATTCTGCTCATTACACACACCTGCACATCCACACAACTGCTCTAACAAAAGCTAAACGCAAAGGAAATGACAGCCAAGGTTTCTTAATTCGTGAGAATTAGGGCCCGAGTAGTCTCATCACCTCCAAAATATCACCTCCTTTTCACAACTTCACTAGGTGTGCTTTTAAAATGTAAACAAGTTTTATTTTAAACAAAGGGCTTACTTGAATTTTAAATGAACAACCCAAGGCTTTTCTTTAATCCTTGATTCAGACACATTCTTTACAGAGGTGCCAATCCATCACTAATATTTTGTGTTCTGAAGGAGGGTGTTAGCTTTTCAGGAAGAGAACAGTGTTGGATAAACATGCATCAAAAGTGTGGGTGCCATAATACATAATGAAATAGCACCTCAGACATCAGTGTCAATTCAATAAACATTTTTTGCCTTGTTGAATTTCAGTGTGTATTTACCAAACCCAACACTTTTTAGAGCAGCATTACAATTTCAAACAGGTTTCAACACGCAGCCAAAGAGGTGGGAAAATACTTTGTCTACAAGACTCATTTAATACAGATTTCCAATATAGGTTTTCCACTAAAGCCACATAATAAGAGTTGTTCTTATTTATCTGGAAGCATGCAGCAGAATTATGGCAGAAAAAAAGAACCCACAAAGCGGATTTTACACCAAACTGAAAAAAAAGTAATATCCTAATACAAAATTCCTTTAATTCTAAATAACCCTCATCAGGCAGATGGGCTCAATTATTCTGTGGGCTGTAAAAATTAAGCACTTCTAAGAAATAGTATTTTTACTCTTGCAGACAGAATTCTGTCATTGCCCCTACTTTTTAACTGCATGTTATGTCTAGTCTTCAGTGGACTGTTGTAAATCTTAAAATTTCTATAGTAAGTAGGCAATAAGTACACTTCACTAAGTTCTGTAAAAAGCAAAAATTGAAGATTATTTTGGGAGGTTTCCAGTTACTGTGGCATTTAACTGGAACAATCCCATGGACTGCATTGGGATTTCAAGGCATTTGCTCAAGAGCAACACTAAGGAAACAAAGTCATTACAGGACCTCATATTTAAGGAAGCCAGAATGTTTAGGGTATTCCACGCCAAGTCAGTACTTCCAGTACATTATGAGGAGTTTCTATTATTCAACTAGTGCCAGTGCTGTTATGCTAATATTCAACAAAATCCCCCCAACTTTACTGCAGACCAAATGGGTTCTGCGCAAATTTAAAATTCCACCACGCAGAAACTTTCGCTAACAGCTGCCAACAATGGATACGAAAAGGAACCAAACTTGGCAGACACAAATCACAAGGACCCAGGACCTGAGTCTGGGGCACACAAGGATTTATTAACCTGTATCAGCATGAGATTACAATCCTGTAGATACAGTTGCATCCTACTCATCAGTGGTACTCAGAGAAGTGGGCCATCACTGAAACAGAATATATGGGAGACAGGATGGGACAAAGCGTTCTCATTTGCATTGATCCAAAGTTGGCAGAACTCCATGAGTTTTAGCCTGTCCATTGAAAGTTTAATAAAAAGCACTGAGCATGCTTTAAATGTCACACAGGAAAAACAACAACACAAAACAAAATAAAACCTATGTCCTAACTCTTTCAAAAGAAATAAACTGAGAAAGTTTCAAGTTTTATTTTTCAGCAACTGGCTCTTGGGCACAAGGTTATGGCTATGGATAGAAATCTCCCTAAGTATATGTACTAAAATTATTTTCCCTTCATGTAAATCCAGTTCCATGCTAAGCATTTCAGTAACTTCTTCACTTTTATAAACAATGGGTTGAATTTTAGCATGCAAGAAAAATAAGAAAAATTATCCTAACTGTAAGACTGATAAGCAAAGAGAAGTCTTTCTTGCTTTCTGATGGACAGATAAGCACAGAAATGATGCTCAAAAAAAAGACCTATTAGAACATGCAAAATACAGTAGAGATATCTTTGTCTCTTATATGGCCACTTTTTATAATTTTGTGTGGTTAAGACAAAAATCAGTATTTTTGGGCATTCTACTTAAGGAGTTATAATTAATGTTCAATCTTTTCAGTAAGTCATGAAACGTCGTGAAGTTGTTTATTATTACAATCAGGTGAAATGATGTAAATGAAAACCAGAACGAGATGTGTCCCTCTCAATGCAGAACCTGCATCTCCCGGTTTTACAAAGGAATTCTAACTATGCTGTCAAGAGGCCAACTTACATTTGTAGCCAGAGCAGTGCTGGCAAACAAAAAGCATTTTCTAGATTACTTCAACTAACAATGGCCAGGTGGGGCTGAACAGTGTAACTCTTTGTGAATGAATACATACAAATACTACCAGTCAGCTGAAGAAGTAGCTGGCACTAGTGTAATACACTTCACCATGCCCAAGGGCGCAACCAAGAATAAAGACACCCCGAAAAGGAAAAAAAAAAAAAAAAGTGTGTGGGGGTGAAATAGGCTTTTCCAAGCGGAATCCTTTATTTTGGCAAAACAGAGCATAGCTCTAATGAAGAAAAATCCTGGTACCGCCCTAAGATGAAACCTCTGATTTTGGCAGAGTCAAACACTTCAGACTCCACTTGCCCTAAGCAACCTCAAATCACAACTCTTGCTGGGAAAAGAAAAAGAGATTATGAAACAAAACAGATAAAACCCACAAGCTCAGGATACAAGCTCAGGTCCCCAAGCACGGACCCAGCGAGAGGAAATCGAGAAATTAAAATGCAATCGTGCAGGTGGCCTCTTATTAGAGACATCCAGGTATGGGGGAGGCAGTAAAACCAGAAAAAACAACAACTAAAAAACCAATAAAAAATAATAAACAAAACAAACGCGCTGNCCCGCCCGGCGCTTCCGCCCGCCCGCCCGGCGCCACAAAGCGCACGGAGCGGGGCCCGGAGCGCCGGCGGTGCCACAAAGGGCACGGCGCCTGCCCCGCCTCGCTGAGGGACGCCGGGGACAGACCCCCTGAACGTCCACACGGCCTTCGCCACAGAATCACCCAACCGATTATGTTGGGAAAGACCTCTGAGACAGACCATCGAACCCAGCCTACAACCGAATACAGGGTGGTCCCTGTCACCCACACTATGGCACTCAGTGCCACATCCAGACCTTCCTTAAACACCTCCAGCGATGGTGACTCCACNGCCCTAAGCAACCTCAAATCACAACTCTTGCTGGGAAAAGAAAAAGAGATTATGAAACAAAACAGATAAAACCCACAAGCTCAGGATACAAGCTCAGGTCCCCAAGCACGGACCCAGCGAGAGGAAATCGAGAAATTAAAATGCAATCGTGCAGGTGGCCTCTTATTAGAGACATCCAGGTATGGGGGAGGCAGTAAAACCAGAAAAAACAACAACTAAAAAACCAATAAAAAATAATAAACAAAACAAACGCGCTGGCCGGCCTCCTCTTGCCCTGCAATCCCCAGGGAGCCGGGTTTGGTAATTTCCAGGGCCGGTCCATCCGTCTGCTTCGCAATTTCCCTGTGCCAGGCGCTCCCGCCGCCCGGCAGCTCCCCAGGAAGGCGGGGAGCCGCGGCCCGGGGCCGGCCCAGGGCTCTTCCAGGAGAGCAGCCGGCGGGAGGCAGCGGCCCTGCCCCTACCCCAGCCCCAGCCCCGGCACTGCCCCCGGGGCGGCGGCTCCGGGCCCGCCTCAGCCCCCGCTGCCCCGCGGCCGCCAGCNCCTCCAGCGATGGTGACTCCACTGCTTCTCTGGGCAGCCCATTCCAATGTTTGATCAATGGGTGTCAATCAATGTCTAATCAATCGCTGCACGTATGATGAGGGCTCTGGAGCATCTCTCATAGGAGGAGAGACGGTGGGAGGTGGGCCTTTTTAATCTGGAGAGGACTGGAAGGGATTTTCAATGCCTATAAGTATCTCAAAGGTGGGTGCCAGGAAGATGGTGCCGGGCATTTTTTGGTGGTGCCCAGCAGCAGGATAGAGAGCAGTGTTCATAAACTAAAACACAGAAAGTTTCACCTCAACATAAGGAACAGCTTGTTTACATTGAGTGTGGCAGAGCGTTGGAACAGGCTGCCTAGGGAAGTAGTGGAATCTTCTTCTCTGGAGACATTCCAAACCCACCTGGATGCATTCCTGTGTAAGCTGCTCTGGGTGACCCTGCCTTGGCAGGAGGGGTTGGACTGGATGGTCTCCAGAGGTCCCTTTGAATCTTAACCTTTCTGTGTGGTCACTTTTCATTTCCCTCCTGCCCAACAACCTCACAAAACCAAGGCATATTATCAAAAATTATCCATAAAGCCGAGAATAAACAAGCATGTAGTGGTGCCCAGCTTGTGGTGCTTGCTGCCCTGTGGAATGGGTGCCTGCCATGATCCTTGCCAAACGAGCTGAGCCCCTCACAGACAAAAGGGCACATGGCATGCCCTGCCTGCAATTTTTTGTCAAAAACCTCATTGCACTTCTACTACAAAGCCCCTTTTTGGCCACTTCCCTTATGTGTGACCTCCAGTTGTGTCTTCCCCGAACCTTGGGAGCTTTAGGAAGTGTCCTCATGGGAAGACAGGGAAGCTTGGGGAAGGAGACATTGCACATAAAAATGGGGGTAAATTGTGGAGATGAAATGTGTAGCTGGGACAAGAAGGTAACCGGTATAAGGAGCTGAAAGCAGGATTTACAGCACCTGCTTTGTTCAAAACACACATTAACTCTCGTCTATGTGTACTTGGTATTTCTGGACATCAAAACTCAGGAATCTTGAGTTCCACACCCAGTAGTTGACTTCCAGGGAAAACTTTAAGTGCCTGGTACCCTTAGGCAATAATTGGCCAAAGCAGAGCCAGACTTTGCTGTTCTATGGTTGCATACAGCTGTTGGACTCACCAGCCATGATCTCTTGCAGCTTCTGGGGTTTTTTCCCCACAGTTTTAGCAGCAAATGAAGCATGAACACTACATTTGCCTTCCTTGAAGTACCTCTCTGTTTTGTTGTTGTGGTGGTGGTTTTTTGTTTCTGTTTCTTGGATTTTGTTTGTTTGTTTGGCTGGTTTAGTTTGGTTTGGTTTCAAGGCAGCTACGGGCTTGGTTTGAAAGTAACAGGATACCAATTCCTTGAGTTGTACCAAAATGCTTCATCAGGAAGCTGTGTTCAGACTGCAGGAAATAATACTGAAATTTCATATAAGCCTTCACCATGTGAAAATTTCTAAAAAGACCTCATGCAGTAAGCAGCAAACATGAAGAGGATTCCTTCCATAAATTAGTTTCCCCATATGTCATCCCTTCAGTTATGAGCCTTTTCCATGCTGGATATAAAGCCTTTCTCTTTACTATTTTTTTATCTTACTTATCTGGATGTACCCTGTAGAACACATTATTTTAACTGCAAAATCTGTACCTTCTTTTACACAGTGGTGTTGTCCTGGGACATATCATAGCAAGATGTAAAGATGATAAGCTGTGAAGTGGCAGCACGTTGAGGACTGGGCCACTTGGAATTTTATGCCACCATTTTAATCACAGATCTGCAAGACTTTGTGCAGAGTTTGGGATGATGACCTCTCTTTGGGCCCCATTCCCTGTTTATGCAATAAAAAGAATATAATTTTCCTCACAGATATGTGCTGTAACCACAGGAACATTCCCTTTATATCAGGTTCAAGGTATATGTAGATAAAATGATGACTGGAATTCTCTGGTGTTTCAGGAGCAGGACGAAATCTTACTCTTGTAAGAGACTCTTGTTCCACAGAACAAATGAGGTTCATGAATCCTGAGTTATTTCATGTTAGTGGAACAGTTGCATGCATCTATATCTATTTAACTTGATGAAAGACCCAAACACACAGTTTACTATGGACCTAACAATCTCTTCTTTAGATTGTTAGCTTTTCACTAACTCACAGTGAGTTTTCTTCCAGAGGCTCTGTGTTCCTGGTAGCCACCAGGTGTCCCTACTGCCATGTGCTACAGACCCACCAGTTCCATCCCAGAGATGGAACGTCTCTCCCTCTGCTCCAATTAAAGCCCAATTAGCATTGCTCTGTAGGTACAGCAAACTCACTCCTCGTCAAGCAGTAGGGGAAAAATGAGACTGTGGTGTTGCTTGATAAAGAAAAGATGTGAGAAGGAGGATCGACATGCTGATGACTCACCATAAATCCTGAAGGCAAAGTGTGAATTTAATAATCCCAAATCTGATTACATGGGTGGTGACAGAAAGCTTGGTGCAGATCCTTTTTCATAACAGAAGAAATAAAGTTTTATTCTGCAAGATTCAGGGAAGAAATGCAAAACATAGAAGTTAGAAAAGGCCTTGATTCCTGTTTGTTTATGGATTTTTCATATTTGCATAGATTTCTATCTGTATAGATATGAACCTAATTACATATGAGTGCAGCAAATATATTCATTACTCATTGACAGAAAAGATATTTATATATATAAATAAACAATCTAGTATTTATATAACACTTGTTCATTTGTATACTCACAGTTTGGTAGGGGCTGGCTGTGGAGAATTGCTCAGGCTCTGAAGAGCTGCCATGAAAGAGAGAGATGCTAGTGAAGGAGTAACAGAGCACTGGTGGCAGTTCGTGTGGGTTTTTCACTGCAGAGTGAATCTCCTGTAAGAAAAATGATTACCTTGTGGCCTGGCTAGGAAGAATCCTGTAAAGAGCACTCACTCATTCTGAGACTTTTTGTCTTTGGTGGCAATCTCATGATTTCCTGACTTGCACCTGTGTGAGGCTGTAATGGACTGACCACCTTGGAAGTCTCAATGTATTGGTTTTGAGCGCCTGCTCTGTCACTTACCCTCTGTCAGAAATGGCTGGAAATGTTAGAGAATGGCAATCTGTCCAGGATCCTGAATACCCAGTCTGCAGAGCTGGGAATGAGGGCATTGTCATTCTTTTTTCCTGAAACCTCTGCTGAGGCACCTGAATTCTGATGGCAGGCAGTGCAGGCTGCACACCTACAACCTGGGTTGCCATACCTTGGGGCCGTGGCAGTAGCAATCCCACTGAACCCAGTCCAAGACTAGGAATGGTTCCATTGATATGGCTAAATGTGAGGAGGAAAAAGGATTAGAATTCCAGAGACAGTGAGCAGAGGACAAAGTCTACATGGATCTGAGCTGCCAGCAACATTGGGATGAGCCATTCTTCCTGCTGTTGAGTTTAGCAGGATGGCTGCTGTGCAATTCACAGTATCCATAAGGATTTGGTGTTTGGAGGGGATATCTGAGAAAACAGGAAGGAGGAAGATGTAAGATGGGTGTAAGATGGGCGTATGGGCAGCAGAAGAGGAGAAGGAATGAGACTTCACAGGATCACTGGCAGAAGAGAAGGGAGAGAAAAGGACAGAGCAGATGGGAGGAGCAGATGGATCCCGGCTGGGAAGTGCTTTGCTGTGTGCTGCCGAAATCACAGGCACTGATGGCAGCGTGTCGTGGGCAGAGTGGGAGCTTCAGACAAAGTTCATTAGAGAAGCCCTCCCATTGAGTCATGAGGTGCAGAGAGGACATCCCTTGCTTTCTAAAGTCTTTCTTAGAGAGGAGCCTGAGTGCAGCTGGATCCAATCTGAGCCCTAGACTTTGTCAATAGTTTATGCATAAAGGTTTATTTAGGTGTAATTGAACCCTTATACAACTTTGTCCCACAAGATTAAGGATGGCAAACCAGATGTATTTATGTAAATATGTATGATTTATTATGATTATGATTAGACAAAAAGATCTTAATCAGAATTATTTAGTAGACAGTACAGGCACTATAACTATTATAATATAGTGCACTATGAAGCGATATTGAAGCAATTGCATTAAAGAAATTGTATTAAAGCAATTGTATTAAAGCTACCATGTACAATTATTAAGTAGAGATTGATGTTACTCACCCATACCAATGACTGTGGGCAGATTTCTTTCGCTCAGCCTCGAGGAATAACCTTTAGGGACATCTCCAGTGGAAGGCGCAATCTCCACACATACACCCCAAGAAGGGGTATGTTATAAGACCCTGCTGTTAAAATTTGGAACTGGGCTTTTGTAGTGGAAAATTATGTACTGTCAATCATATGTCTCCAGGCCAGCTGTGTCAGCTCAGCATCTCTAGAGTAGTAGCACTTCTTTGTTCTTTTTTCCAGGTATTTTACCAGGTCTACCACATCTTTGTCTCACTATCAGGATGTTTAACTTTGAGATTGATGTGTTGCGCTGGTTTCAGCACTAATCAGCACCAAAAGCAGCATGGGGTTCCCTTCTTCATTTACCACTGACAGCTTTGGAAATAGAGCATTGTTCAGTTGCTCTTCCAGGCAAAGCATCCTGCTACATAGGAGGAGGCATGAGGAGAGGGTGGCAAATGTAGTTTTTCTTTATAGGAGGGACAAGTAAAAGTGGGCAGGTGCTTTCTGCATGGCATTGTGCACAGGTTGTGTGCAGGGACCACGGGTGGGCAGGGGGGCTGCAGCTGTGTAGGGGAGGGAGGGACAACCAGAGGGCCAAAAGCTGCTTCTTTGGCCTATGTCACCCATAAAACCCCAGTAACTGAATGGTCATAATGTTGAACTCTGATAAATTCAGGCTGTGGGAGGAGAGTGATGTATTCCACAGTGGAAAAACTTACCCTGTTTTGGAGCTGCATGTTGATTTAGCTTTTATGTAGGTTAAGCTTTTTAGGCAGCTTTTGCTAAATGCTGGGTTATCATGAAAGCAATGACAAACCTCCTGCGCATCTGAAGGGACAAAGTGTTGCTTAGGGAAAACGTGCCACTTGCGGTGTAATTCTATTCTCTGCTGGCAGATGGTGCTGTGATTTATCCAGGAGCTGGGAACCAGCTTTTTCAACTTCGAGATGTGAGCAAGCAGCATCTCCTTTATATTTTCATACGAGTTTGTTCCTGAATTTGTTTTACTAGAAATTGAAATTCTCTCCTCTTTCTTGTTCTGTTCCCAACTTCAACTATCTAAGCAGATCAGCCAGTTTGGGTTTCCAATCCCACACCTTTCCACTGGAAGAAAATGTACTTGTGGCAGTATTCCCCACAATTTAAGGTTTTCTTATGTTTACAATTCCAGCCTTTCAGGCCCATACTGGTCTTTCAGTCTCCCTTTAATAGCAGTCTAAAGTTTCTGTCAATAGATATACCTGAGACACAACCTAAACAACCTTTGAGAGTCACTTCTGCTCTAGTTTTTAATGTTTCTTTTTATATCACATGCTTGATACTGTGATCCATTGTGATTAAAGGTTTCTCTCAGTGGTTTCTTTCTGGGAAACAAAAAACCCCAGAACCAGCTCACACACTTTTATATTGGAAAAAAAAAGAATATTTGAAGGAATTAGTGGAGGATGGGATCAGCCTATTTAATATCTAAATTTAAATGTCTAAAAAGCTGCTGAAAAATTAGGGGTAGATCTCATTTTCTTTCTGGCACTGCTGTCTAAGAGGAGCATAAACTCATGTTTTGCTCGAGAGGTCTGTGGAGCACCCATATTCTCAGAGGGTGGCTGAAAGTGCTAAACCTAAAGGCCAGAAGCACCAAGAAAAAGAAAGACCTTATTGCTGCAGCCAGCACACTTGGAGTCAGACAAGGATTTCTGTCACTTGCCTCAGGTTTTTCCTCTGTGAGTGTAACCTGAAAGTCCAGGGAACGGAGTGGGAGACCCTTGTTTCATGCTTCCCATCTGAGCATCAAGCTTCCTACCCTGTGTTTATGTCAGGCTCTGTGCAAGAGGAGAGGGAGCAGATGCCCCTCACCATCCCTGCCAGAATGCTACATGGCTGAAACGATCTAGGTTAAGAAAAACGTCCAAAGTAGGTAATTTTCTGCCATTTTTCTGCTTTGCCCTGGGTCTTTCCAGTGACCCAGTTTCCAGCACAAACCCATAAAGTTGTTAAAAAGTCAGAACAAGAGCTGCAGGATGTGAACAGAAGTGACTACAGGGAGAACACTCTGGGTGGCTTCACTGCTGAGGAGAACATGCCTGTGGACCCATGCTGCACAATCAGGAGGAGTCTGGACAGAAGCCTGCCAGCTCCTGGGGAAGGAATTGTGCCAGAAGCTCTCATGTGAAAAGAAGTGAGCTCTGTATGTGCCTAAAATTTTCTGTGAATGCTTTACATTCAAGAAGAGACAGAGGCAAACTTAGGGAGACAAGGTTATCCTCCTGAAATCTCCAGAGCACTTTTCCATCTCCTCCAATGCCTTGAGAAATGTTTGCATTTGCATCAGAAGGACTAAGGAGAGGTCTCTGATGCTTAAGCACATCTGGACCTCAGGCAGTATTTTCCAGACTCAGCACTTCATAAATAACATCAATAATGTCAGTCCAGTCCTACATGGCCAAGTTCTTCAGATACATTTATCTTGCTGATGGCAATTCCACCTGAACTCACAAAGAATCAATGGGTCTCAGTGCAAAATTATACCCAGTGCCAGTTCCTGTGGTGATTTAAAGTGGCCATGTGGTGATTTAAAGTGGCCTTTTCCTGGGCTCTCTCATGTTCACAGCAAGGCTCAAACGTTCCAGGTGCTCTGTAGAGTGGATTTCTGTGCCCATGCACTCGTGGGAAAGTATGAGAGTGAGAAGTTTGCCTCTTGGAAAATCCATGGCAGGGTAGAACTTGAAACCTGAGCCACAACAGGTTTTTTTTTTTTTTCCCTATTACAGACATGCAAAAACTGGTGAGAATAATCTTCAGAAGCAATTAAAGCAGTAAAACAAATTTGACAGTTTAAAGGGCAATGGTCAGGATAACATTATCCATTTCCAAAAGTGACAGTGATATGTTTCTGGGCCTCAAACTGGGCTGTATTTCCCTGTGATTTAGCAGAAATATGTTTTGCATTTTAATCTGATTTCCTAGGCTAGAGAAGAAGTGACTAAATGAACAGATAATACCTGGCAGCTGTCAAATGACTTTTTGCCATCTAGAGAGAAACAGAAAAACTATGTTCTGATCTCCTGCTACTTAAGTTAGAGGATGAAAGAAATAGAAGGGGTTTAAGTTGGAAATGAGATCATGCATTATGCCCTTCGGACAGCATGTAATCTGGCTAATGGCATCACGGAGTGATATAAATAACTTCATTAAAATGAACTCGTTTCAAATGAGCCAAATAAATCAGACTCATTTGTCAAAGAGCTGGGGTGAAATAATCAGGTTAATTTAAAGCTGCTCGCTGGGGGGATGATTGCTGAATTTGTTCCACCAGTGAAACTGCCATCAGTAGTTTCAGTCACCAGTGGGAGCCCTGAGCCCAGTGTGAAAATGCAGACTGGGCTTCCACATTTGCCTTTCCAGGAGCCCCTCTCTTGTGTCTGTAGCACAGTCTCCAGGGTCCCATAGCTGAAGGTGTGTGTTCCAGGGCATTTAAAGCATTGTCCAAGACCCACCAGATCTAAATCCTTCTCTGCCGGCTGGAAGCTGTTCAGCCCTGTAGTCTGTGCTCTGCTGTCTGCTCTCTGCCTCAGAATGAATGGTAAAATGAATTTTAACCAATTGTTTTTGACACCAGTCCCTGCCTTGATGGGAGGACTATGCAATGCCTCAGGTCTTCTCCTCACAATTATTCAATGCTTTGTGTCTAAATTTTCCCTCTCCTCATTATCTCATTCATATCCTCATTCCTTTGCAGAGGTCAGAAGGATGAATCCAGTTCTTCAGGCTATAGATGGACTTGCTCCTCTGTGGTCTGAACACCCCTTATCTTTGTAGAGATGAATATTTACCTGCTGTAAACTCACTCCACTGCAGGAGTCAGTCAGACTGTGCAGAATTAGAGCAGCTAAGGATCTGAATCTGTAGGGAGTGAATGAGTAGGAAGATTGTCCCAGATACAGGCTGTTTGTCTGTCCTTCATAGTTCACTGAAAATCTCAGGTTTTAGCTTGAGCCAATGTAAGAAGAATTTCTCATATGCCATCATCATGCAGCGTACATCATTACCAGATGACCAGTTTTCTCTTTGTTGCACTTAGGATACTTTTCTTTTACATAGTAGAGAGAAAGGATGAGAACATAGATCTCATGGAAAATGAGTTTATAATCAGCATTTAAAGACAGGCACATTTTGAACAGAGGAGTGAGAAATCAATTCTTTGTGTTTATGTCTTCCTGGATCACAGTTGTGCGTACAGCACGTTGTGCTCCTACACAGCCAATTTGCCCTGAAGTGCCTGTAGCTGACAGCTATGAATTTATCAAGTGAGAAAATGGACTGTGAATTCAACTTTCAGGAATAAAAAGCCTTTCAGCTCTTTAATACCTCTCAGTCCTGCCCTTTGGTTGTGCTCCAGCACAGGTGAAGGGTTGTGCGAACATCAGGCTGCAAGAGGAATTCTTTGTTCCCAGAGCACTCATTTATCCAGCTTGGTTGCTGGTAGCAACCTCTGGGCTATTCTAGCCCTGTGAGATGAAAACTACTTTGGGGATTTGTTCACAGGTGGATACTCCAACCTCACCCCCTCCTCCTGTTCCAGTCAGGTGTGTGACATCCTCCTGAGGGCTGTCCTAATCACAGCTTATCCTCCAGTCCTCTGGTCAGTACCTGTAGGCCAGTGCGTGGCTGTGCTTCCTTTGAAGCACCCTGGCCCTTTAGGGTTTGGGTGGTTGTTTTAAACAATTTGGGAACTTGGGAAAATTCCCAAAGCCATGCAGTCACCATCCACCTCTGAGTGGGGTCAGATCAGGAGCAAGTGCTGTGCAGAAGCTAAAATGCCTTCCCGGGGGCTTGGATACAGGGGAGCAGGACAAATTGATCCCCAGCTATGAGCTGCAGAATTCAGTCCACAACCAGCTCAAAAAGGGATTGAACTAAGAAATTCTAGACTTTTTACTGGGATTTTACCATTGGCTGAGATTCTCTCTTCCCCCAGGTCCGAGTTACAGGGCAGCTTTCTCCTCTGACAGCTTTTAAATGTCAGCTCACCCGGGGCCAGCACAGCTGCAGCATTTGTGCAAATCACATTGATATCAAACAGCAGCCGTATGTGTGTGGGGCCAGAAGCTGCAGTGCTGTGGTGTTTGGGATGTGATGCTGGAGGATGTGCTAATCCCTTAGTAAATGTCAGAGTGCTGCTGCACTGGTGACTGGATCATGTCCAAGCAGAAAACTTTGCTTCGAGCTTGCAAATGATTTGTGAGTTTCTTCATTATGATAATTTTGAGAGTGCAGGTTTCTCTGTACAGGACTCTTATGGGAGAAAAGGAGTGATCCTCCTAGGGATTTGAAAGTGTCTGGAAGACCTTCCAAGGAAGGTTATGTATTTTTTTTATTCATGCCAGATGGGTCATATCCTCCTCATTTATATGGCTGTAAATCTGGATTTATCCTGCCTGGATGACTCTTGTCAGAATCTGTCCACTGTTCTTTAATAGATTTGCAGTCTAAACTGATGGGAGTTAATCCGTAAAATCGATCTTACCAGTGAAGTGATTGGTTGTAGTCACTCCATTTCAAATTTTTTCAATTTCATTTTTGATTGACCATATCTTCTTTCGGGAATGTTTGTCCAACTCTGTCCTCTGATTTCAAGATTTCATTCCCTTTCCTGTAAGGAAGAATTTTAGGTCCTTGCACAAGAGCTCAAAATCCCTTTTAGATTTTTTGCAAATTCCCTGCTGACAAATACTGTCAGCTATATCAGATAGAATTAATTGTCATGTATAATATCAGTAATATTGCCATCTCTGGCAAACAGTCCTATGATTAGAAATCCTAGCAATTCAAAATTCTTTTGGGAAAAAAATTGTTCTGGTTACATACATGAAAAAATGTTGATAAACACCTCAGCCCTCTTGAAAAGACATCCTTTAATGATTCACATTTCTCTGTAGTGTGTATTAGACACCACAGGCAGTTGTGAGGAGTAAATGAGGAAGTATGGAAAAAATGGAAAAAACCCAAGTACACTGCAATTGATAGTGAATATTGAAGTTATCAATTTGATAAAGGAACAAATAAATACTGTTGAGGTATATGTATTTATTTGTGCAGTGATGTGGCTGAAATCCATGATTGAATTTATTGTTTTGGCTTTGTTTTTTTGTTTGTTTGTCTGTTTTTATTTTCTTTTTTGCTTGTCAGTACTATGCTTTTAATCTCAGTGCTGTTTGCTGCCTGCAGCAGCAGCAGCTGACAATCAGGCCAGTCCATCTATTAGGTCTGGAGCAGGATGCTGCACAGATTCCTGCCTTTGTGCCCTGTCTTTCCCCTTTTAATGATGGTTTGACCATAGAAGCTCTTCTGACTGGCAGTAGAGATGCTCTAACCTTTTATACCCTGCTCTTTCAGGCTGATGGATTTGCCTTCACTCTGATCATTGGTAGCACCAAGTCAGGCTCCAGCATTAAAAAGTAGGTTTCAGGTGCAGATTTGCAATGTGAATTCATCTCTGAATATTTTCTAAATGTGGAGCTGCTTATGTCTGAAGCTAGGAGAGGGAGCAAAGGTCACTTGTAGAGATTATGTCTACATCCAGCCTTCTCCCAGTTTTCATAACATTATTTGGATATGGCCCCTGTCAGAATTCAGTAGAATAAGATATTTTCTGAGTGCCATGTGAATTTGTGTGAAGTCTCTCTTGCTCTGTGACCTTCACAGAATTTGCCAGTCAAGTTCATTTTTTCTGTGCAGCTATTTTTTAACCTCACAGTGAGTGATAGCTCCATTATGTGCATGAAGAGCCCAGAGAGAGGTGAATATCTCAATGAAGTGACAAAAATATGATGTATTTTCCCAGATATTACTTCTATGCAACTTCATTGCATTGTTCAGTAACAAAAAAAAATTGCAGAGAACTATCTTCCCAGTAAATTAAAAAAAAAAAATTTCTATTATGTGCTTTGCCAACAAGAGAAAGGGGAGTCAAATTTATCAGAAAGAAAAAAACTTTGAAAAAAACCAATTCACCAACAGTTCAGCAGCATATATGAGAGTCAGACAACTTTCTGTTTTCTATTTGCTCATTGCAGGTAATCATTGCTTTTTGATTTGGACAGGTCTGTGCAAATTTGTTTTGTTCTGCTTCTGGAAATAGGAAATGGAAGGAAGTGTGATATAGTGGTGAAGCTGCACACAGAGCAAGCAAACCTGAGTTTCTCCTCACTTTGCCTCTGTGTTGCTGCCTAACCTTGCATGAAGTATTGCCTTGTCCTGGTTGTAAATTAGAACTACTCAATTTTTAGTTCATCCTTTTTCCAAAACTGGGGCCTTTCAGTAAAAAAAGTTTTTGATTAAACCCTTATTGGTAATGATATTTGGATTTGATTTAAAAAAAAAAGAAGAAGTTTTAAGATCTATTTTCATCAAGAAAACTCTAACCAAAAGTGTTTAAAAAAATGTTTTCCTTTCTCTAAGAAGGAGATGTCTGAGTTGTCCTTTTAAAATTCCTTAGCCTGTGGAGCATTATCTGTACATTTCTGTTTCTATGGCTGACATATCCCAGTTTGGGCTCCTATACAGGTTTTCACAGTTTCATAACATGGTTATGACACAGTTTAGTTCCACTCAAATGGACAAGACTGGTTTTAAATGACAGTCCAAGCACTGTGCATTTTAAAACCGTGTGTTTTAGCACCTCTTTCCCTTTCTCTCATCATTGTCAGCCTGGCAGGTTTTTTTTGTTTTCGAGATAAGGAAAATGTTATTTAATGACTTAAAATGCCATGAAGTTTGATTAATATTGGTGTAATATCCTGGAGCTACATAATTAGCCACCTTTTATATTTATTTATTCTTTGAGTTTGAAATCCTCTCTCTAATTTTTCCTTTGAGCTTGGCCACTTAGCCATTGCCAGTGTGAGAGAATTTTCAGTGCTGAATGGTTATTGTGCAGAGGTTGTAGGACTCTTCCATCATTTCCCCATCACAATTTGTGAACCACAATCCTCATTAGAGAATGGAGATCTAAAGAAGAACTTTTTTTACCTCCATCTGTCTTTGCTTTTTAAAAGTAAAATGTCCCTGTGGCAGAGGCAGGACAAACATGGTAGATGGAAGATTCAGGATTGAATCCTGGCCCAGGGCAGTGACCCAGACCTCAGTATACCTCCAGAATACCTCCTTGGCTCCATGGCATGATCATTAGTTTCTCTTGTGAGGTCTTTTACACTTTCTTTAATCATTTAAATAAACTTTGAGTCAGCCAGAGTTTTTTCTGCCTTGGAAATAGCTGGTTTCAAGATAGTTTGGACTCAGAGGTACATCCCCCAGCCCAAGTAAATACATTTAATACAAAGGTTTCAGCCATTCTATTTTTTTCCCCTCTACCTTTTCACAAATGAGCTTGCTTCATGGTGCAGAAAGCAAGCTGACAATAGAGCTCAAAAGTCACATGATGGGAAAAAAGTATTTCCTGGCCATCTGTGTTCGGGTTACTGCACTGGCAAACAAAGAAAAAAATAATGGGATAAATTGTTCATAGAATTATTAGGACAATTATGGGGTTTTTCTTGTGATAAGCATAAAATCTGATTATTACTTACAGCTATCTGAGGGCTAATGCTTCTCACAGGAACTGAGAGTCTGGATCAGTCTCCACATCCATGGGCTCAGCGTCCTGCCCCTGTTGTGTCTGCACAGCTGCATCCAAAATCTCACACAAGCAGATGGAGAAGAAACCAGCTCCAGCAATGACCTCATCAAGACCAGACTTCTCTTGGTTTTGACCTGCTATGAATTAATATCCTCAGAGTCTCTGTAAATACTGAATCTCTTCCCCTAACATCAGTACTTGGATACCAGTGTGAGTTCTGTTTATTTCCAGGGGCTCTGCAGGCAGCAGTGATTAAAGGATGAAATATTATCTGTTGCTGTTCCAACTGTTTCCATAGACCCAAAGTGTCAAGCCAAGACCTGAGGCCCCTTGTGTGACCCAAGGAAACACAAAAAGAAACAATAGAAAGGTGGTTTTGCCCCAAACACTTTACAGTCTGTTTCTCAGAGAAGAAATGGCAGAGGGGGGCAAATCAACAGATTGAGGAATGCCATGAAACAGGGAGTTTGGTCAGCAGGATCAGCAGCAATTTCAGTCTCCCAGGTGCCTTTTCATAGTCGGTTCATTGGGAGGCACCACCTCTGTGCCTGCTATAGGAACTGAGGCACTGCTGGGGTGGGGACCAGTTATTTGCACTACTCGCACAAGTGGGCTTTTTTGTGAATGACACTTCCATTTCATTTGTTATTTTGAACCAACCATGTTATTAAAGAAGAAGAGTTACCTTTGCTCTCACTTTATTAGCATCCACAGTTCCAGCCTGTTGTTTATGACCCTTACCTGAAATTAATATTTGTTGAGCCATCTGCTGTTTGCTTTGGCTCTCGTTTGATTTTTTTTCTGTTATGGCTTCAATGGTGGTTTTATCTTCCTATCCCTCTGAGCTCTGTGGAAAGAGGGAGTTAAAAACTTTCCACAGAGATCAGAGAGATGGTCAGAGAGAAAGAATTTCTTGATTTTTCAAGTGGATGTTGGTAGTCACCTCTAACTAACTCACCTCTTGTATAGCACAGACCTCCAAATCCCATATAATAATTTCTTCATGGAGTGAGAAATTCTGTTTCAGCTCTAGAGGTCCTTTCAGAATAATAGCTGACCATGATCTAAATATTTCTGGTAATATATAACCCACACAACCCTATACATGTTGTTCTATGACTTGCCTTTCCTGTTACCATTCCATGCCTTATCTTTTTTTAAATATCAAATTATTTAGCATCAGTTTCCAGCTGGATATAATTCTCATTATGTCTTTTTTGGGGAGGAAAGGAATCACCTAGAATCCAAAATATGTTTCTTGTACAAGCTGTGAACAAGGCACCTGTGAACAAAGCACCTTCTAACATTCTTCAATAAATGGAGGAAAAGGGGTGTCTTTTCCCTCTTGCTGCAAGCTGTGCTTTCCCAGACTTACTTAGATTTTTTTTTAATTGCAGATTGGATTGGGAGTTATTAGGTGCCTGCATTTTGGTTCCACCATTTCATAACCTCAGAAAATACCTGTCAATGGCTGAGCTAAGAGTCTCACCCTATAAATATTCTGTGAAAAGGCACAAACTATTACACATACATATTTTATAGCCATTAGGAATTGGGAACACTCAGCACTGCAGCTCCCATGCACTGAATGAAGTGGTGATCATCTTGAGCAAGGAAAGGATCTCCCTGCTGAGTCAGAATTAACTTGAAGAACTGCAATTTCTGGAGAAAGCCACTCCTTTTTTATCAGAATTCTGTTAATTGTACATAGGGAAATGAACCTCATCAGGAATACCCTTGCTAACATATAGTTGCACATTTCCATTTTCTTCAACAGATCTGAGGAGATCTTCAGGATCTTTTTTTCCTCCAAACAGCCCATTGTTTGACTTAGGACATATTAAGTCAATACATTTGCCCAGTGAACAAACAGTTAACAGCTAAATAGTTCAATGTGCTGTCAATGCAGGATTTCAGAAAAGTATTAAATAGTCCAGAAAAAAAGAACAGAGATATAAGGAGTCACAAAGCCTCTTAAGTACTTTGTCTGCACCCTGCTGATTTCTGCTCTGGCAGTCTCACTCACAGTTGCCTCCCTTTAGCAGTCACAGGCAATCCTGACCCAACCCAGTCCTACCTGCTGGCTAAAGGACAGCAATTTTGTTTCCTTTTCCAGGCCACGTCCAGCAAGGAAATTTTCTCTTGAACATGCTAAGTCTTTCCACGTGAATCTGGAACAAAGATAGTCATGAGCCCTGAAAGCCACCTTTGTGGGAGTGTGTCATCTTCCTTCAACTTTCAAGGTTTCAGGCATTAAAAAACACTTTCCAGGCCAGCTGCTGAGTGTTAATTGCACAATTCCCCCTTGCCTTGCCTTTTCTTCCCTTCCTGAGCTGTGCTGTGGGTGCTGCCTGTGTCAGGCAGGGCTGTGAGAGCAGCAGAGCTGGTTCAGGGGGAAGAGAATAGGGTCGTTACACAGCAGTGGTACAGATTTTTGAAAAAAAAAAAAAANNNNAAAAAAAAAAAAAAAGCTGACTTGTCACTCTATTGCTAGGAGAGAAAATAGTTTAATTCTCTGTCAAACCCTGAAATGAACCCAGACTTACAGTCTGGCCATTTATATCCTGTAAATATATTTAAGTATTTCAGATTTGGAAGGAAGGAGAAGGAGAAGGGAGGGGGAGGGAAAGAAGGGGAAAGAAAAGGGTAGGTTTGTGTTTGAATCTGATCTTTGAGTAGAAGCCATCTGGACCCTGTAACAGCCCTGCCACGCCTGAAAGTACAATATTGGATAAATGGAGGAAAACTCCCTTGACTTGTGTTTCAGTTTCATGGGTGCTTTAATACTATTAGGATGTTTTACAGTGTCAAAGTATTAATAAAATCTTAGTACCTAGCCTTCAGAAAATTGCTGACGTGGCAATCCCTGTGTTACTTCAGCTCTGAAAGGAGATCTGATGTTTAGAAAGCAGCCTGGAATAAAAGCACATGTGCTTTTTTTGCCACAACATTGTTTAAATTTTTAATGAGAAAGTTTCCACTGTAATAAATGTAATTGCACTTAAATAAGTCTGCATAGGAACAATATGGGCACAGGTGAGTTCCTCAGGATGGTGGCATCAGAGGGCCAGAGTCAATGTTGTGCATCTCCACTAACTTTGGCAGGGTTGAAGCAGAGCTGGCCTCGAGGGAGGTGATCTGTATGTTACCTGCAGAGCCACTGGAGATCTCATCTGCACAGGCCTGAGTCACCCAACTCCATCATCAGCACTGGAATGAGCCAAGATGGGCAGAATTGCTCTTTGAACAGATTAGCGGTGATGCCAAAGAGAAATTTCATGCCTGGTGTGAAGCTCTTTCAATCCTGGTGTTCAGCTTTGTACTTTATTCCTAAAGGAGGAAACAGCTCAAGCTTAATTTTGCCAAATGAGTGAGAGCTTCCACAGCCAGGAGTGCCAGTGTGACACAGGGAAAAACCAGATATGACAATTCATCTCCTCCTGTTTCCAAACTTCACTGCACCAGTTTTTGTAGACATCCAAAGGGAAAGATAAAAAAAAGTGAGGAACTCAAGATGGACTTCTTCCATTAAAGCTTTCACCTGTGTCTCTATTAGCAATATACTCTGCATACTTTGAGTTTCACTAATTGGCAGCACTCATCTGAATTCCTATAGGCAGCTTCAACAAGTGCCTTAAAGATGCGTGATCATTAAAATTAAGAAAGGAACTGGTTATTTCTGTGGAAATTTTGCCAGAAATTCAGCATCCTACAAATTATAATTGCAAACCTTCACCATGAATATTCATCCATTAAAAGAAAAGGTGATGTGAATGATTTATTAGATTCTAGGCAGATTTGGAAGCAGTTCTGCAGCTGGTGCAAAGGAAAAGAGTGAGTTTGTCTTCATGAGGCTGCAGTCATTTACAGACTGAAATAACCTCAGCATTTTCTGTTTGCTCCTTCAGGCTTTTACTTTAAGACATTCAGTGTTTTGGGGAACCCAAAGGTATATTTCACAGGAAATATGGCATTCTTAAAAATCTCCTAATCATTACATCTACTCAGCTTTACTTGCCATGGCAAAGGTTCAGGTGTCTCCCATCCAGGCACCTCTGTTCACTGGTCTGCACCTTGGGTAATTTTTCCCATACAAACAAGTTGCAAAGTGGCCAATACTGAGTCTCAAATATGCAAATTAAACAGGAAATAATTGGAATAACCCAGACTGGTCTGATCTTTGATATTCTGACATCTGATATTAAACGCTACAGCAGCTGGAGAGGAATTTTTGGCTTTTGCAAGCTCGTGAGCCTCACATTAGGAACTCATAGGATCACAGAATATCCAGAGCTGGAAGGGGCACACGAGGATCATTGAGTCCAGCTCCTGGCCCCCCCACAGGACACCCCAAGAGCCACACCCTGTGCCTGAGAGCATTGTTCAAATGCTTCTTGAACTCTGCCAGGCTCAGTGCTGCGACCACTGCCCTGGGGAGTCTGTCCCAGTGCCCAGCCACCCTCTGGGTGAAGAATATTTTCCTGATATCCAGTTTAAACCTCCCCTGACACAGCTTCAGGCCATTCCCTTGGGTCCTGTCAGTGATCACCAGAGAAGACATCAGTGCCTACCTCCCTGCTTCTCCTCATGAGGAAGTTGAAGACCATCATAAGGTCTCCCCGCAGCCTCTTGTTCCATTCCCCTGGCCATGTCCTACCATGATTAAAGAAATCCCTATAAGGTCATTGTGGTGTCGATGCAGCCAGGCAAAGACATTTATTTTGACATGCATGAAATTGTTTTAGAGGCTCCTAATCTTTGGGGGTAGAAGAGACATCTTTCTGCCATTTTACTTTTCTACTCAATCTTCATTTTGTACGGTATTCACTCTGCAATCTTAGTATGATGGAATATTAAAGTCCCATTTACATATATAGAAAAAGGCTCTTAAATGCTCTGTAATTAGATGATTCAGAATAAGAGGCATTTCATTCAGTCTGACCCAAATCTGCTGTTTATAACTGCATACAGTCTGAGTACACGCCAGGGTTTTCTTCTGTGCTGTAACAAACTTGTCAAATTTGTGGGGAAGTCTGTTTTATTGTTCTCAGAGAATGAAATATTGTTTTTTCTTTCTTGGTCGTCATGGAAAGGAGCTGAGAAGCAATTTTGGAGCTGCCAACTTTTTACGAGGCTGATCTGGAATACTAATTGAAAACTCACATTAAACATCTGATCAAAGTGTTTTGGGTTCCATTATCGTGGATTTCTTAAATAGAAGCAGATGGTATTTTACTGTGTGACAGCACTGAGATTTCCTTTCTCTCAGTTTTATCCAGGGGGAGTACTATTCATGTGAATTCTTATGTAATTCTTAAAACCAAAAAGCCCAAATATATAAAAAGCTAGCATGATACATGCAACTTTTCCTAATGAGGTAAATTCTCCATCTCTATATCAGTCTTCATTGCATTTTCCAGAACAGAATTTGGAAGCCCCAGATCCTCCATGATTAAAACTTAAGCATGTAAACAGGTTTTGTGTGATTTGTGTCTTTTTTGTGCAGTAATGTTCCTCTGGCAATAAAATTTGAACAGGAAATGATGAAGGTCCTTAAGCATCACTATTGACAGGGATTAGCAAGGAAGCAAATCCCAGGTGTCAGGGCCACACTGAAGTCCTTTCTCTTATAATTGTAAGAATAACCTGAAATAACATGTGAAATCTCCCATGAAAATGGTGGTGGGGCTCCACCCAAATTTAAAGCTCTGCCTGTGTAATCACCTGGCTGTGAATGGGTCTCAGATCAATGTTCCTGTGTTTTCCTCCCAAAAAACAGTCATTTATCAAACAAACACAAGTGGTACACTGCTCCCTCTCCATCAGCTTTGCTTCTGCTTTATCTATTTATTCCTTACCCCAGAATTACAACTCATTTACTCTGTAAATCTGCAGGTTTGACTCTGCTTTATTTGATGAAGAAATGTTGTCATTAGACTCTAAGTTTACAGTGAAGACTAAGAGAGCACTTTGTGCTATTTTCTGTCCCAGGCTACTCTCTGAGGCAATCCAGGGCAGTTCTGCATTGCAGCAGATCTGAGGGGTGATTCTCCTCATGACCTGATTAAAAGCAGATCTTCTTTGGGTGGCAAATGTGGATTTTCAGGGGATGATTTTATGAATTAAGCAGGCAGAAGGCAGAACTGGTTCTATAAGCCAGAATTTGTCCTGTCTGGTCTAAACCAAAAAGAAAACAGAAAATATATATATATAGCTTTGCTGTATGGGATAATAAGGACTTCAAGAGTGTCAGACTATTACCATGACTGATGGAATGTGAAGCCTGGCTCTCAGCACTATGAATTTTGCATAGAGGTTAAAAAAGATAATGACCTTTATAAAAGCAGCTCCCAGAATTGCTGCACGAGGCCATGAGTTTCAGTGCCTGGAATGTGGATGAGGTATCCCCTGCCCTGGAGATTGCTTCCAGACCTGTGTTTCTAAGATTAGGAAGGGCTCTGCTTTCAGTTATCCTGCATAATGTATCATGCCAATGAGGGCATGTTAGTTTAATATAAACTGCACATGATAACTTTGCATTTCTGCACAAAAGAAAAAACAAAAAACAAAACAAAAAACCCAAAAAGCAAAAACAAAAAATAAAAAAGACCCTTTTCCCTGTCCAAAAATCAAAGCACTGTGAAACTTGTAAAGCACTTAAAATTTGGTTTCCTTGTGGAGACAGCTATGGGGTTTTACAGTTTTTGAGAATAAGGAATTCCAAATGGGGCAGTTCAGCTTTATCAACTGTGAATAATCAACCCCTGCTGTTACTTGTGGACCCTAGTGTGGAGAAATATCCTCATGTTTGGATACAGTCTTGGTGCAAACAACAGACTTGATATGGGCTCAAATCATTTAAATGCCTTGTAGGAGCTTTGTAGGGTCACTTTTAATCCTCCTTGGAACAAGCAGAAATATTCTTAGCAATGTCAGTGATTCTTAACTATTCTCTGAAGGCAGGTAGTTTGGGATGCCCCTGAGCAAAGGTGTGTCTACAGCACAGACACCTGCATTTCAACAAGTTCCTAGGACTACCCTAGCCAGAAAGAAAAAGGTGTCTGTTGGATGTCATTCATCCTATTTTAGTGCAGATGTCTGAGATAAGCCATGTGAATCCAAATACACAGCAGATGGCTCTGAAATGTTTGATACTCCAACAGCTCCACCTTAAAAATCAGAGAAAGCTTTAGGATATTTTTAGAAAATCAGAGTAACAGGACAAAATCCTTCAATTATTCAATAGATAATAATCATCTCACAATCTTTCTCTATCAAAACTGCAGTTGGTACAAAGCACACTTATTCTTAGCACACTTAGTAAATAGATGTTATAAACTCAGTGCTACAATTGTGTGGAGACCCCACCACCTCTCCCCACACAGTCTTTTTGGATATTACAGCTGCCTTGGCTGATGTTTGCTAGTGAGAGTCCCTTCTCCACAAACTCAGTTGTCAGCTTTGGGAATTCCTGACACCACTTCAGGATGTTTGGCACAGCAGGCTGATTGTTTTAATGTTGCTCTTCCTTGTCTGTCACTCTGCCAAGAACTTTTTAAATCTCTGAAATTACTAAGCTTTAAGGTAAGAATAAAATGAGCATCACTTAATAAAATGCAAGCTATTTAATCAGTTACTAGTTTTAAAGTGACATAACAAAAGATAAGTGATAATATACCTTACAGTTTCCCCTGTGCTGGCAATGGGATGTCTGAAAACTAAGAGGTGAATGTATTACAGATGGAGAAGGTCCTGGTCAGCTGGCCTGAGCCAGATTTGCAGTTCCTCAGCACAAAACCTCGAGCATGTTGGGTGACAAAAAGTGGAATCAGACTTTAAAATGGCTGTGCTACTTTTAAACCTTCAGGATTTGAACGATTCTTGACCCTGTGTGCTTCCACTGCCTTCAGAAAACTTGATTTTGATTGATACTTTATTCATGGAATCTCATTTGCCTATGTTTGCTGGAGACACACAAAGGAGTGTCCACAGAAAGCAGCTTTTTGGGAAGCTGGATCTCATGTTAGCCCCCATGTAGAGAGGCCAGCTGCAACTGGAACAGGATGAAGCACCCATTTCATCTTACACGAGTGCTCACAAAATGTCTAAATTTTGTCTCACTCTCAGGGACAAAGGCATGTTGTTGGTTCTCATTTCTTTCCAAATTTTGAATGTTTTCCAGTGATTTTCTGGGAAAAAAAAAAAAAAAAAGGGAAGGTGGCAGTATAAGATACCTGCATTGACTAGACAGGGAAGTTTGTACTTAGAAAGAAATTATAGTTTACTCATTTGGTATTTCTGACATAGGACTTCTCTATTTTTCTCTTCTGTGTTTGTCTTGTGTTCAGCAAATTAAAGAGCTGTTTACCCTCAGCCCCAGGCATGCATGGATTTCCAGCAGGGCAGCAGCCTGCACCCCCAGCTGGGCAGCACTGCTGGGTCTGTGCCTGTGGAGTGACATCTGCCTCTGGCCAGCTGTGGGTGACACAGCAAGGAGAGGCTGAGTCACCTTTGTTATCCCTGCTGCCTGCAGCATCTTTGCCTATCAGGTCATCTGGAGTATTTGAGGGTCAGCTGGCTGTCCTCTGGCCACTTCAGTCACCAGAAATATATAAATATATATATATATATATATGGGGCATTATGTTAGATACCAGGTCTATATATGTTAATTAAATAAGAATATAAAATAAATATCTGTATCTATCTAAATATATGTCTATATTTAATTAACTCTGAAGTTTGGCAGAAATATGCCTGGAAATGAGAATATTCAGCCTGCAGGATTTGTCTCTGCGTGTGGGAAAGTGACAGAGAAGCAAATTGTTCAGCTGCAGCAAAACCACCCAGTTGTTATGACGGGTGGGCTGAGTGCAACCTCTCATCATCCTTTTGAAAAGGCCTGTAATTTCATTACTCTGATAAATATCAAGGGTCACTTTAAGTCTTAAAACAGAGATTGCTTTCACAAAGCTTTTAACCTCAGGCTGACATTCTACCTTACCTCCATGGCAAAGCCCATTTTTAGAGATTCATTCAAACACACTATTCACTTTGCAAAGTTAATTCCAAATTCACTCCCTCTGATCTCTTGCAGGTCTGTGGGTTTCTAATGACGCTAGTGTTTGTATTTTTTACAGCCAGAAGTACTAAAGATTCACCTTGCCCTCACCTTCACCATTTCTCAGTAATATCTAGGGATGAGTTAATACATAATTTTGTGAGGTGTTTAAACAAATCTTTCCACCCCTCAGCAGGGGAAGAGATCTGTCATATTTTTGGTCTGGGATGAGCTGTTTTGGTCCCATCCTGAGATGCCTGATCCTCCTCATGGCCCTGGAGGCCTGGCTAAAATCCACCTCTAATTAATTGTGCCAGGATCAGGCTCCTCATGGATCATCCTCTACCTCTTCTTGGGCAGGTCTAGGCTGCAGTGAGCATCCATGAACCAAGGACAAACAGACAAATGCTCCAGCATGAGCATCCATGGCTCTATAGAAGCTTGGATCAAGGAGATTTGCATTCTACTTGCCAGACACTGCACTTTTTTGGATATAATCAGCTGGCAGACAAACCCCTCCCATCCTGCTGTAAGTCCTTTTCATCCAAACATCTCAAAGGCTGATTAAATACTAATTTACAGAGAAGGACATTGAAACAAAGAAATAAAAAGTGTCTTCCCTGAGACAACAGAAGCCACAGTGAGCCTTTAACTAAGGTGTAAGTTTTGAGGTGATGTTCTGCAAAAGAATAAATTTTATCTGGGATGAGTCAGTGGCAGTGATATGAGTGGAAAGACATCCCTGGAGCTCTTGTTTTACCACCACACTCAGCTCTCTCTCAGGGACTCACCCCTGCTGTGCTGCTCTGCATCTTCATAAGCAGTGGGCTGGCACATGAGTGGAATCTGTCCAGAAAGCTGGGGTTAAGATGAACCAGAGTGCCTCACAGACTTCTAATTCAAAACATTTTCTTTCAGGTGAGTTTGTAGGGAAAAGGGGCAGTGAGAAAGATGTTGAGAAAAATGGAATTTGGGTAAGGTAATAAGCAGTGTTTTGAAGAGAGGGGGGAATTCAGACACCAGCATAATCCCAGCAAGGAAAGCAAACTCAAGAGGGAACAATTAATAAAGCATAAAAACTACATTTACAAGTATTCTGCTTAGTGCCACTTGAACACTACTGTGCTAATGCAGAGAGCTATTTATAGTGCAATAAATCACCTCACCCCTTCAATTGCAAATTTACCTTTGTGGATTTTGCAGGCTGAGGTGTGTTACCAAATTTAAAGGTGCTGACAGAGCAATCAGTATTTTTGTGGAGCAAATCAAACTGAGACTTTGTGTCAAAACAACGTCATCCTGAGGGAGCTGGAGAAGCCAACGTGCAGAGAAAGGTATATTCCCTGTTTAAATACTGCCATATTCCTTGTGAATAGTTCTTGTGAGGGAGACAGGTTATACTCCTAAAGATGCTATAATACTCTTTACAGGACTCAGAGCACCTGCTTTAAGAGACAATTCACCCTGAAACCACACAGGGAGCAACCAAGGCTGACTCTGAGGCATCTCCTGGAGGTGGGAACAGGGCTGATGTGAAATGTACAGGCCTGCTCCCTTCCTCCTGCAGAAAACCATGCCAAGCCCAGCTGTCCTCCAGATCTGTGCATCCTTTTCCCCAGACAAGTGGTCCTCCCTCTCAGCAAGGGGTAACAGCCCCCAGGATGGGGGGTGCTGCTCCTCTGATGGGTTTGGCCCCAAACCTTGCTCTTTTTCCGTGAAGATCAAGAGAGTGAGCTGGGTCTAATGAATGAAAACGTGGGAGTTTTTAGGAGAGGGAGGCTGTAAACTCAGCAAGACAGGCAAAGAGTTTAGGCAATGTTTATTTTTGAGCACACAGGCATCTGCCTGCGGCACCTGAATGGCTGCAGAAATTGTTTTCAGAAATTAATCATAATGGAGGCTGATGCACGGGGTAAATGCGCCGTGACTCATCCAGAGCTGAGCTGCAGAAAGCCTGAACGGTGACTGTCACTGTGCTAGGATAAAAAACTTCTCAAAGAGATGATGCATCTGACAGTTGGATGTGCTCATCTAATTGCAATAACTGGCACAGGGAAGAGGAGCTTGTTACAAAGGTTTTTGCATTAGCACACACGTTTGAGGGTGTTTATTGCTTCCAGGACTGCTGAGGATGGACAAAAGGCTCCCAGGTGCCAAGAAAGCTGCTAAGAGCACTGAGCATTTTAAGCTTTCCCTGTCATAGCTGCAAAATCATCTAACAGCACATGTTCTTCTTTGCCTTGCACCAATCCTTACCCACAGGAGCAGCTTGATCTAGTGTGACATCCTTGCCCATGGCAGGGGGACTGGATCTGGGTGATCTTTCCAACCCAAACCATTCTGTGATTCTATGATTAGGAGTCAAGGGAAGGTTGCCTGTTGCTCCTTCAGCCTCCTTACAGCTGAAACCCCAGAAATGGAGATGAGACTCTGCAGTGACACGTAGGCCAGCCTGTCAGGGTAGATGAGGGGGCTTGGTCACAGCATCACCTTGAAGTCACCTTGAAAAGTCACATTTCCATCACGTGCTTGCGTAGGGCCAGCACAATTTCACAGCCAGGTATGTGAGACCAGAGTCAGTTTTCTCACATGATGAATTACACCTCTGGCTTCCACCAAAATGACTTTGTTACAATCTCTGACATTTAGTTGTGTGCTTTTTATTTGAAAAACTGGGTTTTGAAAGTTTACAAAGGCTTTCTTGGGAGCAGAAAATCAATACTGTTGTTAATACTGAGATGCAGTCATTTGCTGCCATTGCATGTGTCAATGCTATCAACAGTGTCAGCTCAATTCATTTTTGCTACCAACCACAGCAATAATAAGGTGATAAAATATGTCCTATCTACAAAAATTCCTGTTTATCCAATAGGTGGGACTTTCAAAACATTTTAATGTTGGCTCAGGATGGCTCCCACCGATGTCCCTTGGCGTGCCTGGTATTGTCTTCTTTGAAGATTTTGAAGGGTGAGGAGATATTGTCATTGACTCAGGGGAAGCAGAAAGACCTTTGAGAGACCATTGAAAATGTAGTGTTTTAATCACAAAACTTCTATCAAGATCAGGCAGGTCAATAGAAAATATTAGCCCTGTTTCCTTCCAGGGAACAGTATCATAAAATCATAAAATGGTTTGGGTTGGAAGGGACCTTTAAAGGTCATCTGGTCAACCTGTGTGAAAGCCTTGTGATGTTTTGATTTTTCTTCTCTTTGGAAAGTAGATGTTTCTGATAGGATAGGTGGGAGAAGGAGTTCTCCTCACTGCACTGTGGGATAGGGCCTCTGGCACTTTGGTGATGGTACAAGGGACAAATGGTGACTGAGAAGCTGGGAAACACAGTTCCTCCTTGGTCAGAAATACAGCACTGTGTGGAGGCTGCTCTGCTTTCTGCTCCTTCCTAGAGCCAAGAGGGCATCTGCAAAGCCCTTGCCAGCCTAGGGTGGATGTGATCAGCCTCAATACACCTGGCATCACTGTTGAGATGAATACAAAGTTACACCAAATAACTTCTCCACTGCAGAAAGCAATTTAGTCCACGTCACTCCTCCTGAGTTCACACACCAAATCAATACAGGCAGAACACGTAGATTTCAGCTTTCTGATAGTTTACACTGCATTACTTTTCAGATTGCTTGCCCAGCCTCCCCCCACCAATATGGCATGTTCTCTTTGGACATGACCATGTCACCAAGGGTCCCTGAGTGTCCTCTAACAAGGCTCGATTCTGCACGCAAGAGAATCATCATTACTGAAACCCCTCTTGCTACCCAACAGCAGACAAATAGGTTTGCTGGGGAAAGATGCCTGTGGATGAATGGCTGAGAAACCCTAATAGCAGCAGTAAAAGGCTTTAGATGCTGACCCTGCTGTCTATCCCCAGTTGTCTTGGAAATATTTACCCTTGCTATTCCTTCTTACTCAAACATGCTAGCTGATTTCAATGCAGTGATCATCTCTGTTTATCCTATTTATGATAGGGAGGAGAATCAGATGGTCTATACAGTATAAAACTGAAAATTTATATTTCCCCCTTAGTTTATAAAGCAAAGAAAGAGCTGTCAAATCATGTGGCTGTCTCAAAAGCAGAGATATTCCTCTCTTACAGCTGAATTTCTTGTGATTCAGATTCAAGCAAGGCAGATTATGTCTCTAACCTCTCTTCTCCAGGCCTGTGGATAGAAATGGTGCAGAAGTGCTTTGGGTCTTTTATGTCTAACCTTTGCACAGCTCATAATAAATTGTATGTATTCAAGGAGCTGTTCTAGTGCCCAGCCAAGAGCAAGATTTACAGGAAAATTCAACTAAAGTCACAATGAAAGAAAGGATGAACAAAGAAATCACAAATGGAAGGCTTCAAGAGGTTTAAAGTGGATCCAAAAGATGAAGTTTGCTAGAAAAGCAAAATACAGGCACTCTAAACATCTCTAGGGAGAAGAGACAAAAATAGAGCATTGAGGAGCAAAGGAGGGAAAGGGACAAATCCTGAACGTTACATCTAGGAGTGAGAATTACGAAAAGGCAGTACAAGCTGATCCTGACTTTTCTCTATCCAGGAAGCCTTTTTTCCTTGTTTTTCAAGTGTGGGTTTACATCAGGAGGCTACAGCTTTGTGACAAAGCTTCACAACTGCATCACACAGCCCAGCAGCCCCTGTGCCATATCATTTTCACTGTGCTGGGCTCTGCTTTGGAAGCAGGTGGGGCTGAGGGTAGAGTATAAGCCAGTCAGACATGTAGCAGTTAATACAGCCCCAAAGCTGGAGGATGTGAACCTTGTTTAAAGAGGACACTCACTAGACAGCAGAAAATTATTTAGGGTGGGCTTCATTGCACCATTTATAGGTGTCTGTATCAGAGCTACCTGAACAGTCAATGGAGAGAAAAGTCATTCAATTCCTCCTCAAATAGATGATTAAAACAATGTCTGATGAAGGCTACCTTCACTTCCAGTTCTGGTTGTTGCCAGGTACCCTTTAGAAAAAGGTTTCTGATGTGTTTATAACTTATTTTTTAGGGGAGGGTGAATAGCCCTCCCAAAGCCCTACAGTCTGTGGGTTATAAAGTTAAATGAGGTGAATCCCAGCATTGGGTTCTTCCATGGGCTACAGGAGAACCTGAGAGAGATCTCACTGCAAATGCCACCCATTTTTCACAGTGACTGCTTAGCCATCACATCAGCTTTCTCAGCTGGGTTCTCCAGATTATTCTAGGCTGGAGTCACAATGGTCCTTGAATGACTTGAAAGTATAAGTGATGTCTAAGTAGGTCAGAGGCCTGGGTATAAACATTCTTTTAGTATTGCTATGTATCTTGAATTTCCAAAGAGCTTGAAAAGTTTGGAAGTCCAAAAGTAAGAACATTTGAAGGAGCAAGCACACGTGTTAAGGCTTTCTCAAACCACACTCAGGAAAGCACCAGGATGACACAATATCTCAGAGAGGGTTAAGTTTTGTCTCAGCTAAAGTATTCCCTCATGGAAGGTACACAGAAGACCAGGTTATATGGGAACATATATGGTTCACGAGAAAAAGAAGTTGGAGCAGGATATACTGCAGTAGAGCTCACAGATGGATGTGTTAGCAAGCTAAAAGGAGGTTGCCTTCTGTGGGAAACCAGCTACTCTTGTGGAGCAATCACAAAATTTAACCACATGGAGAGTCAGCAGTGTTAGAAAGCCAGTTTCAGTGAAGAAACTCCATGAAATGCCTTTATTTTGGTTAGCTTTTCCAAAAGTTGCAGTGAAATGTGTGTGCAGGCAAGGTTTTTAAGGCAATTTCACCAGAAACAGGCAGAGCAGAAAAGGGTTAATAGCTTTATTTACTGTGTGAGGTATTCTCACCAAGCCACAGTCAGCCTACAGACCTGACTAATCCCAAGTGTAGTTACTAATTGCTGTCATCCAAACAGTAGCTGGCAGCCATTTAATTTTCCCTTTCACTTGGAGTCATTAACATTTGTGACATATGGCTCTTTCCCTGCCCCAGCTCAGTGGCTACCAGGGAAACCTATGGCTTGAGCTTTGCAAACATAAAAGTCCATGATTAACTTTCAGCATCTTGATGGTGTCAGGAAGAACTGTTTACAGATTTGGATCCTAAATGCCTGCAAGCTGTTGTGTTTTTTTTTTTTTTTTTTTTTTTTTTCTGGGCACAACTTAGAATGGCAGTATAAAGGTACACTTTTACATCTTTAACTTATACCAGGGTGATGCACAATAAAATTCAGGCAATAGGGGAGATGTAGCTTGAAACACATTGCAGTATAAATTATTACTTACGGCTTTACTTTTTTCCCTTCTTTTTTACTTTAATGTAGTTGAGCTAGGCAATTGTTTATAAGTAAGATTGCATAAATCTTCTGAACTACTTCTGTATCTTTTCACTTGACTCAAAATATTAGGTCAAGGTTTCAGATAGCAATCTCAAAACTGTTTCACTCTCTGCTATCTGTTCTTACTAGATTTAAAACTCCTTTATCTCTGCTGCCTTATATATAGGTGCTACTCTTTCTTGTATGAAAATTACACAATATGTCTCAAATCCCACACTGCTTTCCTCTACTTCATTTGTTCATGTCTATCTGAGCTCATTAATTTTTTAAAGGGTATACTTTTTATTTTCTGCTGGCCACACGATTATTACGCACTGCAGAATTTTTGCCATCCTGCTTTCAGGTAAGATCTTCAGGATTTAGCATCACAGGCATTTCAGAGTCTGTTCAAATAGCACAACAACCGTAGTGATGATACTGCTTTTAAAGATCAAGTAATTTCTGGACCTTGTGTCATTTGGAAACAAAGTAAGACAAAAACCAAAATCTCAAATTGTAGTGATTTTTCTTGCTAGGAAGACAGCAAGTCCCACAGAGGACAGTAAAAAAGCTTTGGTAACATACAGTGAGTCCTGAATAAGAGTATGTAGCCTTTTATTTGTAAATTGACTTAGCCCCACTCTGAGCTTTAAGGTTAAATAATTTAGTGATGCAAGAGGGTGACAGATCAGCTGACAAAGCACACTGGTACTCCCTTTCCTCACCCGTCCCTGTGCTGTATGGAAGTGCTGCTCACCTGAACTGACTGCTGGCCCTGCTTCCTTCTGGAGGGTCCCTGGGAACCAGCAGCAGTAACCTCACACTGCAGGGAGCAATTCTGCCAGCAGCCCCCAGATCTGTTTCCCACTCTGAATTCTTACTCAAGATCAGCACCTGTAGCAAGAAGTGCACTTTTCTGCAAGTTGGCTTTGTGTCACAGTTGAGATGACCACATACACAGAGTATCATCATACAATTCCAGAAGGCTTTAAGCATCCACCCATACAGAGTTACACCATACCACTTCAGAAGGCTCCAGGTATCTGCTCTTTATTGCTCTTCAGTCCATCATTTTATACTCTTCCTTTTACATGCCTTGCACCTGTGTGCCCTCTGCTCCCTTTGGTGGTTGCTCAGCACACCTGGGCACTCCCTGGCTCATTGCTGTCAGTGCTGCTCACCTGCTGCTCACAGCTGTGCCCACTGGGGGTGAGGCTGGGCCCAGCCCCACTCCCAATTCCCACAAACTGTGCACCTACAACCTTGTACCCATTTTCCTTGTGTGAAAAGCATGCTGGATCCAACCAATATATTTTTTCCCATATACTTTCACACTGAGTCCCTTGCTGCATTCCTGCAAGTGCCTGCAGGTGTGTTTTATTTTACCAAAGGTAAAGAGAAATGCTGCTTCAGCTGAAATCAGTGCTCTTCAGACACTGGATTTTATCCTGCAGTTAAGGTGAGCAACAAACCCTTGGGACCAACCTTGTGACCTACCCAGTGCAGAAGCACAAAACATAAAGCAGCAGTAAGATTTCTATCCTGTTTTCCACTTTTTCTGGAAAGATAATTTGGATTTTTCATGTAACTGATTACACAAGGTGCTTTGTTTAGCATCCTGGTGAGCGATGGGGCCTTTGATGGAAGCACCATAACCCACTTTCCTTCCTCCAGCTGGAGCTAAAATCAGAGCAAGGCTCTGTATAAGAACAAAGGGAAATTGCAAACCTGTCTCCGTTAGCAGAGCATCACAGACCTCCTTTCCTGACTGCTTCAGCAAGGGTCTCAAATGACATAAAAAGAGCAAATTGAACCATTTTTGTGTTAGCGTATGGTCACAGCAATGACACCAGCCAGGGATGGACTGAGGGCTTGCGTGACACAAAGATCTGACTCTGCCCTTATACCCTGCATCTCTTTTCATCAGGTGAATAAAAGCTGAGTCAAACCTGAATCACGGTGAGCAGGAACTGCAGTAAAATTACAAAAAAAAAAAAAAGTCACTCCATGAATTGAAAGAAAAGAAAAAAAAAAGGGGCTATGTATTGGAATCTGAAAAGTGGATCAATAAGGACAGGAACATCTTGTGCTAACCATGGGAAGGCCTGTGCTGGGGTTTGCTAGTTAGGTAAGAGGAGAAAGAAAAAAGACCAAGGAGGGAACAGAAAAGTGAGCAGGGCCAACCCCAGAGATGCCAGGGAAGCAGAGGACGATCGGTGCCCAAGGCAGTCACACACTTTCTTAGGAATGAGTAGCTGAACATTGCTGGGGAACAGGAGACAAAATTCGGACTGAAAGGCAACCGCCGAGGGAGAAATGCGCATAATTCTGGGGGATAAGAATAATTTGGGTCAGGCCACGAATAAGCTGCTTTCTCATCTCACTGAGCAGGTCACTGCCTTGCTCTGGCCATGAGCTGAGCGGTCCAGCGCACATCCTGCCCGGTGGGATCCCGCCTGGCGTGGGGACACTGGGCATACTTAGCGTCCGAGGGGCGGGGAGGCGGCTGCAGGCACCTCCCGCCGCCTGGCACTGCCATGGACAGGGACAGGGGTGCCAGCAGTCAGGCGAGAGACGGCGGGGGATGCAGGCCAGCATCCCACGGCAGGGCTGGGGAAGGGGCGATTCCAGCCCACAGAGTCGCTCCCATCCGGAGCTATCGAAACCAGAGGTTCCAGGCGGGGGCTGCTGCCGTGCTCTCCAGTAGGGCCCGGGCTACCGGCGGTGCCTGCAGGTTTCACCGCCGCGGAGGTTTAGGGGCCGGTGAGATGCTGCCGGAGGATGCTCCGCGCTCCCTTCGCCACGCCGGGGCTGGACCGGCCTCGGCAGCGTGCGCCTGCGCTGCCAGCCTTCCTCCCCCTCCCGCTCCTCCTCCTCCCCCCGCTGCCGGCCCCTCCTCCCGGCTCTGGCGGTGCCGGCTGCCGGCCGGCGGGGCCGCGGTGTCCGACAGCCCGGGGTTATGCCCGGCTGCAGGCGGGGCGCAGGGCCAGCGGCAGCCCGCGGCCGGGGCTCGCAGGTGTCGGGCAGGAGCAGGGGGCGGTGATCCCCACCGCCACCCCCGCCCTCGGGAAGGGGTGCGCGGGCGCTCCGCGGCGGGGGAGGAGGAGGAGGAGGAAGATGATGCTGCTGAGGATGCTGAGGATGCGGCGGGCCGGAGCGGAGCGGGGGTACCCGGGCAGCGCCTGGGTGTGCTGCTGGCTGCTGGGCTGGCAGGTGGCCGCCCTGCAGCTGCCGCCCTGCGAAGAGGTGAGATTTTCCTCCTCCTCTTTGGTTTTCCCCCATCCGTAAGGGCGGGTGGAGGGTACGCACCGGCTCGGGAGGAGGGCGGCATCCCAGCATGGGGGTGTCGCTGGCTGTTGCTGGCTCCCCCAGAGTTGTCCGTGGGGTGGTAGAGGGGTCAGACCCACGGGGGGAGACCCTCCGCCGCGGTGCCGGGGGTAGGGGGGCTCCGGGGCGGCCGAGCCCCCCGCATCGCGGGTAGAGCGGCTCCCTTGGCCGCTCTCCCCACTCCCCTTGCCCGTGGTGATCGCTGCTCCTTTCGGTACGTGGAAATAGTAGTGTCACCCTCCAAACGAAGGGGGCTCGGCCGGCCTGGCTGTTGTTCTAAATACCGTGTTGAATCAGTGAAAGGTGGAGGGTAAGGGAGGGATGGTGTGTGAAGCTGTCCTGCCCGCCCGGTGTCAACGCGGTGTGTCCGGAGCTGAGCCGTGCGTGTGATAAGGGGAGAGAAACTTTGTGGCTCTCTGCTGCTCTAAGAACCCGAACCTGGAGCGAGTCGGTGTGCTCGGAGCAGGGACGCTCGGCACGGCTGTGCGGGATGCGGGGCTGAGCCGGCCGGACAGGGATGCGCAGCCCCGGGTGGCCCCTGAGGTTTTTCGGGGAAGGGACCTGGGCTTCATGGAGCTGTTTTCTAGGGTTTCCAGCCTTACTCCTACATGCAGGGAAATCCTCTCTGCTGCTCTAAAGAGCAAGTGGGTCTTTCCTGTGTTTTAAGCGCTAGAGGTGAGGAGGCTGGGTATCACCATCCCAAACAGGTCTAGGTGGCCGGAGCTCTGCTCAGGCAAGCAGAAACCTGTAAGTGGGTTAACAACAGTCAGTCCCCTTCCTTCTAAGCCTCTCCCATCCGAGGATGCTCTGGGACCAGAGCTTCCCTACCTTGCCTCCTGCAGTTGCACCGTTTAGCAAGAACTAATTTGTACATTCCCAGAGTGGGTTGGGGGTGGGTGAGTGCAGCCAGATGGGAGCACTTGGCTGCTGAAGGCTCCTGATCCATGCTTGGAGGCTATGGCAGTGTGGCACCTCCTCGGCTGGGGGTGCAGAGGACCATGTCTCCTTCCTGTGATGAAACAGAGCGTTTCTGACCTGGGGAATATTCTCTCTTTGCCTATGAAATTTCCTTGTTGTCTTCCAAGTAGCAGAGCTCAGTGTGTTTAGCGTGGGAAATGTTGCAGTAGGGAGAGCTGATGTCTGGCAAATCAGTGTCTGTTTTGGGCATATTTCTCCTGAATGTTGATCATTCTCAGGGCATGTTTTTCCTAAATGTTACTCATTCTCAGAGAGAGGAATTTATGCAGCCACCTGCTTTAAATTACCTATCTCACTTTTCAGCTAGTGAAGGGAAACAGGTACTTTTAGAGCTGTTTTCATCCTAAAATCTTTGCTTCAAAAAAATCAACCTCTGCAGATGGTTAAAGGTGAGAGCTGAACCTGTGCAGTGGTACCAAAAGTGTAGAGCTGGTGTTTTGAGCATCTTGCATTGGGCTTTAGGTGTGCACATTCTCTCTGGAGCCCCACTCCTGTATGCCTGTGGATCTGGACCTGCGTGCTTTTGCTTTCTTTGCTTTCTTAGAGAGGCTAACAACGTTGTTTTACTTGACTTGAATGCTCTTTGAAACAGACAGCCATCACTCACACGGGTAAAAAGCTGTGTGTTACTTGTGCTGGAGTGTATGCAGCCATGAAAGTGTGTGTCCCAGGAAATGTAATTACAAATATGTCTGGATGGAGAGAGAGGGAAAAAAAAAAGGGAGTTTACAAAGAACCAGGATAGCAGATGAACTGCTTTACAAAAGGGAAGAACAGAAGTTAATAGTTTTGCCTCAGAACGTTGCCATTTGTCCTAATTCAGTCGGATTTGAGAGACCTGGGTGTATTGCCATTAACAACACATCAGCTCCCGATGAGGTTGACTCTGATTTGGACAGACTCATTCAGGGGTGAAGTTGTGCCGTAAGAAAGCACAGCCTGTCAGAGGGTATTGCAGTCCTTTAAAGACTTGGTAAACGTCTTTTGTTTTAGACCCGAAAGGTCTGAGAAGCACAAGGCTTAATGTACTGACAGGTGGTTCCTTTTCAATCTATAGGGGATCCTTCTTTAGCAGCACTTTCCCCACTCCTTCCTTGACAACTTGTTTTTGGTTCCCTCACTTATGACAAATGCAGATATCTGCTGGTTTGTGAGATTTCTGTGCTGCCACAACATTTGGAGCAGTGGGATCTCTGGCTGTGCCTGAGGCTCCGTGGTGCTCTGATTACATAGATAGTAAAATAATAATGTCTAGCAATGTCACTTTCCAGAAGTGGAACGACTTTTTGTCGTTGACTTCATTCGCCAGGGATTGTAGTAGTTGGATTTAGGAGGAGTGTGTTTGTGCTGCAAAGCAAAGGTACAAGCAGCTTGAATGAATGTTCCTGTGAGTTTTTGAAGTAAATTGATAGAGCCATAAGCTTCTGGCACAACTTAGTGTTCAGTCCAGGCTGTGATGGTCACCCCTGAGCTCTCCAATGCCAGCAGCAAATTTGAACGTGATTTGTGCATCTCCAAGAGATGGAGGCAGGCTCAGCTTGGATGGCTGGGGTACATGTGGGGTACAGAACCTGGGCACACCCATTACTGTACCCTCTGCCTCTGGTGGCTTGGCAGCTCGAATTAGGACAGTGGTAGAAAAAGAAGTGCTTGGTGAATTCTTTCTGCTATGCCAATGATGATCAGGGTACTCATGCAAATATTTCATGTGTTGCATAAATTATGACTTTGAGAGGAATTGATGACACCCATGCTTTTCACTGCCATTAAATACACATTAAGCTGTTATGTTGGAAATAATGAGATGTTCATGCCAGTTCTCCTGCTGCTGCAGGGACAATGATTGTTACATCTTCTATTCCAGTGTTTTGTACTTTTTCTTTTCTGAACTTTTCAACTGAATGGGTCTTCTTCAGATTCCCCTTAGAGATTCACCCAAATCTGAGCAGATTTTGCTTTTAGAACATTTGATACTCAGCCTAAATGGGTCTTTTCTTCATTTCATCTTTCCCTGTGTTGTTTTTTGCAATAATAATAATAAAACAAATTGAACTCACTGAGTGACTCTTCTCTTGATTCCCATTCAGCCAAATTGCTTTCAAAGAGAGATACAGAGTGTCCTGCTGGCAAAGACGTTTTGTTTCATACTCCTGTTTGACTCTCAGTTATTTTGCAGATTGAGATGTGCCTCTGACATTGATAATAAATGTGATTCTGATACATTGCATGGTTTACCTGCTGTCAGTAGACAGGTAAATTAAAGGGTAATACTAAATTCTTTCTTTAAGGGCATGTAGTTTTGCAGTAGTCTGCTAGAATCCTTATGGAAAAGACAAAAACAATATAAGAAAAGTTCTTGGAAAATGAAAGAATCTTATAAAATCACTTGCAAGGCAAAGGCAAAGGATTTTTAAGAATAAAAGGGAAGCATGAACTTGATCTTAGGTGGCTTTGGTGTGTTGAAATTGTGCCAGTTCTCATGATGAGAAAAGGTTAAAAAATCGAGTATGTCTGAGCTAAGTGTGAAGTATTTTAAGTATATTAGTACGTTAAATCGGGATGCTAGGTACTGAGCTGGGCAGTGTGGGAAGCAAGGTGAAATTCTGTCTTTGCATGTGAGGGATGGAGAGGAGCTGTGTCAGTCCTGGGAAGGTGTCACGTAAGCCAGCACGCCTGTCACCGAGCACACGTGGCAGGAGTAGCAGGGATGCCTGCTGGCAGGAATGGGAATATCTGAAACACTCTGGTGGTGTAAGTGAGCTGTGCCTGCTTGGGAAGAGGTTTGGAGTCACTGCAGGAGGCTCTGTAGAGGCAGCGCGTGTGCTGATGGTGAAACACTTTGGGTGGGTGATTAGAAGAAAAAGGAAATAATAAAACCTGTCAGGGTGGTTTTGTGCTCTGTCATTAGTACTCAGGAACCGTGAACGCTGTGTTTGTTCTGCAGCTGGTTAATGAGCACCCGGTGATCACAGCAGAGGGTGGGGCTGTCCACGTAAGGAGGGAGTAACTTATCAGAGCAAGAAAAAGAAGAAAATGCATAGAGAAGAACATGGGATAGAGAAAATGAATGAGATGTAAATCTATAGGATAAGGTAGAAATAAAAAGCATTTCTGTGCACTTGAAAGGCTAAATGTTTTTATTGTTAAAAGGTAATTTTTTTTTTATTTTTATGCTGGGTTGATCAAATACAACTATCTGATTTCTAAGATTCATTTAGTCTCTGTTGGGTTTAAAATCTCTGAAGGGATTAGCTCATTTAGGAAGGAATTCTCCTTCTAAATTGGTTTCCTTGCTGCCTCGTCCCTTTTTCTGAAGCATCTGCATTTGCTATTTTGGTGACAGAGCAGGGGGTACCTATACCAGCTGCTGGGATGATCCAAATGTTGCATTCCCTAATTTCTAGCCACCTTGAAACATATTAGACACTTAATCTGTGAATGATTCACAGTCAGCAGAAGAGGCTGTGGAAAGATTCCTACACAGACCATTTTATTTCTTTCATGTCTCGCTACATGGATTTTGTCTTTGTGGGGGAGAGAGAAATGTACAGCTTCCATTTTCCATGGTGATGAAGGGTCATAAAGATGAGGAAAGAGGAGCAAAAAACAGGCTACAAAACTGCTGACAATGAAGTCAATGGAGTGGAAACGTGCACAAAGGTGAGGAGACAGAGGCTGAAACACAGGTACCGCAGCAGAAAACACATGAGCAGACCAAGGTGGGGGAAGCGCTGGAGAGGTTGGTGAGGTGTCAGAAATGAAATCCTGGGAAGGAAGACAGATGCTGGCATAAAAACTGGATAGTGAGCCATGGTTGTAATGATTCAAGGATAAGAGAATTAGTCATAGTGGAAACTGCTGTAACAGACCATAAACTCAAAAGAGTAGTAGCCATTAAACCAACACAAGATTGCATTTCTTTCACCATCAAATACCACTGGATCATTCAGGGTGAGATTTATCATTTGTGAAGAAGGCCATGATTTTATTTTCTCTTTTTCTTCATAGGTTGAGGTTGAGTGAGAATGGGAATTGTACTGGGATTCCTGACACATCCATGCATCATGGAGTCAGGGCTACCAGCCAGCCAGGAGCCAGGATGGGCTTTTGCAGGGATTTGGGCTGCCAGCTGCCTCGTCCAGGCCATGTTTTCCACCAGGTGTTGGTTGGGAAGGCTCTGGCAGTGCTGAGTGTTGCTTTGTGCCAAGGGATGACCTGGGTCAGAAATGCTGGAATCACTTGAAGGGAACCTTTTCCCTGGGCCTGACCCTGTGCTCAGTGAAGGTGTTGGCAGGGCTCCCACTGACTGCTCTGCTCTGCTCTGCTCTGTGGGGCAGAGCCAGGGGCTCTCAGACCTGCAGGGCTGGGGCTGTGGGCAGCAGGGAGGTGCCACCACTGCAGGCTTCCCTGTGTCATCGGGTAGGTGGCTGTCAACACCTGCTGAAAGAAGCAGTAAGCATCAACTAAGTAGAAATAAAAAGATTAGAGAAGAACAGATAATGGCTGGTAAAAAAAAAATAGCCTTGAATGCCTCATACTTGAGATAGGAAAGAACCAGTGTTTGGGAACAGGTCCCACGTGTCTCCCAGATGGTGCCAAGGTTTTTCTAGGGGCTGCTGCTGTGAAGGTCCAATGATGTTGTCCAGCATGGCCATATCTTCCCTAAGTCTTACACCCCCCTGGAAAAGAGTATCCCACTCACTACCCCTTGGTAATACCTTAGCTCTTACCCTGGACCTGAAAATGTGTTTAGGTTTTGATTGCTGGTACTGGGAACATTTTGGTTTTCAGTCTTTTGAGAACAAAAACCTCTGGTTTTGAAGGAGAGAAATGGATCACCCCCCTTTTCATTTTTATTTTAACAACCATCTTTAAAAGCAAACAAACAAACAGAACCCTTTCAATTGCAAAACGTTATCTAAATCTCATGATGACCTTGTTTCAGGAGCATTGTGATACTCTCTTTGATAAATAGTGCCAGACAGTAATCACTGTGCACTTGGGACGTGGGCTCAGAGCTGATTTAGGATGATCTAGGACGACATGTGCAGCTGAGCCACTGGCTCTGCTGTGTTGGTGCTGATGATCCTGTCCCTGTGCTGAGTCAGAACCAATGCTGATTCGGCTGCAAACTCACCTGCCATAAGGAAAAAAAAATGAAAAAAGCCCAAAGAAAAGGATGAGGGTTTAGCTGGGAGAGTGTCAGAGATGACTCAGTCAGTGTTTAGGTTTTGAGGTGATAGAAGTGATACAGGTGCCTTTGGGACCTACTCAAGGGGACAAGCCTGGTCTTCTTTTATTTCTAGAACATAATATTTTCATGTGATAGAGCTAGCCTGGATTTACACTGAGATAATGGCAAGGGAATTGTATTTCATGATGTAGGAAGAAGAAAATGAGAGCTGTGTGTTAAAGGTGTGAAAGGACTGGATTGTTGCTTTCTGTTGTGCTTTGACTTAAGAGACACAAGTGCTGTCCCTGCAAGGAAAGGTATTTGCTGACTGCAAGACATGTTTTCAATGAAAAAAAAAAATTCCAGATGACGGTGTGTTCCTAACTAGAAAAATTTCATGGACATTGCTACAAAGAGAAGACAAATCACTCATCCCATTGATATGGAATTAACCTCTCTTACCTGTTAGTGTTTAGGGGGTCAAGAAATACAACACACAACAGAGGTGATTTATGCTGATACTTGAAGACTATTGGAAAGTACCTACAAAAAGTGATAGGAACTGTTATCTGGTGGTGAAAATGTTGAGTAGTTCAATTTTCATTTGGTTAGATTTTGTTCCACCTTAGAGGAACAAATATTTTCCAGGGATAATCCACAGGAAAGTGGTTCAGGGTGTTTGGGATTGGTTAAAGGCTATGCCCACCCTGCCAAGAACAGGAGCATCAGGAGAATATATTCCTGTAAACAAGATAAGCAAGTCCATGAGTGTGGGCAGATCCCTGGCCCTCTTCTAGTTGGCAGGGTTGACCCAGTCAAAAGAGCTATTTTCTATATGCTAATTACCAATGTGGGTTACTACTGCTAATCTTATAATCCAATTTGATGAAAAACCCCTGCTTTAGAGAGAGGGTGAACTTTCCCTCTGAGGGTGGAACGGACCTGAACATGCTTAGAGGTGTTTTTGATGTAATGAATATGGGCAGAAAATTCAAATATTCAGATAACCAAGCCAGAGGGAGGAACAATGGGGAGTGCAAAACCTGAAGATGCCATTAACATAATTGCTGCTGACTTGATAAAATACAAGACACATTTAATAGTAGAGAAATCAGTGTCTGAATTGATTGTACTGTCACAGAAAACTGAAGTGTACAAGGTGGTGACTGCTAGCAGCAAACTGAAGGGTGAAGGTGATTTAGACCTGAGCTGTTGACTCTTAAGGTGTTGATTTCCCACGGTGTTTCCTGTGGTGTATGAAATCCTTCAGGTTTTGTTCTTGCTCTCTGAAGTTTCTTAGAGGAAGGCCTTCACACAGGCTGGGGTGTTTCGTACACACTGGGGGTGGTGCTGTGCCTCTTGACAGAAGTACAGCAGAAATGGATGACAGCTGATTTTTCCCAGGCTTTTATATCCATGGCTCCCTCCTGCTGGCAGGTCAACAGTGCTGATCAAATGCTGCTTGTTTCTGGTTAAGCTGCTTTTTATCTCCAGCTCCGTGGCTCCCTGAAGCAAATGAAGAAAAGAAAGATTTCCCAAGACAGTCCTTCTCTCTTCTGTTTGTTCTTATTTAATCCAATTTTTTAAAAAATCAGAATTCTCTTGAAAGGAAGGCATGAAGGGCTGTAACCAAACTTCTTTATGGCAGGATTCATGCTTGCATGGAGGGACTACGAGCTGATGTTCATCTCAGGGATGCTGGGGCAAGGCTGCACGATAGAATTGGAGTGGGAAATGAGTCAGCTTGTGATGCTGCACCTTCCTCAGAAGCACCTGCCCTGCAGACCTGCTGCTGAGCAGCTTGTCTTGCCTTGTGGTGAATGTCAAGTGTCCTGATTAGCAGGAGAGTGGCTCTCCCCTGGAGCTGCTCAAGTAACAGCTGAACTCAGGCCAAGTCTCTGCTTCCAGAAGATCTGACAGGATGACAGTCAATTAATGCCAGGTTTTGATGCTGAATATAGGATACACCAGGGCTCTAATTCCCTTTTTTTTAGCTACTGTTCTCTGTGTTAGCCTCTGCACAGTGAGGCAGTAGATCCAGAGGCATTGCTCTATCCTGCACCAAAGGAACACATCCTGTTAGAGTCAAGCCATGCTTTCAGGGATGCACTGACCAGGTATCACAAACAGTTCAACACTGAGCCCTGAACTGCTACTGAAATAGCTGTGATCAATGATCACACTCCCATTCACCCCAGCTAAGAGGAGGCATAATGCCAAAACCAATCAATTCCTTTATCTTTTTGTTTTGCAGTATTTTTAATGGCACTTACAGCCAACTCTACTGAAATGTTTGCTGGCTCCTCTGAAAAGTCATTGCTTTGCAGTTCCAGCTTTTAAATTAAAAAAATCCCAGACAAACCAGCTGGTTTGCTGCATTGCCCATCGTGATACTGACCTGCAAATCTCTTGAACTGCTTTGCTAAACAAGGGAAAAATCTTTCCTTAAAGCCTCATCATGTGTTCATGCAGGAATCACAGCTTTCATTGAAAGAGGTGTGAGAAAAGTTAAGTTGGCTCTTCAGTATTGAAGAGAAGAGTTGAAAATGTGAACTTTGAAAATCTGTAAAGTTAAATGAAGTGAAGCTAAGTTGCATAGTGATTTAAGGTCCTGTGGCACTTAAATAGGTTATATGAACTTGATGGGGTGGAAGCAATGCTGCCTGACTCAAGGTTTTGGGAGGCCTTACGTGACTGTTACTGAAAGTACAGGCTGATTAACAAACTTTGACATTATTTAAATTTAGCATTTACACTGTAGATAGTCTGATGGGAAGACCCAGTAGTGCCTCATTGGGCACCACACATGCTAGAAACAGGAATAAATTACTGGGGCAATGACCTGCTCTCATAGGCACTCTCTAGCCTGCTGAACAGGACAGACCCAAAGAGCTCTGGTCCCTGAGCTGTGAGTTCCTCCCTGGCATGGTTTGCCCATGGCAGCTGGCACAGCATGGGGCGCTGCAGTAGAAGCTCTGGATTAGCTCCACAGGAGCCCTGCAGTTAGGCAGTAAAGAGGAGTAGAGGCAGTTTTGTCATGGGATGATGATAACTGGGTGCTTGTTGTATGTTAGGGAAGCATGTAGCACCCTTATTGTTCTTCAGGACAGCAGGAAATCAGTGTGAGGAGAGCTTGCTCCAGTGATCCATGCATAGTCCAAGCATGAGATCCTGATGGTGTGGAAGTAACATTCTTTTTCTACCATAGAAAGAACTTACCTTGCTTTTAATTGTACAAGTTGGGCACCTAGCTTGACCTAAGTATCTGGCAGAGACAATCGCCACTCAAGATTAACATTTATCACCCTGAAAGTGATTTTTATTTATCATCCTGAAAGTGGTTTTTCTGCTGAATGTGCCCATTTTCCTCCACTGGCTACAGAGGGATGCTGGCTTTTGCCAGGTAGTGCTCAGGTTTTAGTTACCTGAAGTAAAATAAGGACCCATGAGTGGAATCAGTCTCCACTGAGAGTTGCATTAGCTGTTACACAGCTCCAAGGTCCCTGTGCAGCACTCTGTAAGCTGCAGGGGTGAGGGTGTTTGGATCAGGCTGGGACATCACAGCAGTGCAGCTAGGTCTGCAGTGACCTAATTATACTGGAGAAGGGATCTAAATCTTTGCCTCTGAACTGCTGAATTAGAAGGGAGACACAGCAGGAGCACCTTGGTCCTTAGTTCTGGAGAGCTGTTTGTGAGCCAAGAGTTTTTATTGCTTTGCCTTGGAGCAGCTTCCTACTAAAGGTGCATTATCACACAGCAGAATCCCTTCCTATCCAGGGAATAATTAACATCAGGCTAATGACAGGGTAAATGTCTGTATTATACATGCAGGATATACTTCTGTCTGTCTGTCTGTCTGTCTCTAGACGCACACATTTAAGCTTGCCGGTAACAATCAGCTTGTAATGTGTCAAATGGGCTAGACCTTGTATCTGTGTTTGATTTCCCACTGCACAAAAGGCAGCTGCAGTATTTTTTGTGGCTTCCCATGTGCGTGGTTATGAGCTGGCTGCATTGGCCAGGCAGGTAAACCAGCTGTGAACTGAATGCATTTCTTTCTTTGTGTCCTGGGCTGGCTCGTATCTCACAATCAGTAGCAAGGGACAGCTGAGGAACTGTGCCTGAGCAAAACCCTGATCTCTCCCTCCTGCCTTTCCCCAGTCCTGGGCTGATGAGACACTGCTGATTGATTTGACTGATGCAGCCCTTCTCATAACACATTGCCCTGCCCCTGGAAAAGGGTTCAGTGGGGTTAGGGACAAAGCTCTGCCTGCTGCTGTTGTGCCAAACTCATCCCTCACCAGGCTGTGGTTGGATGCAAGAGGGAATCTTGCAGCTCTGGGCACTCTCTAGCTGCTACAAATGCTAACAAATTTGGATTTGTAGCTGCCTAAGCTTCCTTAGCCCTATGGGTAAATCTGGATTTCAGGAGAATAGTGCACTGAGCAAGGCTTAGCTAGACCCTGCTACTGGAGATCATTGTAACTGGAGTCAGCAGCACAGGCACAGAAAAGAGTCCAGAAGCTGAATGTAGCTGATGGCTAAGTTAAATCTAAGATGTGTTTTCTCCACCGTTTACTTAGCTCAGGCTGCCTTGGGCTGCTAGTTTCTCCTTGGTTTTATTTATTATTATTTATTCTTGCAGTGGAAATGGGCTCTGTGGGCTTGGAGACAACCCAGGAGGGCAATATTGGATGAGGCTTGCTCATAAGTGTACAGTGTTACATATTTTTCTTGTCAGGCTGTGATTTAAGATGTTGCTTTGTTCAATGGACAGGGCTGTTCACATAAGGCAGTTCAGTGCTCACAAAGGGCTGGTCCCGTCCTGGGACGAGTGGTTGCAGTCAGGCAGAAGTTCCCAGGCTAAACCTCCCAAGCATGATGTCCCTCCAGTGTTACAGGTGTCAGCAGTCTCTATTTTGCCTTTTTCTCCCCCCCTCAAAATGGAATATTCATAAAAACATACACCATTCCCAAACCTGAACATTGATAAAGATTCAGCTAAAATCCGTAAAGAAAAAATGTCTTATTTGCTATGAGGTTGGTTTTTTTTCTGTTTGAAAATACTGAGCCATCTGGTCAGCAAACAAATAAAATGCTGAATGATATTGGCAGCAAAACATCCACTGAAAAACAAGGAATGGGAGAAGGAAACAGTTGACAGTCTTTCTGTAGCCCGGTGGGTTTTGGTTTTCCAATATTTTTATTCCACAGAGAAGACTCCTGGGTAAAATTTGTATTTGTAAAATGCAGAACCTGGTAATAATCTTAATGTAAATAAATGCAGCTTTGGCAAAGCCTAAAGTCAATGAAGTTATTTTTATTTTTACTTCTCCACAAGGATTAATAGGTTTGGCAAAAGAAGCACACCTTTTCTTCATTTTCAAAATGCTTACTTTGTAGTATTACATGTAAATGCAATATTATATATGAGTGTAATATAATAAGAAATATTGTATAGAAGTGTAACAAAGTCCTGTCCATAAACATGTTTGCTGTCAATGTGACCACTTTGGTTAAAATTGTCTGAGTTTGAATGCACATCACTTGTTTTGACACAAAACTGACCAATACTTGTAGCTCTGTATGTGTTGGTAGAGGAGACTTTGGATTGGGGTAACATTCCTTTCCACATTAAAGGTTTATTTTGCTGATTCTCTCCCTGGCTGTACCTAAAGTTCAGCCCTGAGGAAGTCAGAGTCTGAAGGGACAAGCTGAGCCCAGAAGTGAGCCAGACTCATCCATCCCCGTGGAGAGAGGCAGGAACACACCAGGAGCACACAGATGGGGTCACCAGTGACAAGGGAATGAGGGATGGGTTTGTCACACCCTGCCCTGGGCAGGCCAGGTACCCAGTGGGTATTTGTATGGCAGCATCCCCCAGGAGAAAGGGAAATGTGGAGCAAATGCATTTGGTAGGAAATTGTAGAGGAGGTGATGGCAGAAAAATGAGACAAGATCAGACAAGTGAGCATCACCCAGGCTTCCCTCTAATAACTGTGTTGTTCCTTTTCTGATAGTTTTCTGGTGCCTGCTATGAAAAATTCTTACACCTAATGGAAAGTGATAACCAACAGCAGAGGGAGATGAGTGGAAGCCCTGCAAAATGCTCCTGCATGTGCCTGCTTTTAAGCACATGAATAATTCCTCTGAAGTTTGAAATTGAATGCCTTATTTAAGATGAAGTTGATGTTAAATACCATCCTGGATTAAAGTCAGGGAATTCTGTGCATCACAGAGTCAATGCTCTGACATAATTGAGATACGTTATTGAATTTAAATCTTTTGCCTCCAGTAAGTTGAGGATTTTGCTTTAGGTGCCGTGTTGAGAAAAAGCATATTGATTGGTGTTAAGAATATTTAAACGTTAAGTCAGTTTGGTGCTCATTTCATGCTCTTTTGTGGGTTTTCATAGAAATATTTCTTCTGTATACATTCTAAGACTAGCTAATGATGTCCTCTTATATGCTTTTTAAAATGGATTTTGTGTAACAGATTTGACAGGATGATGCTGTGGGGCTGCTACTGGAGGGGAACGGCAATGAAATGGGCTGTGCTGATTCCTCAGATGATTAAATCTGGCCATAGTTCAGCTCCTCACAGGATTAAAGTTGGCAACTTGTAAAATATTGTTACCTTTATCCTCCTCTACATGAGCCCCCTGGGAGCCCTGTGAGGATGAGACAGTTTGGCAGCAGTGAACTGATTCACTGAAGATACATTTTCCCCATGGACACTGGAATTGCAGGAGTTAAACCTGGCTCAGAGCAGTGGCTCGGTGAGGAAGTGGATGTACAGAAGGAGAGCCACAAGCTCTTGGTTGCACTTGCACATGCCCAAAAATATTAATGTTGAGCTAAATTGTTGACTCAGATTGGAGGAGCCTTGTAGCTACATGTGCTGTAGTATTTGCCTTAACATTTGCTCCATCTGGTTAATTTTTCTTGAGTACATGGATATAATTTCCCCACTGAAGTTATCAGCTCAGGTCCTCATTTGAGGTAAGCTGTTTTGTCCTACTCAGCTGTTTTATATCTGATCTAGTTTGTGAAGTCTGCACATCTCAGGAGCACCCAAAGTGAGGGTTTGCCTGTGTCCTTTATTTTGAAATTATAAAAAGGGACCCCAATTTATCATCTTGTCTTGCATCTGGTAAAGAAAGGTCATGACAAGGCATGAGAAGAAATGAGTTCATTTGGCTGATGCTTCAGGAAGCAGTGAAACTTGCCACTGCATTGCTGCTGGTTCTCAAAAGGAGAACAGGGAGCAGAAATAAAAAGGAAGAAGTTGTCTTGGGAGATGGAAAACTCAGTGCCCAAGGGAAACCTGGTGAAAGCTTACACACCTGTTGAGTGGAGACTGCCTGGGTCTGCTTGCTCACCTTGGAGCAGTTGGCTCATCTGCTTCCTGTCCATCTCAGGCCTGGGATCATTGAGTCACAAAATTATTTGGGTTGGAAGGGACCTTAAAGATCATCTGGTTCCAGCTCTGCCATGAGCAGGGACACCTTTCATTAGACCAGGCTGCTCAGGGCCCCCTCCCAGCCTGGCCTTGATGGCCTTGAATCCTTCACAAACTAAAGCTCAGCAGCTTTTTGCAGTGGCTTAATTAGAGCCGCTTGGGATGCTGCAGGTACCTTAGGTAATTGCTTTCTTAGGATTTGCTTCTGAGCTATTAAATGTACCCTGAACCCTTTCTGTGCAGATTGCCTTCTGAATAGGCAACAGTCAGCAACATCATACTCAAAAAACCAGAAGCTTCTCTTTTCATTTATGAGTCTTAAGCCCTGAATAGCTGGGAATAAAACATCAAGGTTGAAAAGGAGGAGGAATGAATAAAATCCAGCATATTAAAAGTTATAATTAGAGCTGTGATCAACTTCGATACTGTCAGGCCTGTTCGACTGTAATAACAGAGTAGCTCTGAATAAAAAGCTTCACCATATTGGTAGTGAAGCATGAATCGTGTTCTAGGAGAACATTTTGGCTGGTTGCACAGTGCCAGGGTGTGTGGATCTGAGATACAGCGCGTGGGTGGCTTTTCTGGAGTCCGTATGCACGCGGCGTTCGCGTAAGGCGTGCTGCGTACTCGATGTTTGTGAATAACAGGCACCAATATTTACCTTCCTGGAGAGAAAAGCTGGGTTTGTGTGTATGGAAGTGACCTTGTGCAAACAGTTCTCTGCCAGCCTGTCTGGGTGCTGCTCTGTTGTGTGGCAGGGAGCAGGGAGGGACACCCAGGCAGCTGGGGACTGTCCGTCTGTCCGGCACAGCCGCACCCGGCCCCCGCGCTTTGGGAGCAGCACTGGTGCCACGTGGACATTGTCAGTGTGTCACTGTCCCCTCTGCAGGGCACTTGTTTGCTTTGTGCTCTGGCTGCTGAGTACCAAATGACAGAACAGAGGATTTAGTGAACTTCCTCCTTTATTGTTTTGTAGGTAGAAATTTATGGCAGCGGGGGAGGGAAAATACTATAAAATTAAGTGTGAGGCACTACACCTCTTTCTGCCTTTTTTTTTGCTATAGAAGAGTGTAGAAGGGATAGATTTCCAGTATTTAACAAGGCAACTACTTAAGCCATGCACAGGATGCCTAAATATGGAGAGTTAGAAAGCTGTAGCCCATTAATGCTACTTTGATGGGCCTTCATGAGATTGTGAATATTGGCATTAAACATGACAGGTTTTTTTCTTAAGCCTAATATTTCTGTTAATGCATGATCTTTCAATCTAGTTGACTTCAATAATTGCAGATTTAAGCTCTGAGAACCTACTTCAGCAAGGTGTTTTAGGGATTGGTCTTTTGGGGTTGTTGTCAAGGGGTGCCCTGTACCATTGTGACCCTGTTTGCCACCACAAACCTGCACTTGCACTGACCTGGAAACCTCTTGTCACAAGCAAGAACAAGTGAAAAAAGTGTTAATTTAAAATGCCTTTTTTTTTTAGTATTGGAATAGGGATTCCTGCTTTAGAAGAGAGAACCTTAGGAAAATAATTGAAAAATCTGTACCTCCTGAAAATGCTGATTCTTGCTGTGTGAAAGCAAGGTGATACAAGGCAGTGGGGTGAATATCTGTAGGATTGTGTAAAATCGCCATATGTAGTGAAAGTATCACTGAAAAAGTTTAGCCACGTAGGAAGTTGTGTGCATTTATTAAAATATGATTACATGTGCATTTAAATGTATGCAATAAAAAAATAAAACCCACAAAAAACAACCCATGATGTATAAATTTTAAATTGTAAGATTTTCATGTCATGAATATTAAAGAAGAGTGTCATGCATAGGTGATAATAAAAGTCATTCTCAGTTTGACAAACTACATTTATTTGGCTGTAAAAATCTGAGGAAAAATACAAAAACTCATAGAAAGCTTGTTGCAGATAATGGAAAAATATTCACTTTGTGGAACTGGATTAAACCTGTCCAAATATTACTGCTGGGTGACTAAAGGACTAGATGACTCAATAACATTAGAATGATGAAGATAAACTTATGTATCAACATCCTTTATGGTCACATTCTTTACTTTGGCTTTCTCTTTAGCCTATTTTTGTTTTAGAAAATTTAGAAGCTCACTGAAAAATTATGATTTTCCAATCAGTCTTGTCTGAAACATGTTTGAGAAGCAATAGAGATTTGCAGATTAATTTGTTAGGTTTCAAGACTGAATACTTCAAAACCCCATAACCCAAAAGCTGATGGCATAAAAGGAATTATTGGGATATTTGCTTTGGTTGTGGAGTTAACTCCATCCTGTGTAAATGACACTGAATAACTCCCTGAGAAGAAAGGCTGGTCAGTTGGGATGAAACCTCAATGTTTATAGAGTAATTAGGGTGTGAAGCAAGCTTTCAAAAGAGTATTTGAAAGGGTCAACCCCTTCTGCCTGTTCACAAATAATCAAGTTTTCTGTTAAATAAACCTCCAGTTTGAATTCACTTGTACAACAGCACGCTTGGTGGTTTTTATTTTAATGAGTTGGGCTTCTCTCAATGTTCAGTGGAAATTCAGTGGAATTCATCTCTCTGAGTGGTGCTTCTCCAGTGGGCAGCACTGCCCTCTCCAACCTGCACCCCACCCTGTCCTGCCTGCGCCAGTCCGCTCTCCACTGGTGCTAAATTCTCCACAAGAGAATTTAGTATTTCCTTTGCTGGTACAAGGGACTTTCAGTGGCACACTCCTAGGGAAGAAAATGGAGAACTGAGGGGAACTTAGTCACAGTGAATTCATCTTCATAGAGGTTAATTTTCAAGAGAGAAGGCTCTGAACTATCTGTTGGTCTCTTTTGATGTTTGTAGAGCTTTGTGAGCATGAAAGGCTGTGAGTGCTCAGTGTTACAGTTCACAGAGACCACAGAAGACATGCTGCTACCCTGCAGAAAGCCAATGTGCCTCTGACAAGTCTGTTACCAGTGAGGTCTGACTGGGGCTTACTGCATTCGACATCTTTTTATAAAGGGTAAAGTGTTTTAAAGAATTTCAAGGAAGAACTGTGAGAAAATGATTGCAGGAATTTCTTTTCCCCACTCCAAAGACAATGCTGGTGTTAAAGTAGCTGACCTCCTCCAAAGCAGCTTTTTTTTTAGGGCAGAAGTGGTAAAATCTGGCCTTATAATAGTCCACGGTGGTATTTAGACTGCAAAACCCTCTGAGCAGGGTCCCCTGGATCAGAAAGAGCAAGACCCTGGGTGGTTTAAGCATTATAACTGGATGAGTGTGTATCAGAAAAACATAGGGTTGCTGCTGAGAATCCTGAAAGGCAAATCAACACATGGGCTAGCAAAACATTAGATGTATCCCAGGGATTGGAAAGAACAATTGCTAAATGTGTGGTGAAACACTGCCAGGTGAGAACTGCATGACGTGCAGGGTGTCCTGGCAGGAGCAGGGGCTGTAGAGAAGGAGGAGGTGGGGAGGGGTGGTGGGAATGGCTCCCTCGTCATGGAAGTTGTCTGAGCTGGACATTGTCTGTGCTGGTTTTTTGCACCACAATTACATAAATCTATATTACAAACTGAACTAGATTCTATATTATATAGTCTCCAACTAGGCAGCTTGTTATGTTTTCCTGCTCCTAAAGTTTCTCTGTGTTAATCCAATACATGCTGCTGGATTACAAGCACTGGTTATCACAGGAAGGGTCATGACAAGCTCGAAGCTTCAAGCTGCAGCTGTACTGGCTGGAAAGGGCATCTCCCCCCACCCTGGGTGCTGTGCCAAGATTTTTGCCTGTCCAGAGGTGTATTGTGCTCCAGGCATCATCACCTCTGAGCCACAAAGAAGTTTTGTGCCAGTGCCCCTCAGTCCCTGAGGTTTGGGCAGCCCCATCACTGCAAGGCAGTGGTTAAGCAAAGCATGTGAGGCTTTGTGTGTTTGAGGGCTACTGAAAAACCTCACTTGCATGGGAGGATCATACAATTACAGAATGGTTTGTATTGGAAAGGACCTTAATGCTTGTTCAGTCCCAACTTCCATCTTTTACTAGACCGGGTTGCTCCAAGCCCCATCCAACCTGCCCTTGAACACTTCAGTGAAGGAGCATCAACAGCTTCTCTGGGCAACCAGTTCCAGGATCTCACCACCCTCACAGTAAAGAATTTCTTCTTAATATCTGATCTAAACCTGCCCTCTTCCAGTTAAAACCATTGCCCTTCATCCTGTCATTATGTGCCCTTGTGAAAAGCCCCTCTCCAGAGACCTGTAGATCTCCTTTAGGTAGTGGAAGGTGCTGGAAGCTCTCCTCAGACACTTTTCTTGCAATATTTACCATAAACTAGCCCTTGTATTCCCTGAGCCCTCTAAGAGGGTAGGTAGTAACTTTGTACCTCTCACCTCCTCATTAGGGGATTAATTAGGTGTGCTTTTCAAGATATGTTGAGTCCTGAGGTCTTTGTCTCTAATTATTATGATTTGTTTGGTCTCAAGTGTTTTGCCTCTAGATTGGGCAGAATTTTCCTGCCTTTGGGCAATTTGACTGTCAAAGCTGTTATTTTCACTCAGTGTTATGGCCTGTATAATTTCTTGCTCTAATTCTACAAAAGAGAAAAATTGACATCTCAGTTTCTCAGCCTCCTACGCAGGGTAACAGTGTTTGCCTTTTCTTCCCAGAGTAACAGAGTTAGTTAGCAGTGGTAAAATCTGGTCCTGTTCTCTGTTACTGGAGAAGTAATAAAAATAAAATGATAGAGGAAATTGGTTTTTTTGTTTGTTGCTATGTTGGCTTGAGGATTGAGTGATGTGCTGCTTAAACTGGAGACTTAATGATGGCTCATTCTCTCTCCGTTGCTGGATGTTGCCTTTTGAATCAATCTCTAGGTCTTTGAACTAATTATTTTGAGGACATATGAGGATGTGTAAGTGTTGCCTCCCTTCCCCCATGCTGGCATGGCCCTTGAGGAGGGAAAGGACTTAGGCAAAGTCGGATATAAATCCTGACCCTGTCTGAGTAAATTAAGAAGGAGGTGGAATTACTGATAGGAGCGCTCGGCTCCATAATCCGAACAAGAATGAACATTCAGATGAGAAATGCTTTGGATGCTTAGGTGAATCCATAGTGAAGTTTTAATTATGTCCTTTTGTGACTAAGCCTAAATTGCTGCCTTAACAACTTTCCAATCAGTAAGGCTGGATGAAATGGTGTTAAATCATGTTAGTGTTTTGCCACTAACATTCCTTAGGAGCAAGACTGCTCTGTTAATTTTCCATGAGAAGCACACTGAGCCATTTTCTGCTCTGCTCCACTTCCCTCTGCTGACACCAGGAAGGTGCTTGCCCATGGCAGTGGGAGCTGATTGTGCCATGGGCAGCTGTGGTGGGCACAAGCTGCTGTCATCATTCCAAGAACAGCAGGGTCAGTTCAGACCATCAGATGTCCAGGGGAACCCCAGGTCCCACTGCAGTCAGGAAAACTGGGATCTGCATCTGAATTTTTTTATTATCAGTGCATGGTTTAGGTTTTGCAGCTATTTGTCTTCTCTGACCGTATAGGGTCGGGGATCTGGATGAGACCTGCTTTGCTGCCTGGAACTTTTGGAAGTTAAACAGCCCATAACTATACCTTACTTCTGAGTTTTCCATATTCCCAGCAGTGAGGAACATGCTGTAGCCCTTGACCATTGGCATAGTGGGACATTAACAAGCCTATGTGTGCACACATGCTCGTATCTGGTAACAACAATTTTTTTCTGGAGAAGGGCTTTATCAGAGTATGCTTTAAGGTATTAGAGATGCAGAGATTTAAGTGGGTGGCCCAGTGGTACTCTCAAAACCACAGAACAGCTCGAGCTGGTGGCAGAAGGAGGATCAGGAGCTATAAGCCTTATTCCCAGTGTTTGCTCTAAACACTAATGAACACTTTTCTTAATGCCAAGCCAAAGCCTAAAGTCTGTGTTGTGAAATATCCAGGAGAGTGAAACTTAGGATGCTTATAAACCAGTTATCTTCAACCCTCCCAGGCATTTAATGCAGAGTCACAGTTCTGATTCACTCTCCTATACCATTATGAGTAATCAAGGTGGTAAAATTACATTAATCTCTGATTACAGTTATTTATAACAGTTTCTCAGGTTCAGGAGAAAACATGCATCTAGTTTCCAGCTTAGGGTAACTGCTAAAAGTACCCACAGCCCAAAGAGCAACAGCATTCATTCTTGCATGTACATTTTCATTGTACTTAGTCATCACAGGGCTCCTCAGGAAGAAAGAGAAAACCATATAATTAATTAGATGGGATATTGGAAAAAAGTGGGTGGAAAATGAGTCAGTGACTGTAGTTGTTGTGGTACCCAGATGTGCATGTTATGGACAGGTCTGGTAGTTTCATTTGGATACATACTCATGAGTAATTCCCTGTTCCCTTCTGCCATGCAGATAAGAGCATCTGCGCACTCATTTATTATTTATCTGTGAGCAATGTTTTTCTTTTAATTAGAAATGTCAAAGTAAAATGATCTTTTCTGGGATTAGAAATGGCTCTGTACATAAAGGGTAATGTGTGCTTGGAAAATGTTAATACATTTCAATTTAGTGAATTCATGTTAAAGCTACTGTAGTGCACCGAGCTTTGTAGAAACAGTGTTTTGGAGAAGATGATGAAATTTGATAAAAAAGCCCCACTATTTTTGGTCAACCATTCTTTCTGTATGGTTAATATCCTCCCCATATGTTACAAAGCCTTTTGCTAGTGGATGCACATGAAGTGTGACATGTAGGATGAGAGGCCCTGCTGTACCACACCTCTGCTCTGCGCTTACCTCATTTTACATTTGGTCACTTCTCAGTCTGCTGCGTTGATTGCTCTCTGTAATTAAATTCTCAGCAGCAAATTCAATTTCTGGGCAACTGTGGCAGTGAACATGTTCCTCCTGTGTCTTCTGGGATGGTGCAGAAAAAAGCAAGGCAGCACATGCAAAAGCTGTTAACCCTCTCTAGCAGGGGGAGTTGAGGAGGAAAGTGAGGATAAGGCTTAGTCCTGCCTGTCCTTAATAGAGGACATAAGAGAGATAATAAGAGAACACTCTTGAATTAATGGAAAAGGCATCTGTATTTTTGGGATGTGGTTTCCATTCCCTTCCTCCAGGGAGCATGGCTCTGGGAGGGTGGGTGCTGTGGATGTTGTATTTCAGGTCCATGACAGAAGTGCTGGAGCAGGGTGCTCACAAAGGGGATGCTGTTTTTATTGTTCATTGCCACCTGGGCACCAGATCACTCAGGGAAAGATCTGCCCATTCAGATAAACCTGGGCATGCTCAGTCCCACTGTGCTACAGACAGACTTTTCCATGTGGCTTCCCATTTTTAATGTGGCCAAAGGGGAGTCCACAGCCTTTGGGCTGCCAGACTTTGCTAAATAACCCAGCTTCATCAGCAGTAAATCTTCTAACTATTTTTAAGAAGGAGCAGCTGTAGGAAGATTAATGTGTTTGAAAGCATCAGTCTATGACAAATGGTGTTTTTTGGTAACTCTGGCTCACGTGGGCAATTTCTCTGGAGTCAGTGGGATGACTTGCTTGAGCAGAAGCCATTAGTCACAGCGCCTGCACGGCCCTAATGAAGTGTGTGGCACTAAAGGAAGGATGCTGCTGCTCAGAGGAAGGCACAGATCCAGCCTTGCTGAGTAGATGATGTTGTAGGCAATCATCCCTGCTCTGTAGTTTCATCACTTTAGGAAGCATGGCTAAAGGAAGAGTTTCCTCCAAGAGCTCCCAGTATGTTTTTAGCCAGAGTAGGTTAGATGCCATTGGGTCAGCACAAAGAGTCTCCACTAGCCTAGAAGCTGAGCACGTTCTTGCCACAAGTAACAATCTCTGCTGTAATCATCTGTAAGCCAGTAATGAGGGCTTGGATGGATTTGATAGCCTAACTTGGATGGCTTCAGTAGTCATAATTTCTTCATCAGGTTAAAAGAATGCAGATAGACTGGGATACTGTGAAACTGTTACCTACAGTGTTTAAAAGGAAAACCCTGACTAGGAAAGCCACTCACTTCAAGCAATATTAATGTTTCTAGATTTTCCCACACAGCTGCATATGAAGGTTCTTCCATTTGCCATGCATTTTCCATGCTGTGGTATAGGATGGGAGTGGCAGGAAAAGTTTGCAGCCTGAGTTGTGCTGCTTTTATCATTTAGTGGGTTTTTTTTTTCTCTCTGGTGATCTGATTAAATGAACTTTTGATGTGGGGTGTTGTAACGTGCAGCTCATAGCATCAAAAAGCTGCTCCCAATGAGCTAGGTATGCAGCAAGACTTGGAAATTATTATTATTATTATTATTATTGTTATTACAAAAAAAAGAAACCAAAACCAACCAAACATAAAAACCAACCAACAACAAAAAAACTCACAGAAAACAAAAAACCAAAAACAAAGCAAAAACAAACAAACAAAACTCCAAAAGCTTGAACAGATCAAAACTATCAAAACTGGACTGCAGAACCACTAACTGATCCACTAGTCATCCTGGTCATGACGAAAATGATGGTATTATAAAAACAGTGGGGATAGAGATGCCTGCTCTGAGAAAGGTAAACAACCAGGTGAAGAACAAAAGAGGCATCTTTGTCTAATACAGGAAAAATAGCAAACAGAAATGAAGAATTACACATATTATATAAAATAGGTGATGTTGGGCTAAAATATATCAAAGAAATGGAGAGAGATTTTAGACTCCTAGAGAAGAGATAATAATGTTTACTTTACACTAACTCCATTCCTGATAATGTCTTAAGTGTTTTGTGATGAAAGGATACTGACTCATGAAATGCCTTTATGGAAAATAATTAGTAGTAAAGAGCTTGTACAATAACTGGAAGGATGATTGGAATCTAGAGAACAAATATTCAATTAATGTATATGAAGAGTTTGTTATGATAATGAGTAACAGAAAATTCTGAGAAATATAAAAAAATAATGCTTAGTGTTTCTCTAAAAAAAAGACAGTCTCAGCTACCACTGGCCCATAAGCCTGACTAAAACAGTGTTACAGATAACAGGGGAGAGAAAATCATTATCTTGCAAATAGAAAAATCATGGATTTCACTGGAACAGATAATGTCAGACAAATTTCATTGCATTTTTGCACTTGCTATTGTATTGCATTGAAATATCCTCATAAAAGAAATTCAGCCTGTGCTTTGAGCCCCATCACATTGATAAGTGACTGAAGAACTAAAAACAAAGCAGTGACATGTCCAGACAGAGATTCATAGCAGGTAATTTATCCACAGAGCAAAAACCATTTCTATTTTCAAAAGCCATTTTCATTTTTATTTAGCATTTCCTTTGATAAGGGCATGTTTTAACTACCCTCAGCAACTGTGTAAACTGGCAGGCATAGGAAACACTGAGGAAAAAGGAATAATTCATGACATGGAGATATTTGGTTGCTACACATGTAACTTAGTGACAAAGCATCCAATAAATTATTTTTACATCCTCAGTGTTAGTTTTATTTTTTCTTCAGTATTTTAAGGGTACATAAAAAAAAAATAAAACCCCCATATGACATGAAGCTCTCCCTTGTTTCTATGCAAGAGAAAAGGTTGGCCATATGCAGAGAATCCACTCAAGAGCAGATTTGCAGTGCTTTGCTGGGAGGAGACTGAGCCAAATCTGCCCAAATTTGCAATGGTAATCCAAATCTGTCTTACATCTCCTTTAAGGGCTGTTCCTGGACATGTAGGCAGCCTTTTGTCCACATGCATATTTGTTAATTTTAATTTTAAAAATTCCATCTCTCCTGTAAATGATCAAATGCAACACACAGCAGGGCATGCAACTCATAGAAGAGAATATAGATCCTGGCCCTGATCTATCAGGGCTGGGTATGAAAATACTCAACATTTTGGGTTTAAATGATGGATCCACATGCTGGAATGCTCTACTGTGTACCTGCAGGTAGAAACGCTCTCCCAGATGATTCAGTGTCTGCCTGATGGATAATATCTAGCAATAATTTAAAAAATTACTTTCAAATGACTCTTTAGAGGAGAATTATATTAACCAGTAAAAATTACTTCCAGTGAATAATTAAAGTATCTGTAGTAAAAATAATCTAAAAGACATGGTCAGTGGAAAGTAGAAACCTGTAAATAGGAAATTCTGAATACACACAGGGATAAAGGGTGTCAGCAGAACAAGTGAAATTCAGCACTGTGAGAAAGATCAGTTTGGTGACAAGAAGTGCTAGTCTGTTCTTGTGGTGGCTTTCCCTGAAGAAATCATAGAAGATACCAGCGATGAAGGGTGTAAATAGACAGCTTATGGGAAAACTCAAAATTCAAATTTGATTCAAACTCAATTCAAATTGAATTCGAAAGTTCAATTCAAATTCAAATAGATTGTAAGTGGTTGTGATGGGGAGGGAAAATGTGGAATCAGTTTTGTTCTCCTGTTTATGGCCCCAGAGCACTGAGTTGAAGCTGAGCTGTCTGGAATACCAACAGGATGAGATGAGAACACCTCACTGCTGACAGGATGAGCAGTTTGGGATAGCTGGGGTTGCTGGGGCTGGCTCCTGGACTCCTGGGTCCATCTCTGCATCCTGTGGTGGCAGCAGTGGAGGCTTCCCAAGGCGCTTCTTTTTCACTGGGGAGCAAAGGTGTTACCACACATAAAAATACTTTCCTGGGAAACTGGGGTGGATTTAGCCTTTTAAAATCAAATACAGGTATCCTGAGTGACAGCACTGATGGAGCTGCTGGCTTTCAAAACCTTTGCAAATGCAGGTAAGATGATTACCAAAACAATCTTGACACAGCTTCTGCCCCTTTCCCTGCTGCCCTCTCAGAGCGCCCGTGTGAGCCGTGGTGGATCCCGGGAGCCAGCAGCCTGTCCTGGCTGCCAGGAGGTGTGCATCCATTCAGGAGCAGCTCTGATGGCACCCCGTGTTGACAGGGCTGCTGGAGGGCTGGAAGCTTTGTCCCCTCCTGACTTTGTCCCCTCCTGACTTCCAGGTCCCAGCAGTGCCTGAAGCCAAGGGACTTTAATGAGCCTGCCTCTCACAATAGCAGAGACCGAGGGCCAATTACAGGTGGTGTTTGGGTTTCAGGATCATTAAATTAATCAGGAAAATGCAGCCTAGTTCCTGTGAGGATGTTGTGTTTTGTAGCTGATGAGACTGTGTTCTACCTGCTGCCTTTGTCCACTGCCCAGAAACAGCGAGAAAAGCTGAAAAAAAAGAAAAAATATCCTGCTGGAAAAAGAACCAGCTTAATGTTCATTGTTGTAAGATAAAAACAGCCCTGAATGTGGGATGTTCTGTTGAGTTCATGTAAGCATGCTGCAATATTATCTGCATGTACCTGGTTTACTCTGTGAATGTATAACATGATAGCTGATATAATTCTTTCTAGTGTATCCCTTACAGTTGAAACAAACCCCTACTTCCAGTTTGGCAGCAATGACCTTGCCTACTGCCTCCATCTTAGTTTTATTTCTTCCTTCTCCTTATAATCCTTTAATTTATCTCCTTTCCCTACTAGGCTTGTGCTTCTCCCCCTACTATAGCACGGGCAGGTTTAGAAATGGTTTTATGAACTGAATTTACAGAGATAAGGAGCCAGCTCGTGCAAGTCATCTGTACATAAGAGACCAATTAACCTTGAGAATCAATCCTGAAGGAAGCTGGGGAAGATTTCTGCTATTCATAAGCCTATGGTGCTTTTTCTTTTCCCTCTTTTCTTTGAAATGTGCTATTGGATCAAGCTGTAAAGAAATTCCATTGACTTCAATGGTGCAAATGAAATTACATTTTGATACTGAGTTTGTCTCAGTAGCTTCCTTTGAAGAATGCATGTTCTAGGAAAAAAGCACTGGGACAAGTTGTAACTTCAGTAAAGATATAACAGGGTGACTTTGGACCAAAGAAATTTCTTTTAATCAAGAGAGTTGTAGAAATCTTTGCAATTTACATTTTTCACAGCTTGCTCTCTGGAGCAGAAATTCAGTTCTGTGAAGTTGGATGTAAATGCACGAGGGGTCATTTTACAGAGCGTTAGTGTAGATAGGAATTATCAAAATAGAGCAAGTTGTTTGTTTAAAGAAAGAGAACACAGGCAGCAAAGATAAAGACAAATGTTGGCAACCAGTTCTGTTATGCTGAAGGATAACTTGGTGATAATACCAAAGATTTAAATGAAAAGTGGCTTCTAGATGTGGGGTGAAAGCTTTAAATTTATATTGGAGGTATAAAATACAGTGGAATCTCTCATTGCTTTCTTGGAGCATTACATTCACAGAGCACTGACTTTATTATTTTTTTTTTTAATACACAAATGTGCTATATATAGATACCCTTGATTTCAATTAAAAAATGACTTGGTTTAGAGAACACTTCTCACCAGTCTAAATAAGATCTTATGTCTGACATGCTACAAGTTGGGAATTGTATTGAATTTGTAATTTTCCCTCCAACTTTTACAGGAACAACTTTTTACTTTATTAATGTCAAGCTAAAGGACAGGAATTATCATTTGGTTATTGAATCATACTTTGGAGTTAAAAAGAGATCATGTTAGGGAAATTCAAGGAAGGAAACTCTTACTACTAACAGGAAACTGATAAGAAACCTCCAGTGAAGCCAAGTTGGCGTAGGAGTCTGGAAATTCATAGATATTTGCAAATTGCAATGTGGCAATCCTGAAAAGCATTGAAGTTGTCCGTGAAGTCAATAAGAGATGAGAAAGCTTCTCTCCTCAGCTGAACTCCAGGACAATTTTTAGCTATGAAGCAAATATTGTTGGTTTTTATTTTAAAAAAGTCTGAAATGCAAATCCCCTAAAGGAGGATTTTGCTGTGGAAGTGCAGACAGTTTGGTGTATTGTATAGTTTGGTCCTGGGTAAAACTACTTTTGTTTTCCTGCTTGAAATTAGTTGAAAGTTACTGATTTGGTGGATTTGTATGGTGGCCCTTACCTGAATCAGTTAAAAGCTGAACTTCTCTGGAACCAGCTGTTACTCTGCTCAGCAAAACTCAGAACAACCACACTCCAGTTCAATATAGAAGTCAAACTTCATTTTTAAAACAAAAAATGAAAAAGAAATCTGAAAAAGACAAGGCTAGATGTTAAGAGTATGTCTACTTGGAGGTTAAAGTATTCTGTGCCATTTAAGTGAAAAAGTGGATCATCTATATGTAAAATCACTAGTGAGACTATGCGGGCCATAACAATTTTCTAAAATGGTTCAGTTTGAAAAGTTTACAATAATGTGGTCACTTCCCACAAAACTTCTCAGGAAACTGATGCTTTTCCAAAGAGCAATTTTTCAACCAGAAACTCCCAGCCAGTTCCTGTCCATAAGTACTGATCTTGCTGAGCCAGAGCCCGTGCCCTGGTGTAAGGGCAGATGAGGTCCTCCTGCAGGAGAAATTTGCCCTGCTGTGGTCTGGAGCATTTTGGCAGCAGCAGGAGCTGTGGGGCATCCTGGGGCCCTGGGAGAGCCTCTTCCAGAGGCCTGCCATCATTGTATTCCCTGCTCCAGCAGGGGGACAGGAGGGGAGCTGTATATCCTGGATGTATTTATGGGGTAAGAAGATATTCTTTGGGGGGTGATCATTTCTTTGGCAAACACTAATCACCTCCTTTCCTAAGTTTAAAAACAGGGGTTTTTTACCTCTAGATTTCCTCCTGATCCTGTTCCCAGAACAATTTATTTTCTGTCTATTCATGTGTAGCCTCTTAGCTTTAAGCTTACAAATGTCCTGTGTTTGTGCTGAGTATAATCTGTTTAATAGAGAATGATTGCCTGAGGCTACAGATCTTAACCAAGCATTAGGCAGATCTAATTCAGCTGTGGTGCTTACTGGCCTGCAAAAGCCAGTTCGTTTTTTTTTTATTATTATTATTATTATTATTTTCCCTTTCCTGGCTACATAAATCTTCAGAGAATCCTTAGTCATGTGTTAAAGCTTGCTTGGCCTGAGGAGTTAATCCTTTCTAAGACAAGCCTTTCCTCCCTCACATGTGTGGGTATTCATGAAAGCTTGGTGTAAATCCAGGGCAGTTTTCTTCAGAACCTCATGGCTTTTGCTAAGGAAAGCACATTATTCACCTAAGGAAGAGACCACCAGAGCTGTGCTCTTTAACATTTGCCTCATCTATCATAATCTTAATTTTTTAGACTAATCTCTGCCTTAACTTTGGACAAGTAAATTGTTTAATTGCTGGAAATTTGTTTCTTTCTGTAAGACAGGGAGCACAGATTCCCTTGTCCAATCTTCCTGCAGCAGCACCCCAACCTGAGCTCCAAGGGTTAAAAACTATTGTGCATTCTGTGATTCTTAGTAGGGTTTGAAGTGCCAATGAATCTGTGCCTCCCTTTCTTCCTTTACTAAATTCTGCTCATGAAAAATAGTTTTTAAGCTGTTTGGGCTCACATTCATTTCCATGAGCTCACTCTGGTTCATCAGGACTTTAGGGGGAGCCTGTGACTGAACATGATCATAAAAGAGCACTTTTTTTCCCCCCTTAGGATGAAAGTGAAATGGTTCTGTGGACTGCAATATTGAATAAAGAGATGATTTAAAAAAAAAATTGTGTTTGAGATCCTCTTAGGTAAAAGGACAAACTTTACTTGCATTCCAGTCCTAGAAAACCTTTGTGCTTTTGTGACTACTAAATTATGTTAGAAATTTTCCTCTCCAAGCCACCCAGCTAGGGTTGTACTAAATCCATGATCTCCAGCACAATTAATTACACTGCTAACACTCCAGTTGTCCTGGAGAGCCTGTGTAATCCTACAGACCTCTGTGACCCCAAATGCAGCCCTGTGGGCACATCTTCCCTTTCAGCTCTGCATGCAGCCTGGCAGGTCACCTTCCCCACGTGGGAAAGATCAGTTAAGCTCGGCTTTCCTAGGCAAGCTATTCTCTGTTTGCTGCTAATTAGCAGCAGAGATTTAGGTGTTCAGCTGCTAGTTCATATTCTACACTACAGGGGTATCTTCAGATGATTTACCACTGTGAGGGCTCTGTTACTGCCCAGGACCAGGTGGGTGAAGTATCTGTGAGGGGAAATATCCTAAACCACCTGAAAGGTCAGCTGTGCCTTGCAGGCTGCAGGTTTTTCACCACTAACCAAGAGGTAGGACCTTGTTTGGCAAAGAGTTTCTCATGGGCAAGTAAAGACCCTAAAAAGCTGCTTTCCCCCTTCTGTCTACCATCATCTGACATGATGCAGTGTATGGTTTGGGTAGCATGTGGTTGTAGAAGGAAAAGGTAATTAGAACTTGATTATGTGCCTGGTAGCATCATCTGCACCATTTTTCCTTCTTTAAAAGCTACTCTGTGCAAACAGCTGGTGGTCAGCTACATCATTGCTATTCCAAAATACTGAGAATTTTTCTCTGTGCAGGATGTGAGCATGGTGTTTAATGGTCCAGTTTCACTCACTTCTGCCTACAAAATTTAGGTCCTGGCTCTTGAGAGTGTTTCTGTGTTTGGGATCACTTGCAGTGAGAGCTGGTGTGCTGCTCCTGGCAGCTGAGGGGCTGCAGGCAGGACCAGCCACTGATGCTTATAAATTGCTTCTGGGCAGCAGCAGATGAGGATGGGAATTGTCTGTGTGTCTGCAGCGTGCTGGGTTTCACAGTTGCACAGCTGCAGTGAATGCTGGAAAGGAAAAGCCATCAGGAGTGCACCATCATCCTCCAGTGTGCATTTATCACTGCTCTCAGGCAATGAACATTTTCTCTGTCCTCTCTGTGAGTGGGATGAGGAATCTCCCACTCTGTTGCACTGGTAGGGTTTGGTCAGGCACCTCCCAAACCCACAAGAGGGTTGTTTTTGGTTGCACCCCTTTGATTTTCCCGGTCAGCTTGTGCCTCTTCACCAGGTACCTTAAAGTGCTTCCTGGCTTTATATGCAAAGATAATCCTGGGATTACACCTTCACTCTACAGGGCACCCACCTTTGCTGTCATATGGCCCTTTGGTCTCCACGAGGAGGACGTGACCCCTGCATCCCTCAGTGATTCTGATTCCTGACCGTGGCTTTCACACCCAGCAAGCAGCCGTGCTTCTCTGCCTGCATGGGGAAAGCATCTCAGAGCTTCTCCTCTGACCTGGCTTCTGCCTCTTGCTGATGGCCCTGCCCTTCCTCATTTCCGTTTTTATCCAATTAAATCTCTAATGCCATCATTTCTCTGCCCACATGACTCCCAAGCACCTTACATTTTGCTGTGTAATAATGCAGAGGCACTTGTTTCTTTGAGGCTGTCTCCGTGAATCACTGTAATGTATTTATTTGCACAGTGAAAAGGATTTGGAATTAATGTAGCCTGAATTGTGGCTATTGATTTAGTCCTCCTTCCAATTTGGCACTGTGTTTTAACAAAGGAACGCTGGCCAATCAGTTCATGTCGTGCTGAATCATTGTTCAGGGGTGTTTTTTATTTTAATATCCTTGGATGATGCAGTGGTGGAAGTGGTGCTCCAGGGGCAGCTCAGACCCAATGGGATCAGCCACTCCTGGGTTTAATTTTGTCCTGATTTACTGCAGCATCATACAGTAAAAAAAAAAAATAAATAAAAAACAAACAAAAAAAAAAGCCAAAAAGCAAAGCAAACCCTCAAGCTGGGGCAGATGGCCTGTGCTGGTAATCCTTCATCATAATGGCTCCTGACAGAGCAGCTGTGGCTCACTGCTTCTCAGGATTTTCCATCAGAGAGAACAGTTTTCCTGGGATATGAAACTTGGCTGTAGCAGTTTGTTTCACTCGGGCATCCTTCACAGAAAAGGGCAACACAGAAGAGGGAGTGAGTTTTTTGGAATGGGAAGCAACCTCATTCCTGTTGAGACAACCTGCCAACACGTGACTTTTTGCTTACCACTTGTGTTTATGTATTTTTAAAAATATGTTTCAGCCTTTAAATTGGAAAGCTTTTGTAGAGGCTGGAGGTAAAAGCCTGTAGAAACAAAACAGCTTAAAATGGTCACAGATCTTCACAAGAGACTGACATGGAGGCAGTTGTGAGTTAGGGAGTCTGGCATTGCTCATTGGGGATTTGATTAAGCAGTTAATTCCTTCTCTTTATGGATTCCATGGATGTAAAAGTAATACTTCTGCAGGAAATCCCCAGGATTTTTCACTGGAAACCCCCAGAATGCCTCACTGGCTTTGCCATCTCTTGTGTTGGATTTTCCAGTGCTGCTGGAGGTGTCAGGTGGGTAGAAAGGCTGTAACTGAGATTTGCTGCCTTTGGTTCTGTGCCTGTCTGTATGTGTGTGAAATACTCAGCCAGAGGTGGAAGATTCATAATTATTTCTCTGTCTCTGTGCCTGGTGGTGCATAGTTGTACATTGATTTGCTGTAGTTGAGATGAGCAGACAATTACGATGTTTCATTATGAACATTGAATTATGGCATTAGGCAGCCAGTTGTTTGGTGTGTGACAGGTTGTGAATAAATATGACAGGATATTGCAGGGAGATAGGCAGAGGGAAGGCTGTATGTTGGGAAAGCATGGAGTGGCTTTGTCAGGGCTGCTTTATCCCTGGATTCTCCCTGAGTGCTGCAGGAGACCCTTAATTCACATTGATTGGGGTTATCTCTGTACTGGGTGTTACAATTAATTAGTGCTGAGGGTGTCTCCATCTGATGTGATAAAGCTTTGCCTGAGTTCTGTGGGTTGTGCTGTGGTTGTATGCAGAGTTCTGACAAAATTTGATGTTTACATAATTTCAAATGAGGGGAAATGTCCACTGGGTTGGTTTTGTGCCTTTTTATTTCCTTTTTTTTTTTTTTTTCCTTAGAAGCAAATGTTATTCTGGGTGGGATTTACAGTCTTCCACATTAAAGGGAATGTTTTCTAATGCATTTTGACAAGCACACTTTTAGCTGGGAAGCAGACTATCTCCCATTGCAGGGGTATTTCAGAATGAAATATCCTTTGCTTTTCAACTGAGCAAAGCCCACAATTCAAACATTCCTCCCCTCCTTCCTTCAGCCTTCAGAGTGAATGATTTTGATGTCGTGAGTGGATTCAGCTTAAAGACTCTCAGGTGGCAGAGACTCCTCTGAGATGACATGCACCATCCTCTGGAAGCCACACCTCTCTCCTTGGACAGTCAAAAGAGACACTTAGACTCTTTTAAATGAGGACAGCAAGCTTCCAGACTCCCAACTTAGGACAGATTTGATGCTGTTGAAATAGGTACAGTTTGTGGAGAAAAATGGAAATGTAATTATGCTATAGCTGTGCTTAATTCCGATTTTCAAAGACAATTGAAAATATGTTTGGTTGCCACTTCAAGATATAAGCATGTCATGCCCATATAACATCTCTTGATTTCCAGTGCTCTTCCTTCAATGTTGAGCCTTGCTTTAAACTCCAGAGTTTACAAAGTGCACAGTGGTGGGAGGAGGCTGTGAGAGCCTGTGCCAGCGCTAGCCTGAGCAGTGCAGAGTTCACAGTATTTGGAAATTAGCTGCTCTGTATGCACGTTGCCTTTCAGTATATTATTATTATTCTTTCTTTCCTTCTATTTTTGCACCTTGACTGCATTAAGCTTGTGCTGGCTCCGTGGGCTGGCTGACACGAGGTGGGTGATGCTGGTGGCCTGCAGAGGGGCAGCCTGTTTGCTCAGGGAATGAGCAAACGTTGGGCAGCACTGCCTGCCTAACTGGCTGGAGAACCCTGTGCCCCTGACTTTATGTGATGAGCTTTCCTTGGCAGGAAAACAGATGGATTATCAAGAAAGCTTTGCAGAATTGTAAAAGTGGGGCTAAATGTTCCTATTTTGTTGCTTTTTGAAGCTCTGCAGAAGTGCTGTTTGGAATTGCCATGGCGAGGGCTGCTGGAAGATTTCCTCCCACGGCAAAAGCAGCTCCCTTCCAGCAGTCCCTCAGGCAGGATCAACACTACAGATTTAGAAAGCTCTTAACCAAGAGTTTGATCCAGTCTTTTGACCCTCAGGAGACCTGCATTTGATTTTCTTGTGTGCCACTTGCCACAGCACTTGGGACATGATTTCAAGCTGGTGAAGATGATGATTCCAGCTGCTGTCGTACCAGGTGCCTGGATAGGAGCAAAGCTCTTTTGTACCTTACACAAATAAGGACCTAAATGTCCTGGCTCTTAGCTCCTGGGCAGAATTACATTTGGGATAAGAATGCTTGTTTTCACTGAAAGTGTTCAAGGCCAGATGGGATGGGGTTCTGAGCAACCTGGTCTAGTGTGTGGCATCCCTGCCCACAGCAGGGAGGTTGGAACTAGATGACTTTTGAGGTAATTTCCAATCCAAACAATTTTGTGGTTCTGTGTTGGAAAAATGCTCTGAGGATAAAGTCACCAGGGTGCCCAAGCTGTGCTGCAACGTTCTGTGTCATAAGGAAGCAGAGGTAAGTTAAACACTGAATTGTCAGATTTTTTGTAGTCTCTGATTTCAGATCTTAGGTCTAGAGCTGAGAAGAGCACTACAGAGCAGTGTGGACATCAGGGCTGTTCTCACCCATTTCACTGGGTGTCACCACTACCTCAGAATTTCAAATTTTCCAGTTAGGGTAGGAATATGAGCCCCTGCAGACAGATCCTGCTTTGGACATAAATTTGCAGCAAGCTTAGTGAATGTCAGCTGGTTCAGAGCTCGCGTGCTGAACTTGCAGCATGCTGAGAAAACTTTTGCTTAATGGAGGCTTAAGCGAGTAGTCTTCTCTCATACACTGGCCTCAGGTGATGCTCCAGCTTTGGGGAGAGGCATAGGTTTGTTCTACTCTTACAATTTCAGATTTGCTTTGAATTTTACCTTTGGTGCTTTTGGTTGGTTTTGATGTTGGGGTGTGCAACTCCCTCCCCATCTGCATGGCAGGGATGTGGAGCCCGACTGTGGATCTGTCTTGGAGCAGCGCAGCGAGCCTGAGCCTTCTGTTCTGTAAATCCCTGATTATTTGCTTCCTTATGCAATGAAACTGCTGATAAACTCAGAGGGAGTCTTATGCAAATCCTGCAGCCCAGGAACAGGTATGACACCTCTTTTAGCTCTGTGTGCACTCAAGCCTGGGCAGCCCTTTCTGCTCTGTCGTGGCGGTCAGCACGGTCTTGTTTCTATTTCGAGCCTCAATGGACTGAACTTCTGTTTGCTGGGTTTTGGCTCCATTTCTCCACGCTACCTGGAAAGGAACTGAGGGAGCAAACAGCTTTCCTGAGCTATTGTTACTGCCTGGGGCAGGTCCAAACAGCCTGACAGCCCCACGCAGCCATCCTGAGGGCTGGCCAGGGGAACTGGGACAAGAGGGGAGTCTGGCATCTGCTCCTTGCTGGAAGGATCAGGCTGAGCTGGCTTGGCAAGCACACAAGGAAAATTCTCATTGGAATCTCTGATGTCACGAGAGAGGGAAGAGGGTTGTCATTGCCCCAGGAAAAGGGTTGTAAATTGTGTTTCCTGCTCTGCTTGCTGAAGGGTATTTCCATCCAAATCTTTCGTGACCTTTTCCCATGGGAGTTTTGCATAGAAATAGGAAATAGAAGTAATGAAAGGGGAGAAAGCAATTATGTGGAGCTTGTGGGGAAATATTACTGCAGCTGTTTTAGCTGGAGCTTTAGGTCACAGTCCTTAAAGGAAAGGGAAGAGCCTTTGGTTGTTCCTGGTTTGTCATGTGGGTCTAAATGCCTTCATGCTTTGTTCCAAGTTTGTTCCTCCTGTATTTCTGGGGCATCTGTATTCACTCTGCAAAGACCTGCTCTTGTCTCAGGCCAGCTTAGGGTGGTCTGCTGGCACCTGCTCTGATTCAGAGCAGCGTGTGCTTTTCCTGAAGTGTGATTTTTATCTTACCAGAGCCACAGGTTTGTCTCCAGTAGCTGAGGTGAAGCCCTGAAGCACTCATGGTGCTACGAATGGGCAATTGCATTGCCCCCATGATGTGTTTCCCTCTCAGTGTCCACAGGGATATTTTCTATCCAGCTCTAGGTGCTTGTTTCCTTGCTCCTGGCAATCCCTTGTGGCTGTCTGAACCTGTGTAGAGGTTAATTGGAGTGGAGCTTGTGTATTTGCACGTTTGTTGGGGTGCTGCAGAGACAGAGGCTGCAGGAGAGATCACGAGGCTGGAGTAGCTCTGTGTGAGGAGAATGGATTTGTAATCAACAGAAAGGAACAGATGGCTTTAGTTGTAATGCCTATATTTATATTTGATGTTAATATTCCTCCCAGAGCACCAGCACTTCAGTGATATGTAACACAACTTAAAAGCATCTGGGGAGGGAGGGGACAAAATAAATAGGTTTTTTGAATCCCGTGAGGAAATCCAGCCATGGATTTAGGCACAAGGTTTCAGTGGGTGTTAGCAAGCAGAGAAGGCAGAAGTTAGCTACAGTCTTCCTTCAGAGCACTGTGGGCATTGCCTTGATGTGCCCATGCCACAGACCCCGAGGAGCTGTGGAGGGACCCTGGAAAGGAGCAGCATTTGTGCCCAGTGCTCCACCTGCAGCAAGATGTTGTGTCATGAAAGGACAGAGCAGTTTTTGGTTCAAACGTGGGGAAAGACATCAAACCCTTGTGCTGTGATCCTTGCCATCCATGTCCTGGTGAGGTCAATCCCATCCTTATAGCATCTTCTCCTGCTGTTCCATGGTGGGATTTACTCACATACTTGGAATTGTGAGCTGATTCATTCTGTGAATGCAATTAGTCCCCACCAGCACACAGGTGGAAGATGAAAGTTAATTCTGCAGCAGCTAATTAGCTGTCATTGCTGGAAGGGTTGAGAGCAGAGACAAGATGTTTTGGTTCTGGCTGCACCATCAGTGGTCTCATGGAGCAATGGTCAGATACCCCAGACTTCACCCAAGACCTGTGTGCTACTTTAACAACCTTTTGTCATTCTGTTAAGAGATAAACAAGAAGCTGGAGTCTCTGTGGGTGTAAATCAGTGTGGCTCTGCAGGTAGCAGAGCTGAACCAAATTTTATCAGTCAAGGGGACATGGAGCCTGTGGGTTAAATGATGACAGAATTATCCTTGTGTGAGTTGCTATGTGTGCATACAAAAATGCACAAGCAGGTGTGTACATGCCCACACACTCATTAAAGGTGACTGGGTTATTTTATTTGCTTGTATTTAGTGCACCTTGGAGGCTTTACCTAGACAAGAGTCATAAATGAAATGTCATCAGATCGTTAACACATCCCCGACTTGTTAACAAATAATGGCATGATTTACAGTTAAAAAAGTAAATTGAAAGACAAGCTGAGTAATATTTGTCCAGGTCCCCTGGCATGTGCATATATTAGAAATCCATGTGATACAAAGCACAGGACAAAAATGATTGATAGCAGGTTACAGTGCTCTTCATTACAATGAATTAATTGATCTCGTCTAGCAGATTTTCCTCCCAGCGGAATCGCTGGATATTGGACATGTCTCTCTCATTTCTCTTCTATCCTCTCTGTTGGAAACACGCCAGACAGTTTTATACCATCATTTAAATTTATTTGTGACCTGAGAAAGTTGTGTTGCCCTTGAGACAGTTAACTTTTTTAACTTTTAGCTGGAAAGTTTGGTGGTATTTTAGGAGATACAGGGATGGATATTATAAAAAATTTTCTGATGAGATGGAACTCCTCAATACAGTCTTGGCAGCAGGTCCCAACTGAGAGCTGAGTTGCAACATTTTTCCTGATCTGGCATCCTATTCGAAAGCAAACATACTTCCAAGATATTGACCAGCATTGTTTTTCATAGTCCTGAGCAGTGGAACCTAAAAGCAAATGCTTGCAGGGAGTGTCCCTTTAGCCTTGGGATGGGACAGGGATGTGATGGTGGGAAACCTCTGCTGCTTCCTGAGCCATACTGTTTCACATCTTATTCCCCCTTTCTGGTAGGTGTTTTTGGTGGCTCTTATATGTGGAATGACCTGCCAGACATAGAGAACATTAACCTGCTGTTTTTACAAGCTCTTTCCTGGCAGAAGTGTCCTCTTTGTTGCACTTGTGACTGGCCTATTGCAGAGTCTTAAATGTAAAGAAAGTAAGTGCTCCAACCTTTCCATTTCCCAGAAGCCATGCAGACAGTGGGCAAAATACTGTGGAATTGCATTAGTAAATTCAAATCTGTTTTGTGGTTTTGCCCTTTGCCTGTGGATAAGGCAGTATTATCTGTTTAAGGACTCAGATTCTGGATTCCACTCCTGACCTGTCTCAGTATTTGGCATTAGGTAAGACAATATAAAATAGTCTGGTTCCCAGAATAATTTGGAGTGAAATATATCATCTCCAGGTGTGCCAAATCAGATTATATTTGAAAGGCAGGTGAATGAAGACTTCTCTGAGACTCCACAAGCGAGCCAGCAGTTGATGAAGAAGTAGGACTTACACCTCTGGCCCATGATAACCTTCCTGTGCATTGTAAAGGAGACCCAGCCCTGTTTGCCAAAGGCTTTGGTGTCTCCTGCCATTTTTGCAAGGTGCCATTGGCTGCATCCATCTCATGCTTTATCTGAGATGTGTTACAGCCCCCACTTCCCCATCTCCAAATCACCCAAATCAAGCTATGGATGGAGCAGAGTGGGAAGTTTAACTCCTCCTTTTTCCTTTAGGAAAAGAATATTTTAGGTCTTGAGGTACAATGCCAACATGTATCATCATGTCTGAATTTCTTCCTGATGGCTTTCCTGCAAGTTGCTTTTTGTAAAGTGGGGATAGAGGTTTCGAAACAGGAATCAGCATTTCACCAAAGATGCAGTTAAAGCACAAGGCTTTTTCTCTTAACTCTCAATTTTCTATGGTCTGACTGGCATTAAAAAGTCTCTCTTTGATGAAGATTTGTAAGGCTTTGTTGCTAAGAACCAGAATATGCATTTGGAGATTCTCTATTGAGTGGCTTTGGAGATGTGTATCCCTAGAGACTGTGTGAATTTCCATATTCATTAAAATGTTCTGTGGTGCCTGAGAGACCCAAACCCTTGAAAAATAAAGCTGTGGAAGCTGGGAAAGAAGACATCAGGATCAAGGAGTACTTTTGCCACCAATTTAATCCAGTCTAAGTCTGTGTGACCTATAGGTCAGTCCTGCTCCTGACTGAAAATGCTTTTCTTCCTCTGTGCATCTTTCTGCCTTGGCCACCCACTGCCACTCCTTCCTGTGTCCACAGCAGTGCTGACACAGTGTGCAGGGAGCTGCTCTGCTGAAAACTAGGAGAAAAAATGACTTTATGATGGATCAGGTTCTTTTTAGATGTAGTGCTGACACAAGGGAAAAGCAAAATGTGGTTTGGGGCAGACAAACTGCTCAACACTTCTTATTAGCTTATTAAGCCATCACTGGATATGCCTCCACAAATGCAGTTTGTCTGGCTGAAAATAATCTTTTCAAGGGCCATTTTGTGCCATCCTGTAGAATTCTCTGTTTGGTATCTCCTTCTATGAAATTCAATGGGATTATTTTAAAAAGGAGAAAGGTTTTTGCCTTCTCTAGAGCTTCACTTGCAAGGATGACAGTGACCATTACCTGTTATTTAAACAACGTCAGGGTGATGAGTACATGAGCTGGCTAACTGTGGCTCATCCTGTTGTCCTTTGAAGTGAATGGATGTCTTTTATTGACTTAACTGGGCAGCAGATAAGGCCCTGGATAAAAGAGACAGTGTTTTACTAGAGGCTACTTGTTTCTGCAGGTTGCAAAAATAAATAATCCCAGACACTTTCAAAGATGGCTGGGGTTGGGCTGCGCATGGCTTTTTTGTGAAGTTTTATTTAAAAGAAAAATAAATTTCTCATAGTCAAAGGGCTGCTGACTGACCTGACCTTTTCAGACTGAAAATGGTCGCTGAAAGGAAAAATAAGGTAATGATAATAAAAACTCTCCTAGCCATTACTAGACTGTTGCTGAAAGGGATTTGGCAGAGGCTGAAGAATTGTCAGAGTGAGAAAGCACCATCTCTGCTGGAAGATGACAGTCTCTGACCTGGCTGGTGCCCTGTGAGGCTGGAGAAATCTCCACTGATTCCAGCCAGAGTGAGGGTGCCTGACAGCCAAGAGACCTGTTCAGAACACAGCCCTGCAGCTTCTTGTAGTTCATGTTGTGTTACATGAGAATGCACTGTCCTTAGGAAACTATCTTCAACAAATCATGTAATAAATATATATAAAGTGTATAGCATAGTAAATGTGATTTCTTGGAGGGATGCAGACAGCCTTTGGGGCCAGCCATGCTCTCTGAATCTCTTGATATGCTGAAACAGTATCTTTTGGGCTGCACTTTTCAACAAATAAACCCTTTACCCCCAGATATTTCTCCCAGCTCTTCTGCTCAGCTGCCTTGCTGATGATATCTGCTTCATTAGCTGCCTGATGAATGCTCTGAGTGCATTAGCATCGTTTTATTGAGCCAGTAACCGTGAGCTTCACCCTGCAGAGCTGGGCAACATCTGTCACTGGGAGGTGTCTAAAAGGTTAGGCAAGCTTCTGTCAGGAATGGTTTGGGTGTGGGGGCCAACAACGTGCACTAAATGGTTTCTGAAATGCCCTTCTAACTCTGCAATCTCTCAATTTAAAATCCTGCTATAGTAACAGCACATGATTTCTATGACAAGCATCTCTGGGAGGTTTAGTTGAGAGGTGGACTGGAAGCTGCTCAGAGGCTGCACCAGTGCATTCAAAATATCCATGGCAGCCCAACAGGTGACAGCTGAGTGCAGCAGGAAGGAACAGCAAGGACTTGTCCCACCTAACCTCAGGTACTTGTGTGGAAATGAGTCTGTACAAACTCTGTGGAGGGAGAAACAGATGCAGTTCATGTGTCCTACTCTGAACATCTGGGATGTGCCAGAACCACCTCCTGGCTGTCTCTCTGCTGCTCATCATCCCAGCAGGTTCACCAAGAGCAAAGGGAGTCCTTTGACCTGGTTAGTGTGAGAGCTCAGTGCCTTTTTCATTTCCAGTGGGATACTATATTCATCCAAACACTTTTTTATCAGTTGTTGTTTGTAAACATTGCTAAGGGTTGTTTCTGTATTCCTGCTGCTGACAGAGCTGCTCTTGGCTCTCTGAACTTCACCCATCATTCTGCAGACATCTATCCACTGTAGGGCACTCTGCTCACTGGCCTAGGACTGGACATCTATTTTAACACATTTGGGTTAGAATTCTGGTTTACATTTAAATAGGTTATATAAAAACTTAGTAAAATGTCATTTATTCTGATTCCTTGCAAATATTGATGATATATTTTTGCTGAATTCTGGCTTTCATTCAGTAAACCTCTTCAGTTCATCTTTAATTTGCAGATGGCTTTGGCAGTGTTCCAACTTCAGCTTCTGGTGATTGAAACCTGGTGTTTGAATTAGAGTCAAGATGCAAATAGCCTGATTTTGAGAAACTCTGAATATATGCAGCTGCCTTGTGAAGTTCTAAGTAATGCAATTAGGGCTGGGATTCTTACTGCCAAACCAGCCTCAAATGAATTAGGGGTCCAGAAAAGAGAAATGTGGCAGAATATACGTAAATGTCTTTAGGAATTTGGGGATTTAGGAATAATTGAAAGCCTGGCTCAAATTTTCAGCTGAAAATCACTGATATAAGTAATTTCAAAGGAGATTAAAGAGGAATGTGCTCATGCTGGGGAGAAGTGTAGAGCTGGGCATTAGGTCTGGAGGAATGATGTGACAGCCCTGCTGACTCAAGAGTCTGTTGCTTCCTCATGGGCTGGGGTGACAGGAGCACAGAGGGGCAGCAGGGATATTTGGGATATAATTACAAATAATGAGCGTGGTAAAAGAGGAGGAAGGGCTGGAAGCTCAAAACTAACAAGAAATGGGAACTTGCTTCTCCTTTTCAAAGCCTGAATTAGAAGTGACTGATAAGCAGCCCTTGAAAGCTCTGGAGTAGTCTCCAAGTGTTGAAAGCATAGTTCCTGAGTGTGCTAATGCTATGGATGCCAGACATGGAAACAGCCACGCAGGGAGAATGCCATGTCTCTGCATCTGCTGTATTTTGGGGTGACATTTCTTGGTGTAGCAGGGAAGTGAAAATGTTGACTCATTTTCATTGAGATTAGTCTGGGGGGAATCACACTACTGCTCAGTGAGATTGGGTTCCCTTCTTATCTCTGCCTGTAGCCATTCTTTCCTTAAAAGAGGCTTTTATTTGCGAGGAGGGTTGAGGTTGTTTTTAATAAATACACAACTAATCCCTATTGTACATGTAAATATAGACAGCACAGAGGTCTGTAGAGATTATGGATGCCCCTTTTGGCAAGCAGTACCTTTTAATAGCATTGTGTGCAGTTAATCGGGTTAAGCAAAAGTATCAGTGGAACAAGAAGTCCACGTTCAGGGAAGGAGTAAGTGTCAGACCCCTCGAGAGTTATTGGTTAGTAATATTGGCCAGGTTGCGTAGGAGAGTTTTTTCTCTTTTTGTTGTTGTTTGTTTTCTTTTTGTTTTTGGTTGGTTGGTTGGTTGGTTTTTAAATTTTTTTTTGGTTTGATGTTTTTTGATGGTTGTTGTTTTTTTTTTTTTTCTTTTTTTTTGTTGTTGTTGTTGTTTTTATTTGGCTCAGTGATGTCTGTGGTTGGAAAACAACAGGAATACAGCAAGCTGTTAAACTGCAGGAGCCTTTTGCTATTGTGTTTCATAACAGATATGGTAAATGCTCTTTGCTCCTGGGCTTCATCCAGTGTTTTCTGCCCAGACTGAGTGTTCAGTGCATTGGGAACTGGTTGTAAGGGCTTGTGCCCTCTCTGCTCTTTAATTAAGTGGAAGGAGTGTAAGGCATCTCCCATCTATGTGAAAGGCAGGAATGAAGAAATTGATGCAGAAAAATAAGAAAGGCACTGAAGAGAGTGCTGCTCTTTGTCATGGAGAAAGCTCATGGCTATGGGGGCTGTCTGGAAGAAAGCTCTCCAGTCAGTGGAGAAGAAAACAATGCTTGTAGAGTTTCAGAAATAACCTGAAATAGGTATTTACTTTAAGACAGAGGATCTGTGCCCTGGAAATGCTTGTGTCAGTCTTGTGGAGAAATGTGAGATGTCTATCTCAGATGTAGAGGTCTGGAAACATCTAACATCACATGCACTGGGCCTGGGGAGCTGGGCAAGGAGCTGGGCTACCACTTGAAGTGAAGACAGGAATTGTATGAGATGGGGACAGTGGAGCTGCAGGGCACACGGGGTGGGACCTGCCTTGCTGAAGTGTTGCTCAGCCAGCTCCTGGTGGGCTGGCAGCTGGGAAAGAGCTGCAAGGCAGGAGGGGTGGGTGGCCAGGGAGCCAGGAGATCTCTGCTGGAGCTTTGCACAGGGTGCGTGCGAGGGTGCCAGGCTCACACCATTGATCCCATATCGATGGGCTTTGAGCAAAGCATGCTGGAAAAATTCTGTCGTGTTTTCCTCACCCTGGCAGAGCTGTGACCAGTGCACCATCTCTTTGACGTCATATGCATGCACAAGGGCTTCTTTTTTGTGCAGGGTGTCCTTCAAAGAGAGCGTGTGTAGGTCAGAGAGTTTCTCATTGCAACTTTGCATGGTACTGCTGATGTGATTTCACTAATTCTCCAAGAACAATAAAGCAGAATTCAGCACAGGGTAAAGCAAACGTAGATGCCTATTTTTGGTAGCATTTTTCAGGTTACTGTTAACCTTTCATTTGAAATTTAATGCTGAGGACTACACATTGATCCTGAGCGGTTTCTTGGAACAGCATCAACTTTCCATTTAGAAAATTGCATTTTTTCCAAGTTTAACCCTATGTGGGATGTTGTTCATTTTTTCCTGAGAGACACTTTCCAATGGAAACTTCCTATTCGGGTCTGAAATTCAAACTGGTTTTGCCAAATCCTAGGAATTATGATCAATAAAATAGGAGATGCTATAGGAAATTATAGCTGAACTGGAGGAGGGACATATTTAGAAGATGAAGGCCAAGTGCAGAAAAGTAATAAAACGGAGTCTGAATTACAGTTAAAATTAAAACAGGCCTGTGGCCAAATGTAAAGATACTGCATGAGTGGATGATAGTGGGAAAAAATATTGAAAGCAAAGCCAGAGTAGTAGCTGGCAACAGCTAACATCTGGCAATGGATTTGCCATGAAATTCACTTCTGAGAACTGGTGGGTGAAGAAATTTTTCTGTCACGGGGTGGGAAGTAGACAACATAAGCCATTCTATGATTCTGTGAGGAAATCCCGCATTTTTCCATGAGAAACAAAGGTATTGTAAGTGTCCCATGGTGCTGTGGTGGCTCCGTGGTCAGCCTTCTGCATTTGGAAGTTCAGATTCCTGAGGCAGATTAGAAGTGCTGAGCCGGGTGAGCAGCATTAATGGGCAATTTCCAGTAAACATTCCTGCAAACATTGTGTGTGGTGGAAGCTGTGGGTGCTGCAGCCAAAGGGTGCTTCCAGCTCATAGGGATGGGCCTGAGCTACACTGGGGGCTGGGGACACCGCCACGGCTGCTAAACCAGTTTGGGGTGCTGGATCATGCAGCTGAACCACAGGTTCCTGCAGTTACATCCACACACCATAAGTGGCCACACTGGTTAATTTAAAGCTGAAGTTGTGAGCTGCTGCCATGCCTGTGGTGCAGCACAAATGTATTCTGGTTATAAAAGATGGATACAGCTGGGCCCTCAGTGTTTGTTTCGTAGCACCATTGAAACACAGAACGGTTTGTGTTGGGAAGGGACCTTAAAGATCTCATGCCAAACCCTGTGCCATGGGTTCCACTGTCCCAGGTTTCTCAAAGCCCCACCCAACCTGGCCTCAAACACTTCCATGGATGAGGTATCAACAGTTTCTCTGGGCAATTTTATTTTGCAGATTATTTGCAGGAAGGTTGGAACTAGATGATCTTTAACGTTCCAACCTGGACCATTCTGTGATTCTGTGGCTCTCTGATTCTAAGAGAGTAGAATCATTGATAGAGATTTCTGGAGCTAGGCATGTGTGTGTGACCAAAGGCAAACGTTAATTTGAAGAGTCCTCAATACAGTCACTAACCAGATAAACAGCCATGTCCATAGAGGTGTTTTCAGACATAAATCTGGGTTGAAAGTCAGATAGAAAACAAATGAACAAAAACCCCCACCCCAGCCACTCTTCCACAAGGGCATAGTACAGGGAAAAGTAATGGAAGAGACCACACAGAACTCTTGTTCTGTTGTACAAACTTTTTGAGTCTTGTGGCTCCTCTGTGGACACAGCTGCACACAGGGATGGGTTGATCAGTGGGAATGAGGTGTTGGGTCCATCTCTCCAGAAACCTCACCTGACTGGTTAAAATTGGAACGGTTTCTGTGAAGGGATGGAAACGTGGCTCATCTGCCTGCACATGGAAGGAGAGCAGAAGCCTTTTTTTCTTTATAATTTTTGTTAGTGTCCTGAATTTTGAATCCCTGTTGATAGTTGTCAGTTATCCAGCCATTAGAGGGCATGTTTCTGCACTGCATGATGTGTCCCTCACAGCTGCCCCACTTTTGGGACCTGCTTTGGCTGCAGAGGGATTGCCTTGCTGGCTCAATGTCACTGAAGCGTGCTTTGAGAGGGTGGCTATGAGAGCAACCCGGACTGTTGACACCAAACTGCTCGCTGTAATTTTTTAAAATCTGATATTAAATAGAAAAAATGGATCTGAAAGTAAGTCAGAGTCAGAGCACTTCAATATCCTTTTCTTTGCTTCACTCCAGTCTTGCATATTTAATTTAATAGATATATTTTTTTTCTCATGTCATATGAACTAGGAGATGGATCTATTACATTTGTGCATTCTGGTTGCCTTATAGGCAGATTTCATACTGAGATGATTCAGGACTATTTTTTAAAGTATTCCTGAAAGATTGCATAATGAGATGAAAGGGGAAAAATACATATTATAATTGAGTATATTTGTAGAGTTGGCAGTGTGTTATATGATATTTCATGTGTTGATCTGGGTTTGGTTTCTTTGAGACAAATAGTTTTCCTTTCCAGTGTGCTGTGAATTAGGTTTCTAAACCATTGACTGAGCTACAAAGACAATTATTCAGCCATAAAAATATTAATTCCAGAGAAATCAGATTATTATTTGCACCTGGATGCAAAATAGCAAAGGCTTTAATGATTAGGTGGAACTTTATTAACATCTGAATATCTCTGGAGAGCTATGGTAACCGTAGGAGAAGTATTAAACTCAGTATTGTTTGTTTTTCTGCAAGTAAATGAGGAGAATTGCAAGTCTTCTCCGTGTGAGTCAGCTTAATATTTGCAGGAATTAACTAATCTATATCAGAGCCAGCATGGGTCAGGTCTTATCCACCTGATCCCCCTTGTTCTGCTCCGTCGTGTACAATATCAGTTGCAAGGAAAGGAACAGGAGAAGATTGCCCCCAAAATAATCCCTGTGTGCACAAAGCAGCACTTCCTAGGGCAGTGGAATTAGAACCTGCTGTCTGCAGTCATGGCAGGAAGGCAGATTTCTGCTGCCCCTTGGGTGGGGTTTGCTGTAGCTAAAGAGCTCTTGTGCTTGTGCCTTGGGCTGCAGGCACGGCCGCTGCCTTCCCTCCTTGGTTCATGGCCAGTCCTGCCTGGAGAAGACAGATAAATTGAAAAGAGCCCACCAGACTTTGTGGGTCGCCTCACCAGCCTGCCCCAAAGCACCTTAAACATTTAAATTTTCCTCAGTACCATGCTTTTTGGTGGGGCTTTCATGGGCCAGGAAGGGATGTGCAGTGTTGGAGGTGGGGTTCCCCTGAGCAAATGGAGAGAACTCCATCCAAATTAAGTGGCTAGATTTCCTCTGTAGCCAGTGGGGAGAAAGAAGTGTTTCTAGGATGTGTTATCTCCTTGTCCCCGCTGCAACAGGTGTCTAAAATATGCACATGACCAATGTTTTACCTTGATTAACTGCAGAGGGAGCTGGAGGTGGCTTTGCCCATATGGAACCATCTTATGGAGCTTGCCAGGGCACGTCATTTGAACATGGGTCTTGTCCCTCAGAAGAAGGTTATTCACAATTTCTGCCAGCTCCACCCAAACTGGTTGAAAAATGAGATCTTGCTGAGGTTTATTTTAATCATAAACTTCTGGGCTGTGAATTTGAAAACAGAGCTATGAACACAAAACTAAAAATGTAATTAAATCTGAGTCTAGATTTTATGTGGGATCTGAATCAATACTATTAATAAGACATATAGCTAATATTCTTTCCTAGCTAATGCTAGGAAGTTTCTTACTCTTTTTCACTGAGTCTGCCCATGGCTTATCTCAGCCATGGAAACCATGGGACTGATCTCCCCTCACACCACAATTCTGCCTTGAGGTACTCCTCAGAGCTGACCCTGGATGACATTTTCAGAGGTATCACAATACCAGGTTTATCTGCCTTAATTTGCCTGGGATTCCTGTGAAACTGGCAAAGAGGGAAAGGCACTTGCAGGAGGAATAATTCCATCCATCTGACACATCCTATCCTATCCTGACAGTCTATCATGGGATGACTTGTGCTCAAGTATGGCTTGTAGCAGTGGGATGACACAGCATTTTAGGCTTCTCCCCACAGGGGCCCCACACCCAGATGTTTATCATCCCCTTCCCCTACCCAGGCTCCCCCTGAGAACTGCCTGTCAAATAAGAGACAGAGGGGGATTGGGACATTCACCCTTAAACCCTCTTCTGCCTCACTGGGTTGGTGGGTTTGCAACCCCTCCCCTTCTCCTCTCCCCCGGGGTTAAGAGGGCAAGCAAGCCATGTGGTCAGTCAGTTGGGAACCATCAAGAAGCTGTTAAGAGATAGAGTCCTGCAGGAGCTGTTGCTAGATTCAGATGCCTGCGGGCCAGGAATAAACTCTGGATATAACCCTCCTCCAGGACTCCTCCTTTTTCCTCCACCATTCATCTTAAGTGTCTCAGGCAGAGACCACCACCACCTCTGGAGCTTGGCTTAATACTCCAATAATGGCTTGCTCCATTGATCAAAGAGGAAGCCTCGTTGGCTGCTGTAGATCAGATACTGTGATGGACAGAAATTTTCGATCAATCCTGCTCTGAGAGACTGGGAAAAAAATTCTAGTGGAATCTGCATCCTGTCTATCAAGTGTTTTTGCAAATCCCACCTTCTGCTCTAGCATTTGTGCTGCACAGCATCTGACGAGAGCCGTGCTTGCTCCGTGATGATACACAACAATCATCAAAGCTGCACAGTATGTTCCACGCCAGCTACTTCCTCTCTGGTTTAATTACAACTGAGCTTGCTAATCCCAGTCTTGATTAATGAGCTTAATATGCAAATGTTATGATGAAACTGAAACTCTTTGTAATTGCTTGCAGACAGATTACCACTTCGAGTACACAGAGTGCGACAGCAGTGGCTCCAGATGGAGGGTGGCTGTCCCCAATCCGTCAGTGGAGTGCTCTGGACTACCTGACCCCGTGAGAGGAAAGGAATGCAGTACGTTGCCACTTTCCATTTTACAGACTGTTACTGGCTTTTTGTGCTTTTTACATTTGTAGGGCTGTCACTGATGTCCCGAGTTTCCCCGAGCTGCCCTTCCCCTCCAACCCAGCTTTCTGTCTCCTGGAGATGTGGAGCAGGGATTGTCTTTGCAGTGTATCTGTGCAAGGCACTGTCTGCCACAGGTACCCTTTAGTGCTGAATCACAGACAAGGCACATCTCTGAAGAGACGTGGTTGCTTGGATTGAGCTGCCCTGCTCTGCAGTTCTGCAGCTCTCCTGTCATTTATAGCTGTATTGGCCAGAATGGTGACCACCAGTGGTCAAACTATATTTGCATAGTGTCCACATTCGCACTACTTTCATTATTTAGCTAATTCATGAGCTGAATGCATAAGGAATGGTAAATGTCTTATTTGCCTGAGTTACTTGTATGATGAAGTTCCTGCATTTTATTTATTTATGCATTTATATTTTAACAACTTGGAGTGTTTTCATATCACTTGGTTCTGCATTTTTTTTTAATGTTGAAACACTTCTTTGCATCTGGGGGATATAAACAAACTGCTGTTTTGCAAACACAGCCCTCACTGTTCTGTAGCTTCCCAGTCTGAATGCTCTTTCTCATCACACATCCTTGCTGTAGCAATTCTCTCCACAAAAGATCCTAGTAATTTGTACCAGGGGGTATAAATTGTTGTATCTGAAAAACAGGATGAACAATGGCAACATCTTTTCAGTTCTATTGCAGCAGATGTCAGATTTACTCACTTCTGACTCTCCTCCTCTAAAGGTTTATTTTCATTTCTCTGTGTTCCAATGTGAGGTACATAAATGTTTTCTGTAGCAGTGTTGATCACTGGAAGGTTTCTGACTGCTTGCAAGTATCATTTGAGGATGTGTCATTCCTGGTAGCTGGATTTAGTTTCCAAGGTTTTATATGTGGAATCTCTGTATATCCTTAGGATGTGTTTTTTCAATTACAGGAATATAGACCTGAGAAGCACCTCAGGTGACCCTATAATTCACCCTCCAGCCCAAATAGCTGTAGTGGAAATGACTGTCATTCATGGCTGATATTTGGCTGGACTGTTTTCAGGCACCCCTTGTGATGAAGAGCCCAGAAGCTCTCCAGATATTTGCTTATATATTTAGTTCTTTTCATTTCCCCTCCTGTTAAAGATTTTTCTGCTGTTGAATCTCCCTTGTTATACTTCAAGCCTATCACTTTTTGCTGCTTGCACTGAAAAGGAGCAGATAGTTTTATTTCTTCTGCTGCACAACCACTTTTGGTGTACCCTGGAGGACATAGGTATAACTCATTTTTTCTGATGTACGTTATTTCTTCTTAAATCTTGTGATAAATGGTTTAAGCCCAGCAACATTACACTCTCCTCAACTTTCTGCTACAGATTTTGACAAATGGTTCACTTCCCTCTTCATCTTCCATTGTTTGTGCCTGTTTCTGGTCTTAAATCAATTCCAAAGAGAATTCAGCTGGTTTATAACAATAGATGAATCTGGCTTCTCAATATCTGGCCCCTGCTAGACAAGGTGGAAACTTTTCTCAGTAGATGGGCTCTGATATTACACACCAAAATACAAGATTCTGTTAAATGCACTGGAAAACTCAACTCCTTCTTGTAGTGTTGCTGTTAAATTCCATGACAATTCAGCTGGTCTGAAAAGCAATCAGATATTTGACTTTTTTACTGAACCCCTCAGATCTCATCTCCCTGGGCTCTTGGAGTTCTATATTTTTTTTTCTGTCTGTAATAAATTAACTGGCTTCAGGGGCTGTCTGGCTATGTTCTGACAGCAAAAGTAATTTTAGGTTTTCTGATTTCTTAGTCTTTCACCTTTTGCTTAAAAAACAACCAATCTTTCAGCCTGAAAACATGAATCTGTTAGCAGCAGTCGGTCACTGTAGGAACGTGTAGGGAACACCTTTCACATTCAGCTTGGTTAACATAGTTTTTTTTACTGTAAAATATTTTAACCAGCAGAGAGTTTGGCTGACAGTCCGTTCTCCAATGGGTGGGATAAATTAGGAGAGGCAGCTTTTGAAAAGTGGCTGCCCCACAAATCTCTAGAGTTTGCACGTGGGGGTCTGTTGTTCATGATGAATTGTATTGGAAATGCTGACAGATATCTCCTTACTGTCTTGTCATATTCTCTGAGCTGGTGGCTTCTGTCTCATCTGACAATACAGCAGCTGTGCCAAGGACATCTTACACTAAAAGATTGTCTGCAGCCTAAGGAAAACAAAAGGTTCTGTATCTGGGGCTTCTACAAGTCGTGTTCTTAGTGGATTGTGTGCAGAGTGAGATCTGTGCTGCAGGCTTGGCCAAGGGTTGCCTACAACTCACATTAATGCCCCCTTGAGATGCCTTCCTTCTCTCGTAGGCCTGGTGCTGATAATTTTATCCCAAGGTCTGTCAAGAAATGCCAGAACTGTGCCATAGCCTCTGAGGTGAGTCTTCCTGGACATTCTACAAATTCATTCAGATTCTGCTACATCTTGCAGGTCCTATCTTATGCCAGGACACATGAACTGGACCTTGTTTTGGCATTTGGTAAAATCCTGGAGTCCCCTTCTGTCTCTCTTTGGGCCTTCAACCAAAATCACTCTGGGTAGGACAGTTTCCAGCTTCCAATTTCCTCCTTCCAGAGTTCTGTTATCTTCAGAAGTTTTTTTCAACATCTGTTAGTCCTGAGATACCCTGTGGCCAACTATGTCTCTGCTTTTAAGAGAGAGTTGCACTTGCACAGCAGTTGCAGTTGTAAACCAGCATAAGCTCTTAGGGCTTTTTTTTTTACTGTATCCTTGAGGTTGATAGAACCCTCTGTGGACACAATGGTGTGGGGGAATCTCTATGAGAAAGTGAGTTTTTTTGGAACACATCTGCCATCACTGCTGACTTCACAATGTTTGCAGTTTTTTTCATCTACTCAGAAATGCTGCCGCTTGAGAATCTCTGCCACTGATCTTTACTGCTCCCTGAAAAGAGAAGTGATGTGCAGGCTGTCATTAATTTTGAATCCTGAGAATACTGTGCCAACCTCTACTTCTTCCAAATGCTCAACAGTCACTCTCTTTAAATTGTGCCTGGACTAGAAATTTGAAAGATGGTACAACAATATGTTAAATGTCTCCTGCTTTGTAAATATGTCTAGACTGTGGCCTCCAGTAGAGTGGAAAGACACTTGAGATTGCTAAAAATGTGTTAGCTTAGGTGCTTCCCATATCTGGAGCAATTGAACTGTGGCATCAGAGCTCAGTCAGTGTCTTGAGATGTGCTCGTTTTCAGGACATTGTGTTTTACTGCTTTTCATTTGAATGAAACCCTTTAAGATTAGGTTGGGTATCTCTGTGCTCTGCTGCATTTTGAAGCACACAGGGACCTGCAAATCACAGCTGACTGTGTCCTGCTGAGCACAGCCTCAACAGTCCCTGAAACTGCTGTAGGCTCTGAAACCTGCCAGGGTTCTACTGTTTCTGGGTCTTCAGAAACTTAATCAGCACAGTTTACCTGCAGAGAAGACAGTGTCCTCTGAGAAACAGTCATGGGGTGCATAGTAGAAAGGGCTGTCGTATTTTGACTGCTTTGTGACCTGGTTACTAGAAGAAGGATTTTTACGCTTTTTTCTTTCCATGGGCGCAGAGCAGCACAGTGATCCTCCTTCCCCTCCTGCTGCCCTCCTGCCCTCCACATCTCTCCCATGTAGGTGGTAGGTGGGAAGGAAGGAGGAGGCTCACATGAGAGATTTTTGTGGTGCTGTAGGAAGTCCTGCCACGCAGTGACCCAGATATGTGAGGGAAGCTGCAGTAGCAGCTCTGCAGTTGCAAGGCACTGGGACAACCTGTTCTGTATTTCACTCCCCTCTATTTTTTTCTGTTCTCCTTGCTGTGTGGGGCTGCAGTCATCACCACTTTCAGACCCTCCAGCCTGTGTTTTCCCATTCAGCATGGTGTGATACCTCAGTGGGGCTGGGCTAGGTCCAGGCAGGCCATGGCATGGCCACACCAGACTGCTTGGACACCTCTCTCAGGTTTCTCTTTGTTCAGAGCTGAGTCACATTTTTGATGCTGCCCCATCACGGTTGCAAGGGTTCCTGTGAAGAGATGCATTAAAAGTCCAGAAAGATTTTGGCTAGGGAAAAGGTAATATTTATTACTCCTAGAGCTATTCTGGCTCTCCTCTGCTTCCCATTTAAGATGTCCCCTCCAGGCATCTTCCCAATTCTGTTCTGGAGGTTGAGTACATACGTGGAGGTGGGGGTGGCAGACTGAGAGCCCCCTTCAGCAGAATCCAGACCTCTGAATCACTCCTGACAGTTGGGAATGTGCTTTACTAATTTGATCTCTTTCATTTTTAATTACCACAGATCTCCCTCTGATTCCTTCATGAGTCTGATAGCAGGAAGGGAGTTAGCCAATAAGGATCACTGCCATCAGGGCAGTTGCTTGGCTTTTTAAATGGAAAATATTGATGGCAGTCCAAGGGAGCAGCATGCTCTAGGGCTAAGCCCTTGCCTGCACCCCCTTATGGCTGGGATCTCTGGGAGCCCTTTGTTTTGGTGTGGGGCTGTAGGCAGTGTCTAATGGGGACTTTTTGGGATTTGGCAGTGGGAGCAGCACTTGGCATGATGCTCCTGCTGACACTGCACTGCAGTCTGTTTTTGTGGCCACTGTCAGGCTCTTCTGCCAGCCTGACCATATGCTGCATGTTTTACACTCCAGAGTCTGAATTTGGAGCCTTCCTTCCTTCCTTCCTTCCTTCCTTCCTTCCTTCCTTCCTTCCTTCCTTCCTTCCTTCCTTCCTTCCTTCCTTCCTT
>VWZV01013365.1:323466-456601 GCA_013397155.1 Irena cyanogastra
CCTCCCTCCCTTCCTCTCTCCCCCAAGTACCTGGTTCAGAGTGTGCCCAGGTGCACTGATATTCTCATCTCTCAGCAGACTTTTTGCCCAAAAAGAGCTTAAAGGGTTCACCTTTTGACCTCATACTATCTTAAAATATTAACTCTCTTATTCCACAGAATATTAGTTCTTTTTTGCTGTCCTAGGCAAGAATAGGTTGTACCTTATCTCATAAATATCTGCTCATTTTGTGCATAATAAAGAAACTGTAGTGAAAATAATAGAGCATTTTTAAAGGAGTTGGATTTGCTGTGTTCAAGAGGGAAAAGTGCTGATAGGGTCGTTATTATAGTCACCATCAAAATGCCAGTTGTAATCAGGAAGATTTCTTAAGAAAAGAGACAAAAAAATGTTGATAATATAGAAAAACTTGATCAAATTATTGGAACAGGATTCCCAAGGAGGTGGTGGAATCACCATCCTTGCAAGTGCTGAAAAAATGATGTGGCACTTGGGGACATGGTTTATTGGTGGAGTTGGCAGTGTTGGGTTAATGGTTGGACTTGATGCTTTAAAGGTCTTTTCCAGCCTTAATGATTCTGTGGTTCTGTGGCTCTGCTTAGCAAAGTCTCCTTTACCTGGTGCCACTAAGCTGGGAGCCACTTTGAAATCAGAAATAAAGTGAGTTGTGTGAGCCTGTACCAAATGAGAAATGTGAAAAGCTCACTTCAGAAAATAGACTGTCCTCAATTACAATGGGCTTTACTGGAGTCTGAGAGCAAGATTTGACCTGATTTATTGCTGCTGAGCTGTGTTTGTGGAGTGTATTCTAACGTGTGTAATCTGCTCCCAGGATACCACAGGGGGAGATACTGATCTTCTGCTAATTACAGACTCAATTAGTCAAAATGACCTTTTTAAGGCTGTACACTTTATAACACTGTAGGGCAATTTAAGTGATCAGCAGGAGTTTAGGCATTTTTCTTTCATAACAGATAACTTAAATGAGAGTTTTGAGTTTGATGTTCTCAGTCTTTGCTAAAGTTGGATATCCCAAGCAGGTTAGAACTGGGCCTGCTCCTGACTCCCCTGAAATCAGTGGGCATCTGCAGATTTTGTGTGCACACACATATTAATGCAGGGCTGCCATGGAGCAAAGCTGTTCAGCTAGCAGGGGTGTGCACAGCACAGTTTCAAGGCTGTGGTTTAGCAAAGCACTCGGGCAGATGTTTATTCCTGCTCCTCTCAGAGCATCCCTGCTAATTTGTGCTCCTGACTCCAGTCAGGTGTGTGAGTCTTGCTGATGGTATTAGGTTTCTCACCTGGGCTGAAGCTTGAGGCTAGACTTCATGATGTTTCCATGTGGATACCCTGAGAGATACCCCAGTTTTACAAGTGTTTTTCCCTGAATTTTTACTCTGTGCATGAGCAAGACACTGTCTTTGCAGAACAAGTCACATTGTTGGCTTTTTGAAGCACAGATCCAAAACAAAATAGGAAAACAGTTAAAAAGCTGAAGAGTTTGCACTGAACCCTCAGAATTTAATTCTCTTCTCTGGGGAAGAGTTTCTGGGAACTGCATGTGGATGTGTGTACTGAGTTTATGAAGGGAAAGGTTGGCCTTTGTGTCTTTTGATAAATTCTTCACCTTGTTTATGTACACAATATAATTTAAAAAGTTAAAAATAAATTCCTCTGAGTTGCTAATTTCTCTTTCAATAGGGAAGCAGCTGGCAAGACCTTGAGATTTGTTATGGCTTGGTAGAGGGATGGGAGGCAAGGACTGTGTGTGTGTGTGTGTGTGTGTGTGTGTGCAGAGAGCATCTCATGGCACTAGAACCACTTGGAGTCAGGAGGGGCTGAGAGCTGCTCCCTCACCTCCAGATCTGTGTCCTGCCATCTCCACTGGGATGGCTGTTGAAACCCTGGTAGCAAATGTGCTTCCCAACCTTCTGGTGATTGCTGCATTCCTGCTCTCTACACCACACTGCTGGGAATTGATTATTTCCATTCCAAACCCACACCTTTCAGTGTCCAAATGATGCAATAAGGTGATAATAAAAGTCTTCTGTGTGCCAGGCCAGTTGGGGAAAAGAGGTGAACTGAAAAAAGCTTTGCTCTGTTTCATTTTTTTTGATAAAAGGAGAAATTTTTTATTTGTATGAAATGCAAAGGTCTTCCACAGAAGATACTCTTCCCCAAGTTATATTAGGTTTCAGTATGATCACATTTCAAGCCTAAACAGCCTAGACAGACTATTTTTAATTAAGATTCAGTCTAGTTCCTGGTAACACATTGGGAAATAATGACTGAAGAAAACGAACATCAATTATTCACAGTCTATTGGAGAAGCCTCGTATAAATTATTCACAGAAAACATTCTGAAGCTGGTGAGATTATGGGAAACATTAATAATAAAGCAATGATCTCCTCTCATCCTTTGTATTCCTCTTTTTGTCCCTCCTCATTCTGTATTTTGGTTGGTCCTTGGTTCCATGTTGTGTGGACCCCAATGCCCCAGGGTGTCACTGAAAAGCCTCCATGTGCCTGTCCTTGGCCACATCTTCCCCTCCAGGCCTGTGGCTCATGTCTGCTGAAAACAGCAGCTGTTCTGAGACACAGCTGCCTGATGCTGCCAGCCTCATATTTCCACCTCTGCCCATGGGAGGCTGAGACAATTCAGCCCTGACTCTGCCTGCAGGAGATGGCAGCATCTCACCTGAATCCCATATCGTGGGGCTTTGGATGAACAGCACAGGAATGGAGAGGGGAGACATGGAAAACCAGTGTTTGAGATTATTTTTGCTTTGTATTTTCATTGGTTTGTGTAGAATTGCTCATTTGCTATCCCCTTTTAATGTTACAATCTGGTAAAATCCAGTCCTGTGTATTTTTTTTTTAATTCTAATTATTGAGAGTCAGGAAGACACAGAAGAATACACATGAGCGTTCACATGTTCAGTGGCAACAGAATAAACAGAAGACCTGAGATAGTTTTAGGTATTGTTAAGTAAGAAATGTTGGGAGGAAAAAGTCTGCTGAGAAGAGTGGTGGAGGTAGAAGTAGTGGGTCCAAGTGGTGTGGGATGGGAAGCTGGGTGAGGAAAGAGGTAGGACTGGGTGGCCAGGGCTGCATAAGGGAGGAAAGCAACTGAATGCATTATAATTTGGTGTTGGAGGATGCAGGGTATTGAGACAGCTTTGGTTAATCTTCTGGTGAAATCTCCAATATTCTGATCCCTCTCACAGTGTGGTAGTATCTGAAAGATACTTGACATGAGAAAACACTGCAGAGGAAAGTTTCAGAGCTCAGAAGCTGAGTAGTCAAATACATGTGAGGATCTACTCTGTTTATCAATCTTTGTTCATGATAATCCTGTCCTGATCCCCAGCCCCAGTGAGTTAAGCAGTGTGACAATGTTATGGTCAGTTAGCAGAAGAGAAATGTGCCAGCCAATATTGATCCTAGTCCACCAAAATCACCAGGAGGGCCACTGCTGTACTAAAAGACAGAATATGACCCTGGAGACCTGCAGTCAAAGGGCAAATGAGACAAGCTTGTTTATGGTCTGTTTTGCCCTCTGGGGAGCTGTTTCCATGTCTGCAAAGTGATTGTGAAGTGCAATCAGATCTGCCAAGTGATGTATTGCAAGCACTCCTTGGAAGTGGTTACACCGTGAGCAGGGCTCCTGCTCCAGGATGCCCCAGTCCTCATGGTGTGTCCTGGGAGGGAGGCAGCACACCACTGATCTTGACTCACAGAGCTTAAGAGTGAGGGGTTTAATTAGATTTGCTAGTCTGGCCTTGCAGACCATTAAAATACACCCAGCTAGGCTGATGGTGGGGCTGATAATGGGCATTTGGCATGAGCTTTTCTTCCATATGGTATCCAGTTAAGGCACGAAACACTTGAGAGACAAGGGGTCCATCACATGCCCTGACAGATTGTTCCAACAATCAGTCATTCCTCCTATTAAAAATCTGTGCATTATTTCCAATTTTGAGTTTGTTTGGGTTCAGCTTCCAGAAGGTAGTTCTTATGCATTTGTCTACTTGATTAAAGAGTGCAGCAGGATCTTGTGTTTTCTCCCCCTGGAGATGCTTATATATTAATCAAGATGACTCTGAATCTTCTTGTGATAAACTAAATAGATTAAGCACTTCAGATCTCTCACTGCAAGACATTACCTCCAATTTTAAAACCATTTGAAGTCCTCTTGTTTTCTACTGACCTCATTAAAATGCCAAATCACATCTATATGCAGTATGATAACAATCTTCTTCCCTGTAATACACATTTCATCCTACATATCTCCACCTCCACCTCTAAATTCATCCAGATCTCATTAGTGACTTTTTCAGATGCCTTGACAGTGGAAGCTCTTGATGAGTGGTGGGTCTGCTCTCATCCTCAGCTTGCTGCTCTCTGGGGTACATTTCAGCTCTCTGCAGGCAGGGCTGGCACTCCTTGCCCTCAGCAGCTTCTCTTTACCTCTGACTCTGCTAAAGCACACTGACTTCCCGTGGGCTCAGGCTTGGTAACACTCTCTCCCTTGCCAATCTTGATACCATTCCTTTTCTTTTTGCCTCAGATCGTTAAGAAAAATGTGGGCAGCCATCAGACTCAGTCCTGAGCAGGCAGAACTGCCCCCTTGCTCCCTGCTCAAGGATGGCTTCTTACCAGCAGCCCCATCTGAGGTCTGTTCCTCAGGCAGTTCTCAGCCCCTTTAGGATGTGCTCCCCTGGTGTTGTGCAGCACCACCTTTCTCCGTCAGAGTGACATGCAAAACTAAGCTAACTGTGTTAGGAGCCCTAAGTCTATGACATGCACTCCATCACCTTTATCAAGTGACTTGTAATCATTTTAAAGAATTAAATGAGGTCTGTTTGACAAGACTTATACAGTGGTGGCTATTAGTACTGGATCCCTTGTCAATTTTTTATTAAGTGCATATGCTGTCAGCTTTATTGTATGTATGTATGAATGTGTGGGCTGCCTGTGGCAATGTCTAGTTAAACAGTACTTTACAACATCTTTTTGTGAGAAGGACTAGTCAGCTGTACAAACCACAACATCTTTTTTTATTTTTTCCTTCTGTAGTTATTTAGGAAAGCTACAGCTGTGAATCACCAATAACTGTATCAGCTCCAAAGGCAGCAGGGTATCCAGAACCACGGTGTGTCATGCTGTTCCTGACTGCCTCTGGAGATGTTCTTCCAACTTTAAAAATGCCCATGGTGGGGCAATTCATGAAGTCTTTTCATGCATTTCACCGTTTTCTTCATAGAAAGAAAGATCATATTCAGTCTTCACAATGTGTGCTGCTCTGTGTGAGTTGGTGTGTAATACCCAAACTGATATTTGAAAGGTGTCATAGTGAAGTTTGCAGTTAGAGAGGGACAGAGAGTAGTGATGTCCAGTTATTCAGTAGAGACAGTTTCTCTGAAAATTAAGTATCAAATGCCTAAACAGATGGACTCTGGGGTCAGGGGTGTTCACAGAGTCTCCCTCTAATGTGGAAGACTAATTTTTCCTCTGAATTCTGAAGCAAGAGGGAGGGTTTAGTGGAGGACAAATCAGAGCACACACCTAAAATACAGAATTTATGTTCCCAAAACTTTGCATCACTCCTTAACTTCCTAAGTGGTGATGCAGCCCTTCTTGCTGGCAGCATCTCGTGTGTGTCACCCTCACAAACACAGTGGTGCTGCGATAATTCCAGCTGTTTCTGTGGCTGCTGGGAAATGCTGCATCTGTGCTCAGCTACATCTTAGTGATATGGAGCAGCCACGAGGAAGGAGAAGCTCCTGGGATGCCCTGGGATGGATCATCTCTCTGTGCTCTGTCCCTCCACAAGTGGCTCTGACCTCCCTGCCTCCAGCTGGGATGAACTCTTGAACTGGTGCAATTTAGATTAAAGGAAGTTTCCCCTGGCTTTTGGTCTCCCCCTTGTTGGAAGACCAAGTTGTGGGACTCTAGGAGAGGAGACCATCTTCATACTCACCACGCTCTGTATTTCCTCCTCACCCATCTCCAGCTGGAATGAGATGAAATGTTGCATCTGTTCTGGCATGCTCAGATCCAGTTTGCTTGCAGGGGTGTGTGTTTTGATGGGAAATGCTGCTGCCTTTGAAATACAATTCTTATAAGGAAAGAAGGTAATTCCCCACTTAAATAAGATAAAGGCTCACCTATTTCCTGGAAGGTGAGAGATGGTTGACAAGTCCTGCATGGCAGCTGGCCTCATCTCTTGTACTCTTTTATTTCTCTCAAATGATCAGTTTGCAAGGGGTTAAAATATATTAGTTTGGTTAAAGTAATAATCTCTGCTTAACCTCACTGCAGTGGAAGAGGAGGCTCTGCTGCCCTCAGCATCTTCATTATGGCAGTGAATTGCTCATGGTTCTTGACTCCTTATTTGAATTTCATGACTCTGGATTGGTTAAGCAGCGCTGTCAATTTCTTGCTATTTAGCTTTCTTTAAAAAAAAGAGTTGAAACTGTTAAAGAATTCAAAGATGTCATGAGACAGCTTACTTTTCTAATTCCCTTCCTGATAGCTTCTCTCTGCACCCTTCAAAAGGAAAAAATAAAGCAAGATTTATTAATAATGCTAAAGCAGTGAGTCAGGACATCTTTATGTATTTAAGGCGAAAAGCTGTACAAGATGTGGTCACAGTTCAGACACACAGGGACATGTCCACTGCTTTTGTCCAAATCTCTGAAGAAAGCTGTTCCCACCCCAGGTGCAGGGAGCTCCTATGACTGAGGTCACACAGTCAGTCAGGTGGGGTGTTAGCTCTACCTCGTGTACCACTGCTTATAGTGAACCACTTGCCCTCACTGAGGGTGCATTTTTTGTCTGTTAGTCTTTCACAGAAATCCATCATGGCAGGATTTCCTTGTTTATTCCCACCCCAACACCCATCTCTGCCTGGATCCTGCCCACTTTCCTTCTTGGTCCATCACCAGTGAGCAACAATGTTAGAAATCTGTTGTTTTGAAGGCCACTGGTTCAAATTCAGAGTATGCTGATACGACCAAGAAGGAAAAATGACCCTTTGGCAGATCATTCCATCAAAATAGACCTTTAATCTGCACGCATCAAGTACAATTACAGAAAAAATCCTGCTGGTGCTGGGACAGAAATGGGAGCCTGAGCTGTTAGTTGGATTCAGATGTAGATTTGTGTTACACAGCCATGAGTTAATCAAAGTGCTTACAATAAAGCAAGTTTTTCTGCAGTTTAGATAAACACTGGCACATCTGTGGAACCACATTTTCTGGGACTTCAGCCGGCGTCGTTGTTTCGGGCCAGTTTCACCACTTTGGCTGCCAGTTTGGTCTCATCCTGCAGTTTCTCAGGCTAATGAGTTTATGTCTGCCAAAGAGAGTGTATGAAATTTCTGTCACTGTGCAGTGTGGCATGTGTGAAACAGAAGAAAATCCCATCATTTCTTGGGATGTGAGTTGTGTGCATTGCTCTGGATCCTGCTTTGGCTTGACTGGCATAGTTTAGTTAAAAAATCTGCAAACATCGTAGGAAGTACTATGGGCTGCAGAAAGTGCTCATTTGTTTTCCATTCAGGATGTTCAATCTCAAAGAGGACATGAGGCAGCATGGGACTGGGGGAAAGTGGGATGGCCTGCCATTGAAACGAGTGTCCAGGCAGGAGTTATGATTCTTGACACAGACATGGGGCTCTGTGGGCATACAGCTACTGTCCGGGTTTCTGCTTTATAATGGGAATAATCTTCCCTTAGAAGCAGAGATGTGATCGGGGGGACAAGGAGCATACAGCTATTTGGAGGAAATAATTTTAGAGGCATCAGAAAAAACCCACTTTGTGAAGATACCTCTTAATTGTACTTCCCTTAATTACACAGATTTTGAATACTGTCTTTGCTGTGCTGACAACCAGTGGTTGTTTTCTCAGCATGTTGATGTCACCCCAATCAAAGATCCTCATCTTCTAGTCACAGACATGTGGGTGACCTTTTCCAAGACCACATGGTCTATCAGGCAAGATGTTTGAGGCTTTGTAGGTAGTTCATGTGAGGAGAAACACAGAGAGACCTTTGGATTGGGTCTACTACTCTCAGCAAGATTTGTAGTGTTATATTACTGTCAGCCTGCTGCTGTATGCCCTTCTTAGCTTAGGTGAGTGAGAAAAGTCTGTTCTGGCTCTCAAGTACTGATGGTTTTAACTGAGATCAAGGTGTAACAGCTGAGTGAGCAAGGGTGAGGAGAACTCTATTATAAATCCTCATTTTCACAAATTGCTTTTGGACACAATCTGTCAATAGAGATTTTGTTTCTAAAAATCTTCTTTTGCCATTGGAGGCAAGCTGCAAATCAGGTGCTGTCACTGGGGTTTAGTTTCAGTGCTGCCACACCAGTGAAAACCCAGGTGAACATCTCAATTTTGCAGCTGATGTTGGTAGTTCTGCTGTTGTGTTCCTGGGACTGGGACATTCTGTTTGGTTCCCTTTAGTGGCAGTTCAATCTTAATTAATTAAGTGGCAAAAAAAAAAAAGAGTAAATTAAAAAGGATTGATGAATTCATTCCTATGTTGTAAATGATTGTCTCCCCAGCTTTCTCCTGTGCCTCTGGTGAGTACCTGGAGATGAAGAACCAGGTGTGCAGCAAATGTGCAGAGGGGACCTACTCACTGGGCAGCGGGATCAAGTTTGATGAGTGGGATGAGCTGCCAGCAGGATTCTCCAACGTGGCGACTTTCATGGAAACGGCGGTCGGCTCGTCCGAGAGTAAAGCTGACAGCTGCAACAAGTGAGAAGCTCTGTTTGCACCTGGGTTAGGCAGCTGTGGGTACACCTGAGCAGCTCAGCGGCACAAAGCTGCTGAATGACTCATCTAAGCTCGGCAGAGGAGAGCCAGCCCTGCTAATGGCAAACAGGAGTGGCTGGGAGGTGGAATCTGCAGCCCCAGCTCTTTGCTGTCAGCGTGGTCTCCTTGGGCTCATCAGCAGCCAGTGAGTTTAAGACCAGCCTGGAGCTGCACTAATTTGTAGCTGGAAAGCTCCAGGGTCATGGTGTAGTGGATGTGGCTAAAAGGTCCTTTTACAGCTTATTTAGAGACCTGTGGTGCTTGCAGAAGGCTGTTTCTGAGTGTAATTGAAGGTATATTGAACCTGTTGATAATAAACCTTTCTTGTGTAGGCTGAGTCCTAAATTTTTTGTGCCATATCCTTTCCCATGCACGGTTTTAATGAAAAGTATTATATTTTATATTATTCACGTAACATATAAAAATAGATATAAAATAAAATTATTCTATTTACTGTATCTGAAAAATAAATGGAGACCCTGTAATAAATTTAAAAATTCACTGCAGTTAGCTGTTGTGGAATTTAGGGGTCTTTATTATGTAACATGTTGTGGTATAGTAGTGTCTCCTCAGTGTCTGTGATTTCAGTTGAGGCTTGTTTTGTTTATGTTCATCAGCTCTTCATGGACACCTCGAGGGAATTACATAGAGTCCAACAGGGATGATTGTACAGTTTCTCTCATCTACGCTGTGCACCTGAAGAAATCTGGCTCTGTCTTCTTCGAATACCAGTATATTGACAACAACATCTTCTTTGAATTTTTTGTAAGCCCTTTTAAATGGTGAATCCAACCTTATATTGTAAGAATTCACCCCAGATAAAGATCATTAGCAGCAGCTTTCCCCCTTTTAAGTTCCCTGCATGCCCGTAACTTGTTATTGCTGAACAACATAAAAAAAATATCTGCTTCTCCTTGTGTCACTTATGCTGTCTTGTGGCATTTATTTAATCTTCGAAACTCAGTCTGAACTGATCCTGTCTGCCATGCAGTGGGATTTTGCCATTAGGGGTCATGACTGCCCCAGTTAGTCCAGCCTTTTGCAAGACAGGAATTGGTGGTAGATGCTCCTATTTAGGGGTATCTGACTGGAGAGGTCTTTGAAGGGACTTGACATTCAGAAAGACTTCTTCCAAGGTAGTTCTATGTGGAAACCTTTATTTTTAGGTCACTTCATGTCCTAGTAATTTAGTAATTAAGATGAAAAGAAAAGCAGGAGAAATTCAGGTGTCTTTCAGTAGGAATTAGTCTCTGAGGATGTGTCTGTGCTGTGAAATGGAGGGGCTGGGGATCATCAGCTCTGACATGGGAACAGCCTGGCTGGGCTTGCACCATGGTGTACCCAAATTGCTGAAACAGTCTGGTCAGCAGTGACCAGAATGGGGAAGGCAACCCTGCTCTGCCCACCTGGGTGGACTGGCTGCTCTCCAGTGAGCTGGAGGGTTCCCAGCACCAGGATTTGCAGTGGGGTGTAAATGCCCCACATTACTGAGGTGCTTTGGAAGGTTCCACTGTCCTTGTCGTGTTGTACCTGCCATTTGAGAGAGAAAAAAATGTAGTAGGAGGGTGACTCAGAGAGGCAGATGACTGGAAATTTTCAGTCTCCTCTGTTACTGCTCCTTTATCTGTCTGACAAACTCTGTCTTTCATCAGGAAGACACAGCTCATGGCACCTCATAGGAGTGAGAAGTCTTAGCTGATATTGGTTAATATTTATTGAATTTTGGGAAAAAGTGCAAAGTATCCTTATCCTTAGTAGAGCCTAGAAAAGAAGACAAAAATTACCTGTGGGAGGCACCTTCATGCTGCTACATCAGTGTGCTAGGTTGCAGCTGCACGTTGATAACAGACCCTGCAGGTAATGTTATTTAGCCATTTCTGTTTTGTGTTAGACTACCCTGCCTTCTTCATGGCAAGAAAGCAGCAGCTATGCTTTCTGCTGTCAGCTGAATGTGCCAGGATTATGAATCTCAGCTCCAGTTGCTTGACTGACTGGCCTGCAATAGAGCAAATATATTGTTTCTCTGAGCACTGGCTTTGAAAATGGCTTCTTGATTATTGCTTTTATCCATATCCCACTCATTCGCCTTCTCTGAATTTATCATTCCCTGCTCAAGAAGCAATGAGTGGTGCAGTCCTTTATAGAAATGCCTTAAATTCCTAGTCAGCCTCAGTATTTCAGGGAAACCATATTTAATGCTCCTGTGAAAGTATTTTTTTTTTTCCTCCAGCATGCCTTTGTGCTTAAATTTATTTAACAATGACACTTCATCTCTGGACAGTGGAATTTCAGTGGCAGTGCAGGTTAGGCAGGTTACTGGGAAATGGTGAGGTGTTTGGTCTGCCCTTCCTTGCCTCTATTTACTTATTGAAGGCACTTACACCTGATGAGAAGAGGATATATATTCTTACCTCTTCTTTGCAAGTGAGAACCAAGACACAAGGGTGCTGTAGCTCAGATTGCACAAGATAATTAGGGAACTACCTTTACTCAGGTGCTTCTTCACACCTCTTTTCCTCAATGCAGTTGGTCTAGGTGGGAATTGGGTGTATAGGTGCTTTGGAGGATGTGGAGTTGCACAGTTTATTTCAGACTTAACGTGGAGCAACTTTAAGGAGGATCCTTGACTCCAGGTCAAGTGTCTGAAAGTGTTGAAGTGGCCTTTCTCCCTGGTGCAATAAAAGCTCAGTATGTAATCTCGTGCCTCAAATGGACTTGATACTTTTTAATCTGAGAAAACAGGTATAAGAAGAAAGAAGTGCACCAAACCCTGCTGTGAGGAAATGCTTCTGAGCTGTGCTGGACCTGGGCAAGGGACAGCCAACCTCCCACTTCTGCCAGGACAGACTCCCCATGGCATGCTGCCTCTCCCTTGATAGCATTGCTCTTATCCCTGGGTCAGGTGGCAGCAGGCCAAGGGCAAAGCACATATTGGCTGAAGAGAAAACACTTTGTCTTCCAGCTTTGGCCCATCCACTCCCGCTTCTCCTATGACTTAGAAACCTCTGGATTTTAGAGAATTAAGTCTTGATAAGCTCAGGAGAAAGAGGAAGCAGCAAGACAAAATGCTCAGCATCATTGTCTGACCATATATTGTGAGGACAAGGCTGAGATCATCTTGTCGTGCTCTTTTTTTACCATCTGTGTCAGAGGGGGCTGGTGGAGGCACTGTTAAGCTGTAGCAGATGTTGAAAGTTCGGGGTTTATTTTGCCACAATTAAGGCAGCTGTCTAAATATGTAGATAAGAGGAACAGAGCTGAATCTTGTAATTCCCAGAAGTCATTATGCTGACAGAGAGATGCACCTGATTGTAGTCACTGATCTTGTGACTATCTTTTATTAACAGATACAAAATGACCAGTGCAAAGAAATGGAGTCTACAGCAAACAAATGGGTGAAGCTCACAGACAACGGGGAATGGGGCTCTCATTCTGTAAGTGTGTGAAAAATTCCTTCATGAAGCTTTTTTCCATTTATAAATATCTGTAATTTCCTCTGTCCCAACACCAAACATGGGCCAACACCTGTAAATGCATTTGAAGAAGCAGAGCTTTCCTAGTATTGAGGGGAAAAGTTGTGGAGATCCCTAAGGGGCTTATCCCAAAGGAAATTATATAGATGCAAGACTTTGTATTGATTTCCCTGGGCTTTAAATCAAGTGTTTTATGAGGTTAAATAGATTTATGCAAATCTGCATGCCACAATCTCTGCCTGATTGTAATTGAAATCTTGTACAACAGTTGTCTGCTCATGAGAACACAAGATTATTCTCTGTGTCTTGGCAGAGCAGTGGGAGTGGGGCGTGTACGTGGAGACAAGCAGGATGGGTGTTTCATTCTCAAGTGTGTGCAGAAGGGCTGGGCTGCACCCACCAACTTCTGCTCCACGGGGGCTTGTGTGAAAAAACAGCTGGCAGCACCAGGGAGGCTCCTGCAGCATGGACATGGGCCTGTCCATGTTGGGGCTAGGAGCCCTTTGGCTAGTCCATGGGCCAGCTGGCTGAGCTTGCCCTGTGAACGGATCATGTGCAGACCAGCTCCACTGTACCACCATAGCCACATCAGCAAAGGCCCAGCACAGGTGACATTATGCCAGAAGAAAAAGGCTTTTGTGGGCATAGGCAGCAGCACACTCTCTGTTTGCCGTGGTGTGCTTTTCCTCCTGGAGGAGAAACTGCATTCCTGAGGCAGCCCTGGTTGGAGTGCCTGTTAGGTCAGGTGCAGTGCAGGTTGCACTGGGAGGCTGGAAAGCTGCTGAGGAGGGATGAGTGGCATGAGCTGAGAGGTAGATCCAAGGCCAGGGCGTTGATTTGGGTGAGCTAAGGGATGTAGGCAGTCTGCATGGGAGCTGATGCCATTGAGCTCATCATCTGTGCAAGTGTTCTCACTGTCTATGAAAGTTGGGATGGCTGGCTGAAATGTACACATATGAGCTAGGTGTGATGATGATTCTGGCTGTCCTGAAGGGCTTTTTCTGCACTGCAAATCCTGTCAAGATGTCTTCTGTGAGCACAATTTCCCAGTTGCTGCAGTCTCTGCTCTCAGCAGGTGAGTCCTGCTGCACTGGAGCTGGTGTTGGGTACCTCACCTCGCCTGATTCCTGCTTCAATATGGTCCCAGTTCCCCTGTTACACGGGATAGCTCAGCTCTCCTCTGCCCCTAGGGGTAGGAGATGTTTGGATGTGGGAGATACAAGATGCTATATTTCCACTTTGCTAAATTTTTCCACTCTTTATCCTGGGTGAACAAAAACTGTGGTCCTGCCAGGCCTGTACAACACTGCTGTAAATCTCATTATCCTGTACTCTTATGCTGGTCCAGGACTTTATCCCTCTTCTTGTGTGAAAATACTGCACTTTCAGGCCATTATTCTGCTGTTGGCAGTTAACATCTTGTACTGGGCTAGTAGATATGGACCAGGTTTGCAGGTCAGGCAGGGTTGAACCTGCTGCTTTTAGTGATGAGAGTGATACTGTAGTTACACAAGTGAGCTGAGGGCAGAAGGCACCAAAACTGCTGCTGGAGGAGCTTTCCTGCCTTCCTACTGCCCCTCACCTCAGCCATGATGCACCAACCCACCACCCTTCCACAGGGGTTGTGCAGCCACTTGCTGAACCACACTATGAAAGCAAGTGGGTCAGGGCAGTCAGAAACCAGGCTGTTTTCTGCATCTCATTTGCTGTTTGCAGTCAGAAGTGCTGCTGCAGACAGCTGTGGTTTGTGCCTGGCTTACTGATCATGATACTGTAGTGTTACATGCAGACAGAGCTTGATTTTTAAAACCTATAAACAAAACTCACTTGTGAACTGGATTTTTGAACTCTGGGTCATGTTGAGTTTCTTTATGGAAGTGTATCTCAAGGCTTTGAAAACAAACTGATTGACTATCAGGCTGGAGATAAAAGCTCTTGAGTGCCAGGGTTAATTAGATAAAGACAGGAACAGCCTTTTCCAAATTCTGCTTACAACAAGGTCAGAAACAGCTCTTGGTGTTTTTCCAGCTGGGGTGTTGAGAAACATTTTAATAAAGCACACTTTGGCACTCCTCAGATATGTCTGTAAAGCATCTGTCTATTGTTTTGCAATTACCTCTTGACCCACTAAACAGCATAGGAAAAGCTACTGGGATGCAAGAAATTTGAATGGAAGTAGGAAATAAAACAATGTCTTGGCAAGGGAAGGTTTGATAACTCACATGTTGTTGCAGGTAACTCTGAAATCAGGTAGCAATATATTATACTGGAGAACAACAGGGATTCTCATGGGCTCCAAAGTTGTAAAACCAGTTTTAGTGAAGAACATCACAATTGAAGGTAAGTGGAATTTGTCTTTGAGGTTTTTATCTCACTCTTTCATCACAATGTTTGCCAAGTGCTGTTTCTACTGCTGTGCCTACAGCACTGAAGTGGCTTTTTTAGCCCCTTGTCCCCTGTTTCCTCCTCTGAAGAGTAGAAACAGAACAGCAAAACTTCACAGTGAGGAAAGGCTGAAAAATTAGTTTATCTGGTAAATGTTTCCATCTACTGGAGAAGACTGGATTAGCAAATAGAGAGAAAAGGAATAAACAGGTTTTATTTATTGTAGTATAGAAAGACCGTGGTTATTGGTAAGCTTCTCAACAGTGATAAATGGATATATATCATAACAGTGACAGTTGAATTAATATTCAAATTATATGTTTTATCTGGAATTGCTCTTTTGGTCCTGGTTTGAGTGTAATAAAACTGGGAGTGTCATATAAGGTTCTTAGATGGGTCAGACTTCCATTGAGGTATAAAGGTTAAAGACCTAAATTATGAATCAGCAAAGCCAAGTGTATTAAGTGAGTGGTGAAACTGAGTGTGATTTTTTTCCTGTTTTATAAGCTGGTTTGCTCTCAGCCATAAGCCCAGGTAGGCAGCAGTTACAGATGGGTCTCTTTCAGTGCTTTACCCAGAATTTTTCTTACAGGAGTTGCGTACACGTCTGAATGCTTCCCGTGCAAGCCTGGTACCTTCAGTGACAAACCAGGTGCATCTGGCTGCCAGGTGTGCCCACGAGACACTTACTCTGAGAAAGGGGCTAAAGAGTGCACCAAGTGTAAAGAAGAAATATATTATGCAGGTACATAAACCAAATGAGATAAGCAAAACCAGGAAGGTGTGAGTGTGTGCAGTCACTGCTGTTTCAGATGTGGGAGTGGTTGTATCCAGCAATGAGAGTCTCCAGCTGAGATGTAAAGGGGAAATGAATGACTTCCCAAAATATGCAGAGGGCACGTAGATACATAGTGGGCCACAGTCAAGCGTTGTTAGTATCATCAGTGTTAACAGGAAGGGATGGAGACCTTTGTGACCAGGAGGGGATAGTTCTGAAGGATAGAGCAGTCGTGCTGTGCCCTCTCGTGGTACTTTGTGTTATAGGTTGGCGATGACACGCACTCACCTCATCACTTCATCACAGCCTTAACACGTTTTGAGGAATGTGCTTTCCAAATGCTCTCTCCTGGCTTGCCCCTGCCTCCTGTGTGGTTGGAAAATGTGGTGATCTAGTTGCAAAACCTAGTCCCAAAGTCCTCTGCATTTCCAGCTATGGTGGGGTGGTGATCTTCAAATGACACGGTCTTAATCTATTCTTCATAGTCAAAAGGTCTTCAAATTTCTTCCTTGCAACAGTTTCAGAAAGTCCTTGAAGAATCAGTTGCTGACCATAGCACCTGCTATCACTGATGATTGCAAATGCTTGGGGACCTTTGCCTGTGCTCACAGTGGGAATGGAAATACCACAAAATTATCTGGCAAGAGAAAAAATTGGGCCAGTGTTGTAAGGAAGTTTCTACAGGATTAGAGTGGTTTTGTTCCTTATTAAGTGAGAATATATTTCTGTGCTTGGTAAACTGTATAAATTTCTGTTTGAAGGGATGAGGGTTTGAGGGACTCACAGAATGGTTTGGGTTGGAAAGGACCTTACAGATCATCTCGTTCCATCCCCTGTGCCATGGGCAGGGAATTTTCCACTAGATCAGATTGGTCAAAGCCCAATCCAACCAGGCCTTGATTGTTTCCAGGGATGGGATATTCACAAGTTTTTTGAGTGACCTGTTCCTGTGTCTCACCACCTTCAGAGTAAAAAACTTCTTCCTAGTAATTGTCCCTGCAAACACTGAATCAGTGAATTTCAGTTTGACAGTAGAAGCACAGCTAGTATTTTCCCTGTTCCCCTGCTTCGTTTCAGGGGAAGGTTCATGCAGACACCATTAAATGCTTGATTTTTCATTTTTGTTTTATAATTTTCTGCCTACTCATTTTAATCTCCAGATTTCAAGCTTGTTACATTTGTTTCCAGACACCATTTGATAGTTTAATATCCTGTTTCTCACCTTTTCTTTTAGAGGAGGGATCCAGTGCATGCATAGAGCGACCTCCATGCACAAACAAAGACTTTTTCCAGATCCATACCCCATGTGATAAGGAGGGAAAAGTAAGTAGAAGGCATGATACTATTTTTAAGCTCACTGACCTTATTGCTATCTCTGCGTTTGAAGGCAAGGTAGTTCTTTCTAGGACCCCATTTCCCAGTTACTTTCCCAAATTTGCTCCGAGTATCAAATCTGCAGCTTTGGGCTTGTCCTTTGCCTGCCCTCTCAGCGGCTTGTATCCCTCTGTCAGAATCTGCAGATATGGGTCTGCTCAAGGGATGTGTTTTGGTGAGATGATAAGCTCCTTGCACTTGTGATGGGTCTGATGGGGTCACTGGGGCTGCTTCCACCCTTCCATGCTGCTGGAACACAGGGTGAAGTAGTGTCCCAGCATAAACCCATCTCTTTAGTTGTTAATAATCTTTCTGGCACACTTTAAGTTTGTGATGACTATCCCAGCAGCACCCAGGCATAATTCAGGTGATTCCATGGCCCAGGAGCATTGGATATGGCCCAGGAGCATTGGATATGGCCACCTCTGTTTCAGGTGGAGGAGTGTTTGGCTGCATAGGTTTGAAGTGTGTCTTGTCCCTTGGTTTTAGCACCAAAGAAGAGCCTGTGGTCAGGTAAAATAATGGTATATACATAGTCTGGAGTGTTCATGTGCAGCACCTTAGCTGCTGGTAATGTGCTTGTCCCATGGGATACCTCAAATCACTGGGACTCTCAGGACATTGTTTCACCCAAAGACCCTAGATCCACTTGGTCTCTCATAGAGGCACCTGCTAGTGGAGCAGCCTGCCTTTGTCCTAGCAGTCAGGTGGAATTTTTGGAGGAATTTGGAGAAGAAACTGCTGTTTACTGCTATAGGAAGCCCACAGAGGTGTGGACACGTGGTCAGGCCTGTTTCATCTCTTTCCTTTTCCATCTCTCAGATGGAATTGCAAATAGTCAAATTCCCTAACACCTGTATGTTGCTGGCCTAATATTTGCTGGCAGGGTTGAGTATTTTGGAGTCTCCTGATCAGTGAGTTCTATAATGCAGCTGAGAGCTCATATGCTTTGATAACAAAGCATGAGTGAGTTTAGCCCCAGAGCTGTCAGGCTCTGCAGCCTGGTCTTGACTCACTGACTTCTGCTCTGCTAACTGTCTCTAATGACTCAAGAAATTAGCAGCAGTGTTCATGGCTACACCCCCAGGTACAGCTTCAATTGCAGCCTCCTGAGGGTTGTTCTGTCTCTGCTCTGTGTGGTCCAAGTCTCCCTGACACTGAGCAAGTTCCTATTATTTGACCCTTTCCTGCCTTTCCACTGGCCTTTCCCTTTACTGGTGGATATCATTAGAACGCAAAGTGGGTTTTTCTGCAGACAGCCTTCACTGGCCGGTTGCAATGACAGCAGCAGATGTCAAGGGACACAGATACTGGCTGAGTTTTCAGGATTGGTTTCTCTGCTCTGCATGTCTGGAAATTGGTTCAGGTTTGCTGTACTCCCCAGCCATCTCTCCATGGGATGCAGCTCAATGAGAGGGCCTGGCTCTGCAGGCCATCTACAGGAGAACAGTGGCTGCAAAGGACCAGCCTATCAATCCATGGTTGCTAAAATAAGCCAGGTTTTCACTGAACCATAGATTGTTGTCTCCTGCTTGCTGTCCCACTCCATGTGTGGAAGGGGCCTCTGCAGATTTATGCACTTTACTCTTGACTTTTTATCTGCCTGCTGATTTAAAAATCCCAAGTTGAATGCTTCAGCCCCAGTCCGAGAAACCCGTCACCACACGGCCACAGGCACCCTCTGCCCCCTTCTCCCTGCTCAGATCAGTAGGGTTCCTGTGGCGGGCAGTGTGTCTGGGCTCTGGGCAGCCACACAGCTGCTTTGCCATCCTTTTTATTTTAAATGCTGTGCACCCTGATGCTGCTGAAGCATTTCTGGGGTGATTCTCCGGAAAATCCTCCAAGTGCTGAGGAGCAGCAAGGACAGGCTGATCCACAGGAAGAGGCGCCGCTCTGGCAGCAGGAGCAGTCACTGCTTGAGCAAAGCAGGCAAAGAGGATCCTGTGCCAAAGAGTGACCAGATGCAGCCAAGGTGGCCAGACAAGTCCATGGAGATAAGCCATGACCAGTGTCAAGCAGAGACCTTGTGTCCATGGGTCAGTCAGGGAACGTGGCCTGGCACAGGCATGGCTGCCACAGGGCACAGGCAGGGATGGAGAGTGAGGGCCTCAGCTCAATTGGAGCTCCCAGGAGCCAGGGCCTGAGCCTGAATTGGGGCTTCTTCAGTTCATTCTTTTAAACAGTTTCAAGAAGGACCAATGCTTCAAGTGCTTTGTGTCACCAGAGGGCTAACCCTGAGAGCAAGCAGCCCAGGGTGACGGGGGGTCTGGATCAAATTCATGAGGTGAAATCTCCCTTACCTGAGCCTCAAGCCTCGAAGATCCTGATTGCTGGGACCAAAGGGTGGAAGCACCCAGAGTGGGAACTGTGGACAGGTTAAACTCTTGCCAGTTGGGTTTCTCAGCTGTGGAACTCAGCTATGATTGATCTTGAGATGTAAAACCCTTTCAGAGAGAGACACAAAGTCAGATGAAATTTGAAACACAACTTTGTGGGTGATGCATCTCACCATCTCACCCAATCCTTTTCTTGAAGACAGAAACTTGTGTCCTCAATGGGGGATGATGATGAAGAGGTGATATGGCCACTCCATGGACTGACTCAAGTCAGTGTTCATAAACTGCTCCTTATGTGATGACAAGGGATTGGAGGGGCTTGGGGAGAGCTCCTGCATGGTTTTGACATTTTCTCAATAGGTGAAAAAATGGCAGGAGAGAAATTGGGGACTTTTCAAAGAACAGGCCAGTATGAATTAAAAATGCAGAACTTGTGGTTCTCTCTGCTAAGAGATGCCTTCCCAATAAAGAGCTTTTATTTGGCAGGAGTTATATTTTGTGTTACTGTGTTTAAGATACAGAGATTGCATATCCAGTTAGAATTCTTTATCTGATGTTCCTCAGAAACGCTTGCATGGGGAAATTTACTAATGGAATAGGAATTAAATTTAGTAATTAAATAGGAAATTTACTAATTAAATAGTAATTGTTTTAAGCTTCACGTTTGTTTTGTCCTTCAAGCCTCATATCTCAGAATCTGCTGTGAACCCAGTCACTTCTGTTGCCCTTACTCATGTTTCCCTTTATTGTCCTGTGTGTGCAAGGTCTGGTTTTGGCCTCAAATGATAGGAATACCCTAATTTAGTTTACAAGGGGGTCCTTCATTGGTGCATCTAGTCCTAAAACTTCATAGCATGCCGTGTGACCTCGGTGTCTCCTCCTTCCAGACTCAGATCATGTACAAGTGGATTGAACCCAAGATCTGCAGAGAGGATCTCCCCAATGCATTGACCCTTCCTCCTTCTGGAGAGAGGCAGGACTGTCCACCCTGCAATCCTGGCTTTTACAACAATGCCTCATCTTCCTGTACTCCCTGCCCACCAGGGACATTTTCGGATGGGACGCAGGGTAGGAGTCTGCAAAACAATTTCGTGTATCTCCAAAAGCAGTCATCTGCTTAGTTTAGTGACACATCATCATAAGCTAGTGTTCATTTTGTGTTAAATACTTGTTAAATAACATTGGAGAGCAAGATGGGGATATCTGTTTTCTCTCCTGAGTCCTTTCTTATCAGGGTTTGCTGCTCTAAGTTGACCTGCTGTGCTCTGGATGCATTTCTTGGCTGATATAAACACCCTGAGAGTTATTTTAAGGGATTCTGAGAGGGGGATCAGAACTTTTCCAGTCAGCAATTACTCCTCAACCATTCTTCTATCCATGCCAAATTCTTTCCTGCAAAAACCTCATTTTAAGCTCAGTCAGATGAATACTCTGACAATATTGTCTAGCCTAAACTCTGGCTTGTTGATTCTGAGATGCATTGGCCCAATGGTCCCCTACAGCATTTTGTGGGAACTCTTGTATATCAAATCTTCAGCTGAATCTATTAAAAAGTAAGTGTGACTTGGGGGACCAGTTGCAAGTTACTTAACGTGATGTTATGATCTACAATTTACAAAATGCTGATCTCACTTCCACTCTCCTGGTCCTGATAAGTCTTTGACTGTTTAACTACAAAGAAATAAATTATTTTCTTTGCTTCTTGATTGCACCAGAGAGTAAAAAAGCAGTATCTGTGTTCTTCAAAACACTGTTTGACATGTGCCTTGGCCATGTGATATCCTTTTCTGCCCTCTCACCCTTAGAGTGCAAAGCCTGCCCTGCTGGGACTGAACCAGCTCTCGGATTTGAATACAAGTGGTGGAACATCCTGCCAGGAAACATGAAGACGTCTTGCTTTAATGTTGGCAACTCGAAGTGTGATGGGATGAATGGTGAGCCAAACTCCCTGTGTTGTGTGCCTGCCTCCTGCATGGATCCCTCCTGTCTCCTGCATGGATCCCAGCAGTAATGTAGTGATGGAGCACCCATTGAAATGAGTGTGCTCTTGGCTGCCTGACTCACAGCACAGTTTACTCCCTTTCCTTTAGTTGCACCAGGCTTGAAATTTCCTGTGGGAAGCAATGTCACAGTGTCACAAAGAAATAAAAAATCTCTTGTATACCACAGGAGGGCAGGAGCTGCAGCCTGTGTGAAGTTCCCTCAGCAAAGACCTATCCCACCCTGGCTTTAATGCATCCTCAGATGCATTCATATCCTCATTGAAAAAAAGCACTGTTTTGTCTTCTCCCTAGTTTATCTCATTTTCTGTTTTGTGATAACTATGCCCATCGAAGTCACACATAATTGTTTTGGAAAATTTAATTACAGTCTGTAATTTTATTTTTTTAAGTGCTCAGAGCTTTCTCTCTGCACGTGTGCTGAAATTGCAGCAGAGAGCAGTCGCAGCTCACTGATGAAAATGATCCTGTTTGAGACTTCTACAGCCTTCTCTGACAGATTTTCCTCAGTCTGATCCACCCTGTCAGACTGATGTAACTCAAGCTTTGAATTATGCGTGTTGAGCAGAAGGGAACTGAAGTATGTGCTTAACATTTAACACACAGATTCACTGATTCATCTGTTTTAAGGCTGAAAGATATCAGGTGGATTATCCCCCTTGAGCTGCAGAGCACAGGTCAGGGAATAACAATTGCTTTGCTGATTTGAAAGGTGAAGATTGTCTCTGAAATCAGCAGTTCATACAATTGCTAAAATTCTTTGTTCAAAAGCATCATGGTATTGTTCTGTAGTTTATATCAGGCATCTTTAAAATACATTGAAATATTGAATTGTTTAAAAATTATGGTAACATAGATTTCTTTTGCCACCCGTTTATTGAATTTTTTTTCTTTTTCTGTCCTGTGAAGGTTGGGAGGTGGCTGGTGATCACATCCAGAGTGGGGCAGGAGGCTCTGACAATGACTATCTTATCTTGACCCTGCACATCCCAGGATTTAAGTAAGGAATGGGGTATTTTTTCATCTATTTCTCAGTTATTTCTGTCTCTCATACCTCTTTCACACTGTCCCAGGGATGATCTCAGTCTTCCTTTCTGAAGTGGAATAATTTGGAATAAGAGACAAGAGGGATCTTGAATTTTATTCCCATGTCCCCAGTTTGCCCATTGAGGCAGGCAAGCATGTGAGACCTTGTTTTTTAGCAGTATTTGCTTCAGTCCAAGATGCAGCCAGTTGGCTGTCTGGAAACTGAGAAAAGATATAGCTATCCCTCTGTTTCTAAATAGTTAGCAGCTAAATCTGCCATGGAGTGGAAACTGGAGTATTTAGTAGTAGTAGTATAAAATACTGAAAGTATTTTAGTGAAACCCAAGTTACTTTGCTCTGTGGCTCCAGGCAGCCTCCTCAGTCTATGCTTCCCTTGGAGCTAACAGGAAGATGCAGGCACTGCAGGAGAATGGGAATCTCACCACTCCTGAGCCTCAGACAAGCTGAAACACCTGCTTGAGGTGCTTGTGTCTCTGTCAAAAGAGTGAACTTAGACTTCTAGCTCAGAACAGGTGCTGAATGTTGAGACCAGTAAGGTGTGAAAGATGAACCTCATCCTCCCTTTGCTGTTTTTCCAGCTGAGGTAGATACAATTACATTGGTGTAAATCACTTGAAGTATGTAATGTGTTTTAATAATAAGGTTCCCTACCAATATGGTCAAATTTGGGTGTTCATGAAGAGCTTAGACACTTGAAAAATGACCCTGCTGCACCCGATACTCAGTGCAGAGGCTCCTGCCATTCTGCAAGGGCAGGTTTTCTGTGACAGGAAGGACTTTGATGGCTTCACTGTACAAAAAAGGAATTTGAAGGATTGACTGCTACCTGTCTGGAGAGCACTGTATAAATATTTTGTTCCTTCTCTGTTAAACAGACCTCCAACATCAGTGACGGGAGCAACTGGGTCAGAACTCGGACGGATTACTTTTATTTTTGAGACCATCTGTTCAGCAGATTGTGTGCTGTACTTCATGGCAGTAAGTGAGACCTCTTTCTCCATGACTGGGTACTGAGCCTGGTATTCCACAAGTCACTTTAATACCTCTGCATAGGTGTGATTAGTGGCACTTTGTTTATTATGATTCAGTACGACATTAGTTTAGTATCTGCAGTGCCCTTGCAGGAAGGATTTAATGAATGGCCTGGTGAAATTCCACCAGCACGTGAGTTGTGAACCATTACTGGCTATCTGCTTATTCTAAAACTAATCATTGGACACTAAGGAGCCAACTTTTCCCCTGTTAAACTCACTGATGAAATTATCAGTGTCTCTTGTGCTGTTGAGTTAGCATCTAGTAACAGACAAGTCAAGATGTGGGACAGAGGGATGGGAAGAGGACAGTTTGGAAATTTAGACTTGATCCTGTCAATGACCTGGAGGATCAGTAGATCAGCAGACAGATGTTTGTTTGAATGTCCATTAGCTGAGGAAGGCAAATGGATCTGCAATGGCTCCCTTGTCCCTTCCATTGAAAGGGGAAGCTGGTTCTTTTTGGTATTCAGTGGCTCTTGAAAGGAACCTGCTCTTAATTTAAAGAGAATTGAGTGGGAATTAGGTGGCAATTTAGAACAGTCTGAAAATCTGTCAGTTGTGGAAAACAAAATAAGTATGTTTGCTTTATTAAATGTTAAATGCAATTGTGGAGTCCTCTTTATATGCTAATCTCTACATCATAAAACATTGGTGCTTAGTAGTATGACCACACTCTTTGTTGTTCCTTTCTTGTTTTTTTTTTTAATTATGCCCATTTTGTAGGATGTTAATCGAAAAAATACCAATGTGGTGGAATCATGGGAAAAAAGTAAAGAAAGACAATCCTACACTCACATCATCTCCAAAAATGCTTCCTTCACGTTCACCTGGGCCTTTCAGAGGATAAGTGAGGGCCAAGATGTAAGTACTTCTTTAAGTGTGGGGCTTTACAATGCAGCATTCCCTGGACACTCTCTGCCAGAACCCTAGCCCACTGTTGAAGCTCTCAGGTTTCTCATAAGGGAGGGGTGGCTCTCACCACAAAGCAGCCCCTGGGAGGCAGCTGTGCATAAACAATCCATGAGGAAGGACAGAGCCATGGATAAGCTGATCCCTGGACTGGTGCGCAGAGATGTGGGTGGTGTCCAAGGTGGTGACACCGGGGTGGTTTCCTTGGCTCTCGTTCCAGAGCAGGCAGTTCATCAATGACATGGCCAAGATCTACTCCATCACGGTGACCAACGCAGTGGACGGAGTCGCCTCTTCCTGCCGGGCCTGCGCCCTGGGCTCCGAGCAGTCCGGCTCGTCCTGCGTGCCCTGCCCGCCGGGACACTACATCGAGAAAGAGAGCAGCCAGTGCAGGGAGTGTCCAGCCAACACCTTCCTGTCCATCCACCAGGTGTACGGCAGGGAGGCCTGCATCCCCTGTGGGCCTGGCAGCAGGAGCACCAAGGTACCCAGCCTGAGCGTTCTGGGCGATGGGCAGGCAGGGTTATTGGGCTGGAAGCTCTCAGAGGGCTGCTACTACTGCTTTCCTACAGGCATGTGCCTTGTGAGCACTGGATTATAGCTATAACCAATAAGCCCACCAAAGATGTTACTAGTCTAGTTCCTGTTTGTAAATAATCAGATAAAAGTGACCACATCAGCTCAAAAAAAGATTCATTTCAAGAAGCTGTACTGTGGACAGTGTACAAATAGTATCTACGTTACTTCCACCAAAACTATCCCAGATGCCTGCTCTTTTAAGCTCAGGGGCTTCCTCAGCTGGATGATGTTTCTGGGCCTTTAGAAACCTGTAACAAGTTCCTCTTACATGAAACTGTAAGCATAAGTAAACATTTATCATGTTCAAGGAGCTGCAGAGGTACTGGAAGAAAGGCTCCAGTTTGTTTGTATTCTGCCTGTCTTCTGCTGTGTTCATATCCTGCCCTGGTTTCTTGAGCTGTTTCTTGTGTTTCCTTTACAAAATGCAAGTTTAACCAAGGACGTGTTTTGGTCTGTTTACAGGGATTTAAGCTGGAGCACTGGGATCCTAAAAGCACCCAGAACAAAACAAAGCGAGAAATTGCATTCTGTTGGCTAATGCAGCAGACAACAGAAAAACCAGACTTAGGGAACATTTTAGTCTTGATAAGTGATTGCAAGGGACTGAAATGGGAATTATCCCGAGGAAAAGATCAGTTACAGGAATAGGACAGAGTTCCCTTTCATCTTTAGCAAGGAAAGCAGTCCTGTCTGCACCTGTGCTTTAACTCAGAGCTGAATGGTTTGCTGCTGTTCCATAACTGCTCTTTAATGGATGCCTCTGCCTTGCAGGACCACTCTGCCTGCTTCAGTGATTGCCTGGTGTCCTATGTCAAGGATAACCAGAGCCTGAATTACAATTTTAGCAAACTCAGCCAGGTGGGCTCATTGATGAGTGGACCTAGCTTCACTTCCCGAGGGACCAAGTTCTTCCACTTCTTTAACATCAGCCTGTGTGGGAATAAGGTGAGCTCAGCTGGGCTTGAGGGTTGGGAGGATGAACCAATTTGTTGCTGGTGTTGGTGCTCTGGGGTAACACTGAGAGAGGACAGAGACTCTCTTTCAGCTGAGTTGTCACCAATACTGTGCACACACTTCCCTTTGGATCTTGCTTTGCAGTGCAAGAGGACTTTTGAGCAGCCAAGTGATTTTCCAGAGCAGAGAAACTGTGTTATAGGCCATAAATAAACCTCAAAAAAAATTCCTGTCATGTCCCTGCTTTTTCTTCCTTGTGCCTTTAAGTCACTTGCATCACGACCCTGATGTTTGTGTGCTGCCACCAAGGAGCTCAGATGAAGAGTTTGAGTCTTTCAGCTGGCAAAGACTCACTGCTTTCCATATGTGTCCCTCATCACTTCAATTGAGATGTTGTATGCAGAGCCCCTGGTCACCCTGCTGTCTGCCAGTGGCCAAGATGCCCAGTGCTGACTTTGCAGCCTTGGACAGGGGTAGAAAAATGTGTTTAGTCTATGAGTTAAACAGGCTCTGTCTGAAGCTTGGACTGAACCGGAGCATGTTGTCACACACATAAGTTGACTTTCAGAGCAGTACTAGTGTTGTGCATTGTCCCATGAAAGCCAGCGTGTGTAGTTATCAATAATGCTCAGCTGCATAAAGTTCTGCAGTCTTTTTACCATGTATCAAAGGATTTGCATGAGTTAAAACAAATGGGTAGTCACATTTCTTTACAGCATTTTGCATATTTTTAGGCTTCAATGTGTGTTTAACTACCACCTGGATTAGAGCAGCTGACAGCTAGATCCACAAACATACAGATATGCTCTCTCCTCTGTGGATCTGGTCTTCACTTTCCCCAATTGCTACAATGGCACTACAGTACAACCAACCATATGATTAGGTGGTGAGTGCTTGACATTTCGTTAGGAAAATTGAGTCTGGTAATTTGTCTTTCATTGCTGTTGTTCTGATTCTGGCACTGAGCTTGATGTACAACATTAAAGCAGTCTCGAAGGCTATATATCTGTTTAGGGATTTCATGTATTTGTGCTTTGAAAATATTTTATCTGGATTAAATCCCAAATAAAGAGATATTCTACAGTATATTATTTAAAGGCAAAGGAAATAGGGTTTTACTATGGTCTGCAAGTAAGCACTGTGCTGTCAAGATAAACAAAGAAGAGTGCTCCACAGGACAGATTTTTGATAAGGCACCTGCCAGAGGTGACATTGTATTTCTGAGTCTGTACAAGGCTTTAATGGGAGCTTTGACAATGGCACAGTTTGTTGTGGTTTGTCCCTTTTATGACAGACACATAGAGACATCAACTTGTTATAAGGTAAAGTAATGAATCTCATCCAGTTTGCAATCAGGAAGTTTGCAATCTCTCCCTTCCCAAACTTTTTCACATCTTATCAACAACCAACAGCTTCTCCCTTTTTTCCTGGTTGTCCACAGGGGAAGAAGATGGCAATTTGCACTGACAATATCACAGATGTTACTCTGAAGGACATGGTTGCAGAATCAGAAGATTTTTCCAATTTTGTGGGAGCATTTGTGTGCCAGTCCACCATCATCCCATCAGACAGCAAGGGCTTCCGAACAGCCCTGGCTCTGCAGTCCAACAGCCTTGCTGACAGGTTCTTGGGTACGTGGTTTGTCTCCTCCTTGTTGCTGCAGTGAATGTCCTCTCATGTGTTTAGGGCTGCAGAGTAAATCCTTCTTGGCTCAGCAGCTGCATCGCTTTGAGGGAAGAGTGAAGGGGCAGCCCAAGATCAGTCTGAGATGGTTCCTGAGCTGTGAAGCAGCTCTGCACGGATGCCTTTGTGTTTTGCTGATGTTTCAGTTCAGCTGATGGCTGGAGGAGAAGAGTAAGGGCTGTGCACATTTTTAGTTTTCCATTTCTGTGTTATTCACTCTTCCTTGTGCTTGGGTCACACGGTGCATAGCACAAAAATCAGGAGAGTATAATTAAAAAGCACTGGTTTTCTTTTCTGTTCTGTACCCACCTCACTCAGGGCAAGACCAATGACTGTGGTAGCTCCAAGTGTTTCTGCCTGTGCCAAGATCCCACTTGGGCAATTTTAGAAGAAACTGATGTGGGGACATAATTAGGCAAGGAAGCAGGAGGCTTAGGGCAGCACGTGGCTGTGCACATCATTAAGTTTTACATTGGTTCAGATCACAAGTTCCCAGAATCTGAGGCCAGATGAGACAATGAAGTCATTTGGTCTGCTCACCTATCCATTACAGGCACTGAGTGTTTGTGCTTTCTCCCTGGCACTGAGCCCAGAAACTTATGTTTGACAAAAGCACATCTTTGGAAGAGCATTCAGCCTGGACTTTTAAGACTGACAGAAATAACAACTTTGCCACAGTCACTGGTATTTTTTTCCACTGGTCAAAAACCATCTCTTTGTTTGCTTTTAAAGCAGGCTTGTATCCTATTTGAATTTCCCTGACTTCTGTTTTCAGCTCTTGCTTTTTGTTAGTATTTCTCCAGATCACACCAATGTTTTCCTTCTTGAAGAAATATTTTGTGTACTGGAATTGTCACAACCTTCTGATAAATTAAGTAGAGCAAGTTCTTCTAATTGTCTTGCTATCATGTATTTATTTTGAGCACCTGAATAACTTTTGAGGCTCTTTCTACACCTTCTGCAACTTTTTATATTTTTTTAAAGCATAGAATGGAATAGTATTCCAGTATTTAATTTGCTATAATGGCAGTAAAAATCACTTTTGTATTTGGAATCCCTGCATCCTTCTTTCTCCAAACCTAAGGGATTTCATGATGGCTTCTTGGATCTGATGTCCACTCTGGATGTTTTTTCAAAGTTACAGTTTCCAAGACAAAATGTCTCTTAAGACTGGCCTTCAATTCTTGCTGCACTTGTATTCTATTATATTTTTATATATATATATGTATATCTATCTATCTATATATATATATATCTTATATTGAGTTTGTTTGGGACTGTCTTACTAAGTGAACCAAGCAACCAAGTTGCTCTGTATTTTGTTTTTAATCCTCTTAATCTTTGTCTCATCTACACACTTCACCAGCATGGATTATGCAGTTACTTGCAGATCCCTGATGTTCATCTTGCATTTTCACACTTCAATATCGATGCCTAGAGAAGCCTGGAGTCACCCCATGTTTGATGACAGTTTCCCATGACCAGATAATTTTATAATGACTTAGCTAAATAGTTTTTAATGCAGAGTGTGCTCTTAATTGATAGTACACTGCTAACTTTTTAATTAGAACCTCATGTGGCAATTAGTGAAATACATGATAAATTTACATAACTTTCTTTAGCATCCACCTTCATCAGCACTCAAGGAATGAGATCAGATTTGTTCAATAAAAGAGGTTCTCCATAAATTCTTGCTGACTTTCTCTCATTGTGTATCTGTCCATGAACTGAAACCCATTTTCCATTACCATTATTTTGTCTCATTGTGAGAGCCATTTGTAATTCAGGTCACCATATCCCCTCTCCACAAGTCTTTTGACAATTCACTGTCAGTAAAGCTCTGTTAAAGGTCACTCTCAGGTGTGGATTTCTAGTTCACAAACATTCATGCCAGTAAATGCCAAGATTGTCTCCTGCCACTAGAGGAATGAGGGCAGTCATTGTCTTGAAAAACAAGGGGATAGTCCTGATTTTTTCCTAATACAAAGAGAAGATGCCAAGCTCTTCTGGTGCATCTCAGTTGCTAAATTTTAAAATGGTTGAAGTTTGCCTTTCCTAGCATAGCAAGGATGTGGACCTGCTGAAGTGAGCCCAAACATGGTCAGAGGGCTGATGACCCCTCCAGGGTGACAGGCTGAGAGAGCTGGGATTGTTCAGCCTGGAGAAGAGAAGGCTTCAAGGAGATTTTAAAGCATCTTCCAGTACTTAAAGGGGCTGCAAGAGAGCTGGAGAGGGATTTTTTACAAGGGCATGTAGTGACAGAAGAAGGGAGAGCGGCTTCAAACTTACAGAGAGTAGGTTTAGATCAGATATTAGGAAGAAATTCTTCCCTGTGAGGATGGTGAGACACTGGCACAGGTTGCCCAGAGAAGCTGTGGCTGTTCCACCTCTGGAAGCATTCAAGAACAGGTCGGACAGGGTTTTGAGCAACCTGGCCTAGTGAAAGGTGTCCCTGCCCATGGCAGGGGCTTTAGAGCAAGATGATCTTCAAGGTTTCTTCCAACTCAAACTATTCCGAGTCTGTGATTCTGTGAACTGTTTCAAGAACAAGTGGAAAACTTCTTTTCTTCTGTCTTTTCACCAGTTTCTGACTGCTACCACAACTCCCTCTTCTGAAATGGTGCAGTGGAGCACCAATGTTTTCTGTCTTCTTTGGTTCATGGGGTTGGAAGTATCTCTAAGAACTTTGATTACTTGCATTTTCCTCCTTTTCAGCTTTTGCCCAAAATCCATGTAGTTCATACACCAGCCTGTCATTTGTTCCAAAATGTGCCATCAAGGCTTGCCTATGATTCCATAATCCTTCTGAGTCTTGTTATTTCATCTCCCACAGAACTGCAAATTGCTCAGGTCATTACATGGTTTTGATGTGTGAGGGTTATACACTCAAGGCATATGCTCTGAGTGGTTGCATCAGATATCTTCAGCAGTCTTTTGCCAGCCTAAATTTTTTTATGCTTCTTTAATATCCAGTGATTGCTTTAAATTAATATAAAAGAGTAATAAATATTTACATGGGTGTTTTATTATTTTTTTAATTTTACTATGTCTACATGAGGAAGTCAGACTTTATGGGGAACCTGTATATCTGCAAAGTTTAGTTAGAAAAAGGTGTGTGTAATGTACAGTAATGCCATTAAATGCTGTTAAGTGACATCCACACCTTTCAGGCTGAGAAAATATTACACATGGAGCCCTCAAAAATCCATTAATAGCTTGCTTCTTTTTTTTTTTTTTTTATTTCTTACATTTTAGGAGCTACTGTTGAAACAGTGCTGGAAAATATCAGCATCAAGGGAGATATGTTTCCTCCCTCTCCAAGCAAAACACTGGATGTACATTTCTTTTACAAGTAGGTAAAAAATGCTGCTCATTGCTATATCAGATATCTTCATTTGTTTAGAGGAAAGTAAAACTGTGAGGGGAGATCTATAACCCACCTTTAATCTTCACCACTTTAATTAGTATCTGCCTGATATTGACTGACATGTTAAAGATTATCTTATGAAATCAGCAAGCACTCTTTACTCAAATCTAAATTAGGCTTGATCCATAGGAAGTGATCCCAGAGCTTTGATTCATCCAGATGCCACTTTCAATGTCCTGTTACTTTCCATATTTTCTCATATGACTTTGAAATGTCCACTTCTGGTTGCATATTTTCTTTCACTTTCACTTGTGTTTACTTTGATGCTGCAAAAAAGAACTAATCAAGATTAAAAGTAATTGTTTCGACATGCACGGTTACTAGAATGCTTTTCCCATTCTTCACTCTTCTCTGTAAAAAGAATGCCTGAGTTTGGGTGGGAAGTACCTCAAAAATCAGCTCAGTTGAGATGTCTACATGCTGGTCTTCATGTCAGTTGTGTTTCTAAGCTGGGACTTAATTGAATAGAGGACTTTGGATATCAGCACTTTATGCTTATGTGAATACTTAAATTATGTGTCTGATTCTGCAAGCTGAGCCCCACACCAGTGACCCTACTTTGAGCATATTATGAACTTGGCTTACACTGTCTGTCATGCTGGAATAAGATTTTTTTAATCCCCTTTGCTATTTCAAGACAGTTTGATTCTCAGGTTGCTAGGCTGGGAGTGAGCCATCAGAGCCTCTCCAGCAGAGTAACACACCAACCCCAACACCTGTGATTCTCCTTTTCAGTCCTTCCATTCTGTTTTGTGGGAAAGTTCACTCCTTGATGCAGCACATTCCAAACTAGCTAGAAAACCAGAGCAGTTCCCTGAATAGCATCTCAGAGCACTTAGAGATTTAAATGAATTGGTGAGGCCTACTCTGATTCTGTTGCTCTTTTTTTGTTTTTTTTTGGGGTTGCTCTTTTTGTTGTTTGGGTTTTTTTTCTTTTGCTTTGTTTTTTATTTTTTGGTTTTTTTTAACCTGGCAAAGTCAAAAGCCCTGTGGTAAAGGGTATTTTGTTAGTGTTGCAGCTGCATGAGTATTTACAGACCTATGAAACAGTAATATCCCTTTAATGTAGTGGAAATATGTTACTTTTCTCCTCTTGTTTGACATTAGGTCTTCAACAGTGACAACCTCCTGTGAAAATGGCCGTGCAACTGTTGTGACAATGAGATGCAACCCCAACAAACCAGACCAAGGAGAGCTTTCTGTGCCCAGGTATTTCAGTCTTTATGTCCTACTAGTACCAAAAAGCCTTTGCTCCTCAGGTAGTTTTCCCAAAACTCATTAGTAATTTTATATTATACTATAATACCAATGAGGAGTGCTCTCTCCCTCATCAGTCACTTGTTTTTCCTAGGTGTCCATCAGCTTCCAGCAGACCAACTGATCTGTGTTTAGGCTGTGTGTCAGGTTGTTCTGAGCTTAAATGCGAAAGAAAATGCAGTGATGTTTGCTTGTCTTCACTTCTCCTTTATTTAAGTTCCTTATTTTAATCTTGGCCTCCTGATTAAAGTGCCTAGTTGAGGCTTTGAGAGGTAGTTTTTTCTTCCTTGATCTACAGCAGTGGCTAGTGAAAATTTTTTTTGGGGAAAGGGCAACCTGTTCTAGGAGCTTTGAAATCTGCTACTGCAATGCTTATGTGAGCTCTGACTGTCTGGTTTATGTTTGGGATATATTTATTTATGTGTTTCATCGCTGTATCCTGGTTGCCTTGTACCAGTTGTGTTTAACTTGCTTGAATTTTTTTTCCCTTCAGTCTGATTTGAGGGACTTTAAAAAACTTCTTTTTTCCAAAATTCTGTTTATGCCTACATAACCATAACTTAAGGCATATGCATGATTGAAAAACTGCAGAGAAAAAAGCCAGTAAAATACTCAATTCTATTTCTCTTTAGCAACACACTGTGATTTTTCAGGAGCTTCCTTCAATTCTGATAACTCTTCTCTTTGGTTATCAAGACCCATTTTAGTCTGTCTGGATGTTACTACAAATCTGCTGATAGCTCTCACTCTCTCCTTTCCCAAAAGCTGAGTCCTCTTCCCAAAAGTTAACAGTGTGGGAATTGTGGGATCCTTTGATCCCCGTCTCTCTCGGGACACACGAACTCTGCTTGCCTGAACGAAGGCAAAGAGTCTGCTTCAGAGGTGATGGATGAATGATTGATATTTGAACAACTTTGGAGATGCTTACCCAGTTTCTGAGGGACCTGACCTACTACAAATTATGCTGGGCAATAAGCCACTATCAGCTTCTGCATGAAAATTCTTCAGTTGTTCCTCAGTGCTACAGGATAAACGTGATGTGAGCTGTGATAAAACACCAGGAGTGAGGGAGGAACAACCTACCTTGCTTTTGGAAGTGTGAGCATGGGCAGAGATGGCACACAGCTGACATGTGTACCTTATCTCAGTTCATGTTGACTTCTCCTTTCCTATCCCCCTTTGATTAGCTCAGCAGTCAGCTGTTTTCACACAGTGAGGTGTCAGAAATATGTCAAATAATGTAACTCCTTGATCCTCCAGGCATGGTGTTTAGTATCACATGACTCTACAGCATAAGATGAAAGCAGTTGAGGAGAAAGGTCTGTCAGTGCTCTTGCCATGTAGGTTGGAAAAATGCTCCATAACTCACAGAGGAATGTACCTGTTGTCAGGTATTCTAATCTGGATAAGCCAGAAAGGGCTTTTAGGGCTGGGGATTTTTCAGACTTTCAGATCAGGATATCAGGTTTCCAGATGATATAGAACAATACATCTTTAAATCCATTTTTTTCTGCATGAATATATTTCATATATACATGACCAAACTTCTTGTGTGGCCTTTGGCCATTGCTGCTGTTAGACCTGATGTGATTGTCAGTAACAAAATCTGTCCTGCCACTGCCAGTACAACTTTCTTCTGCAGGCTGAATACCAAATAGGCCATTAGTTTTTCTTGGAGTAAGAGAAGCTGTTATCTCTTCATTAACTGGTGAACATCCTTCTAGTAATTAACCATGACAGGACAAGTTCATTCCATATGGACTAAATCACCCAGCCATCATTACAGCAATGGCAGGAACCAGATAGCAGCATTCATGTGGAACAGCCACCCTGTGCAGGAGAATAGTGATGGAGGTGTGTGCTGGGCTAGCCTGGGCTGGTGAAACACTGGTGCAGTCTCCTCTCCCTCTCCTCTCCCTCTCCCTCTCCCCTCCCCTCCTGAGAAAGCATTTAACAAATTTACAGGAAAAATTCTTCCCCCAGATTCTTCCATCTGCTAACTTGATGGATGTTTTCCCATTTCTCATACTTCCCATTCCTAATCTTCAGCAGCAGAATGTGGATGAGGATGCAAACCCCAGAGTGTTTCTTTCATAACTGATAACTGAGCTCTCCTCTCCTCGTAGTTCCTGCCCTGCAGGCACCTGTGATGGGTGCACTTTCTACTTTCTATGGGAAAGTGCAGAAGCTTGTCCTCTCTGCACGGAGCAAGACTACCATGAGATTGAGGGAGCCTGCAAAAAAGGATTTCAGGTACAGGACCCATGTCTCCAAGTCAAATGGGCTCATTTGGGTGTAACTTGGTCTTTTGTTGAGATCTGGTGTGCAAATTGATGTGTAAGTGTGTTGGAAAACTTCAGCCCAGGCTCTGAGCTGGCTTGGATGCAAGCTGAGGGAGGAGCTGTGGAGACTCAGGAATGTTTGTGTCAAAGGCAGCGTGGTTCCTGTGAGAGAGCTGGCTTGTGCTGACCAGCTGTGTGAGTAAGGGTGTGAACTGTCAGTGCAGGACAGTTATTTCTGAAGGATGGAGTGCCCAAAAGACTTCGGTTCTGTCGTGGCCATAAACATCAGGGGCAGGCTAGGAAAGGATTCCAAATGTCAGTTCATAAATTCATCCTACTTGCTTGCAATGTTTTTGCTGCTGCCTTCTCTAGTCAAATATTAGGGAGTCCTTCCACAGGTTCTGTTGATCAGCAGCTCCTGTGCAGGCACAACTCATTCCCAATAGCTGTGTAGCTCATATTGTGTCACATGCAGAGCTATGCAGGGGAGGAAATCCTTTTGCCATGCCTGAACCTGCAGGCACAAGCAAGGGGATGACTGATTAGACAATATAACTGAGAACCTGAGATCTGAAAACCTGAAGGACGTGCTTTGGTTTTCTTTCACTGAAAAGTTATCTGAACTTTCTACCTCAGAACAGCTTGTTTTCTGAAAGTCTAAACAGTTCTCTCTTTTCCTACAAGCAGCTCATTTTTTGGTGTTTTCTGTTTGAAAGGAAACCTTATATGTATGGAATGAGCCAAAGCATTGCATTAAAGGAGTTCCCTTGCCAGAAAAAAGGACCAGCACTTGTGAAACAGTGGATTTTTGGCTTAAAGTTGGAGCTGGTGTTGGTGCTTTCACAGCCGTTCTGCTCATAGCCTTGACTTGCTATTTTTGGAAGAAGAACCAGAAGTAAGTACTGCAAATTGTGTTCTATACAAAATTTAGCTAAAAGCTTGATGGGGTGACTTTTCCTGCATCTGACTTTATGACACTCTTGATGAGAAGTACCTTGTAGGATTGATGCATTCAAACACCAAGTTGATGTTTTGTCTGTCAAAGGTGGCTATAAAAATTCTGGTGAGGAAAGTGTAAAACATCACAGTAATTTGCAATGGCAAAATTTCCCATGGCAAAAGACAGTAGGAACTGTCTTTTTAACCCTTGAGAATTTGAAGTTGACGTTAGGTTCTGGAGCAACATGACTTTCTCAAGCTCTCAAGACCAGAAGGGTTTCTTTAGTCTAATTAGTCTCTTTCAACTTGGTAGAAAATTAGGTTATTGACCATATTGCTTAGTTCTATTTTGGTTGTTGTCCCAACCAGCACTTCTTCATGCAGGAAGCCCTCTTGACCTCCCCGTGGTCTTTTGGGAAAACATGGTTCTTCTATAAGGATAGAGGACTAATTGGAGATCAAGAGCTCAGTGTATTGTTAATACTATTTTGGTTACATATTTTTAATGACTAAAAAGTATCTAATTTTCACTACCTCAGAAGTAACTATGTGGGAGGACTGCAGACAATCTAAATTACAAAACCCCTGAGTATGGGACATTTGAGAAAAAAATCTATTCCTGTGTGGCTTTATATCTTCAGGCTGGAGTATAAATATTCCAAATTAGTGATGACAACGAACTCAAAAGAGTGTGAACTGCCAGCTGCTGACAGCTGTGCTATAATGGAAGGAGAAGATAATGAAGAAGAAATTGTATATTCAAATAAGCAGTCACTGCTGGGGAAGCTCAAATCCTTGGCAACAAAGGTGAGTAGTAATTACCAATATTAATACTAAAAATAATTATTGTCTTTATTTATTACTGGATGTGATGAGTCTTTGATGCTAATTTCACAGCAGTGCAGCCTCCCACGCACACCTCATCCAGTCCATAGTGATCTGCTGAAATCCACAGTCTGGATAAAATTAAGAAATGTTATAGGGTTTTGGGTAAATGCTCCTTCCTCCACAGAGAGATTTTAGTAGCATTTTTTATTCCATGGGTGACACCAGAAAAAAAACAGTTAATGGCAGAGAAAACCTTTTTGCCCAGAATCCTCCCAAGACACATCCATTGCTGAGGCAAGCAGAGCTATTAGAGACAGAAAAAATTCACACTGGCAACACAGCCACCAGCCAGCTGCTAGCAGCTCACTGGGCTGGCTTCATGGCTGACTTGAGAATCATAATTTTGAGTAGGATTCAGTTGAAGAGGAAGCATCCCCTTCATCCTGTTGCCCACCACAGCAGCGTCCTCCATTTCAGTGGGAAGTAACACCAAAAAAGCATTTTTTCTGCAGCAGGTGTGATGTCAATTGTTGCAGCACCAAAGTCTTTGGTGTCCTTTGAACTTTTCTGAGAGGAGCCACAGAGGGCCAGCATGGTAGATCCCAAAAACTCTTTGGTCTTTGTTCCAAATGCCTTGAAATTTGTGCTATGGGAAGAGTAGTGCTCTCTTTAAGGGATACCAGTGCGGGCATCTGTTATGATCTGGATAAAGGCAAATGACATTTTCCCTTTCAAACAGTTTTGTTGAAGTGAGTTTTTAGAAAGTCTCTTAAAAGCTCATAATAAAAATTAATTTTAAAGCATTGTACTCTAGTTTATTGTCCAAATAATATCTCAGAATATTGAATTTTGAGATTTTTTCCCTTTTTTTTGTTTTTGTGATAGAGTGCAATGGAATTAAAACTTGTGTGCTGCCTTTCTTTTCCCTTATTATTCTCCTCTCTTCATTCTTTTACTTTTTAAATTTGACTGGTGTCTTTTTGCCACACTACCTGCCCCTCAGATATCCCTCCTAGGAGAAGTTACCATTGCACAGATAATGTGCAGAACTTTCCCTTGACCCCAGCCTGACTATTTGTCCTGCAAAATCAATATTGTTCCTTGTAGAAAGGGGCAGAAATTCAATATTAATTCTTAATTCAATATTGAGAATATTGAAGATGTAAATAAAATCAAATCACATAAAATTTTCTGGTGATGTTGCAAAAACAGAAGGAAGCTTTAGTTCTTCAATATTCAGACAACTTGAGTGCATACTTGGAGTTTTTTAGTGCTCCTATATCCACTGTAGCAGGCCTCCTGAGTGTTCTCTCCTTTTTCAACAAGCTTGTCAGGTATCTCTAAGCTTGTTCCTTTTTTTACTGCCAGATAACAATAGCTGTCAAATTCGACTTCCAGCACCTCATTAGCTTACTCAGCTCTGTGTCCTGTACCTCTGCAGACAATTCAGATTTAATATATATTTATCGAAAACAAATGTTGTAGGCATTGCTTTTCATTTATGCAAAAGAGGAAGAAATTCATGTCCTGCTACATATGCATGTAAAATACAGAAAAAAATATATGGAGGAAAACAGGGGAGAAAAAGGAGAAGTGTAAAATGAAAAGAGAAAGAAAATCTGCAGTATCCTAACTATACGTTCAAGCTTCAGGCTATGGCATTTCTGCCAGCATGTCACAAAGATACCAATGGGTTTGAGTACCCAAGGAACTGTAATATAGAAAGAGATGAGGTTTTTTTTAATGAGAAGATATAAGCCAAATAGTTACAAACCTGTTTCAGATTGAGGGCTGTTCTAGTTGTGTCTGTTGTCTCCAGCACAGCAATACCAGGCTCTTCAGAACATATATTTTTCACTAGACTAGAATAGGACAATTTCTCCTCTTCTTTCTCATGTCTGCACTATGCTGTCCTGAGCTGTGTGAGATGGCTTTAAAAATCAGATTATGAAGGTAGCTGGGACAGCTTGCAGACTGTTTGTGTGTGTATGTCCACATTTCTGGCTCACCTTGCTGCCTGCTGGCCAGGTGGGCCAGGCTGTCACCCAGAAATGAAAACAGAGAGAAAACCCTCTAGCCCTGATTTTTAGGATGGAAAATGATTTGTACACTCGTTTTGTCTTGTGGGTCTCCCAGAGGAGGTGTTGAGATTGGAATCCAGGAGCAAGGCAGTGGTGTTCACACTCACATGCTGTGCTTCAAACGTTTTATATATTGCAGAAAACACATTAATAAGTGATAATAGCCATAGAGATGATTACCTTGCAATTCCCCAGCTCAGACTACCTGTCCTATTCTATGAATATGAAATGCAGACTTTCCCTGTACCCTCTAAAATAAGTGCCATGAACAATAGCTATAGCATAATTTTATTGGTTTTGCAAATTTTTACAGAATTAGCAATGTTATTAAATATTAAAGGGTCAAACTGTGCACTTAATTGCTGTAGTAAAAATAAAATGAAGTTTTTGGCAAAGGGTATTGAGAGAAAAAGTGATTGTGCTGACTGCTGGAGAGATTTTGAGGAAATCCTGTTCATGGGAACCTGTCTTTCCATTGCAGGAAAAGGAAGATAATTTTGAATCTGTTCAGCTGAAATCTTCAAGATCCCAGAATATATGAAGAATTAATGCTGCCTTCAAAGGAACAAACCTAATTTCTATTTTTACAGGACTATATTTTAAACATATTCTGGCACACATTATAGTGGTGATCTTGGTGAGAAATGCTTGGCCTTTTAGGAGGAAAGAAGACAGGAAGCAAACCTGAAAATTGGATTGCCTTACCATGTGATTGAGTACCTTGCCAAAAAAAGAAAGCAGATTCTTGGATTCCATACTGGGAATGAAATTCAACTCAGGAAGTGATATATATACTGCAAATAACATGAATTTTTTGCATTCACCTGGGCAACACTCAGGCATGCCATATGATTTATAGGTACCTTTTGTTTCCTTCTCACTCCTGTGCATATTCCTAAGAAATTATTTTCAGAGAGGCCTGCAACCTCCTGCAAAGGTTGTGTGTTGTTGTTTACTGGCATAACTGTGAGTCTTTCTTAAAATCAAAATTGTGAATGGTACTCGGAATGAGCCTCGGGTGAGTTTTGAACTTTGGAAAATACTTTTGATTTTAATGCTTTGAGGGTCTGGATGGTCTTTGTTGACCTCTAATGCAAGAGGAATTGTGTTGCACCTGCAAATTGAACCCATTCTGGTGCCTAAGTCATGGCCATCAGGCTTGGAGTAAAACCTAGTGCTATTAAATTTAAGATTGGCAACAGCTGCTGTGTGAATTGTGGGTCTGGGCCCATGAGTTTATCGGCAGTAGCAGGTTCAAACTCTATAAAGAGATGTAAAGTGGTACCTACAGTGCAAGTTGCACTTGTCTCTCTCTGTAGAAGCTTGTCCTTTCAAGAGAGGTCTTTGGCAGACTCAGTGTTCTCCCTTGGGCTGTGTAAGTGTCACTTTTCCCAGGGCTGGGAACCAGCAAAGCCTGAACTCTGGAGGTACAGCAAAAATCTCTACTTTTGGGAGTCAGGGGTCAGCTTTGAGAGGCTTGTTAGAAATACTCAGCCTCCTTTATTCCTTGCCCCACTTGAGGAAGAGGGATGGATGGATGGATGGATGGATGGATGGATGGATGGATGGATGGATGGATGGATGGATGTCCAGCAGAACTGAGCATGGGTTATGTACTTGCACAGCATCTAAATGCATCCTGTGTCAGTGCAAGTGTCAGCTCTGGAGGAAAGGCACAAAGTGGTGCTTTGGAAACTGGAGGCTAGGTGGACTTTTCTATAGAATCCGCCACATTATAAGCATGTGATCTTCATAATATCCACAGTAATAATTTCCTGAAATTCCCTCTGAGGTCAAACTCAAAGGAATCTGAAACTTAGGCAAAAAATATTTGAGTGAAATTATGCAAGACTTGTATAGAGCCAGAGAAAATGAGCAACGATTCTTGTATTGACCTCTGGTCAGACTCATATTTCCATTACAGCAAATTTATGTGAATTGTGGAATGCATCAAAACCAGAAAAGAGACATGGGCAGAAATAGTCTTTTTACTATAAGGACTATAGATTTTTGATTTTATATGACTGAGCTAGGTCTATCAATAAAAGAGGGCCCACTTTTAAGTAAAATTTAAATTAAACTGAATTTTCTGCACTCTAAATATTTTATTATTCTCTAGATGTGAACAAAAATTTTATGAAGTTTAGATTTTTTTTTTTAATTAAGGAAAATTCAGCTCTGTTATTTTATAGTTCCAGTCAAAGAACACACACTTTACTCTTCAATGGGAGATCCTTCAGCCATCTTATCTGAAGTGGTGTACATTTTCTGTTGGTCTTGAAAAGGCACTTCACTTTCCCAACAAAGATTTTTATGGGGTAATGTTGAATGTATATTAAATACACATTCCTTTTTGTATATTTTGTACCATTGCACACTTATTATTGTACATTGTATTGTCATGATGTCATTTATATATGGTTGTCAAAGATGATATGCTCACAGAGTAAATGGTTATGGCTTTGGGATTTCACTTCTTGAATCTTTTATGATGAGGGGTTTTTTGTTGTTGATTTTTATTCAACTAGTGTGTTGTAGCATCAAAGATATATATCTGATGGACATTCATAAAATAAAGTAAAAATATATTTGAAATTTTGGACTTGAGATGTTTGGTGGCACTGCAGCCTTTCCTGAACATTGCTGGTCCTCAGTAATGAGTAGAGCTTTTCATGGCCATCAAGTTGCATTTGTCTACATCTCCTTTAATTTTTCCCCTTCTCTCTCCATATGTTTTCTCAGCCATAATTACAGTTCATTCTCCAGAGCACCATTTCTTTTTTTATTACTGGACCCATATCCCTGTAATGCAGAAATGCCTTAATTTTTATGAACTATATTTAATTTGACTTAATACCACACAGGTTTCATTTGGTTCCCTTCTCTTTCCATTATATTTTCCAAATAAAATGGAATGGAATTTTTTGACAGCTGTGACAGACTTTGCTGTATGACTCTTCTCAGCTCTGCTTCCAAATGCTTTATCATGATGTTGTTGAACATTCTCCCAGGCAGTCTAATGGTGGATCTGGTGCAGTGCTAACACAGTGGAATGCAAACCAATACTGTAGACTTTATTTACCTTAGAATAAGAAAAATGCATTTTCCAAGAAGTAAGCAAGTGTAAACTGAAATATTTGAGCTGACTTCTGCTACTAATTTCTGTTAAAGGTGTAGTAGAGAGGGGGAAGTTTCCATTTTCCCATAAGAGACAAGTTTTGGAAGCCTTTAACAGTTCACTAAAAAATCAGCTCTCTGTGACTTCTTCTAGTGCTCTGCCAAAATATACTTACAGCAACCTCCCCCTTTTCTTCCACGTGGAATCACATTAGAAAACTGTTATTTGATTCCATAAAGCAATGTGAATCAGTCTGTTGTGTGTTCACTTGATTAAACAGAATACATTTTATTGCTGCATTTGCATGCTTTTCTTTGAAATCTGGACTCAAGCAACTGAATCTCTTTGAGGATTAAGCACATTTTAGTGGTGTCTGTATAAATTATTGGCAAATTAGCAGAACGTCATTGTCTCAGCTTTGACAGTGCTTGCTAGGGGGAAATGCACAAAGAATGTGTTCTGGCTTGGCTCTGGTTGTGTTAGTTGGTGTTTGTAATAGAGAATACAATTGATTAAGGTTTGGGGAAAACTATGTGTCTTAGAGCCCCAGTGGGAAATTACTGAGTAGCTTCAATGATCTATAATCTTTGTTCAAAGAGAGGGTTTGACTATTTGCTTTTGAAAAATAGGTCCTGGGATTCTTTGATAGTAGAGGGGAAAGTTTGCAGGTTTTGTCTTTCCAGGGCCAGTAGTACCTGTAAAATCAAGGCACTTAATTATAGTCAGATAGCAGCAGGTGTCACCATTTAGGAGCCAAGCAGTTGTTGACTCTTCTCCAGCAGTGACCAACACAGATGCCTCAATGTAAGTGTAGAAACAGCTACAATTCAGGCTGACACACCAGTGGGGATTTCCTCCTCAGCAAGGAATGCTGCTGGTTGGTCCATATCATGAACAATGGAGGACTTAAATAGCTATTCCAGATAATATTCAACAACTTCTCAGGGGAGCACATTCCAGTCCAACCCCAGAGTGTTTTCTTCTGGCATTTAACCTAAATATTCCTTGTTTTGGTTTAAAACCATTCACTCTTGTTCTATCTGCCCATATAAAAAGTAACTTTTTTGTAAGCCCCCCCCTTAGGTACTGGAAGGCTGCAATGAGGTGTCCCCAGAGCCTTCTCTTCTCAGTGATAACCTCAAGAGAACTCTTGTAGAGTTGTGGTTTTCTTTGGTGGTGTTCTCTCTTGTGTGCTCCATTCACTGAATTCCCTTGTTTTTGTTTCTTGTTGAAGACTTCTGAACTGAGCTGCTTTGGTAAGATGTAAGGGGAGGGGAATAGAAATAAAAGGAATTCAGCTCATCCTAGAATATGCAGTGCGTGTGTCACAGTGTACAGTGACATCCCAGCCACCTGGCTGGATGTGCCCACACTGAATTCATGCAGCAGGAACGAGGGAGACACAAGAATAGAGGTGATTATAGGCTGCCATTGTGTTTTGGTTGTTCCTCTGGATTTGTAGAGTGGGAGCTCATCAGGAAGAATTCTCTAAGGGCTGTGTGCTGTGAGGCTGCTGCTGTAACAGCACCTAAATGCCACAGCAGGGTTTTGTGGTGTGTATTTGCTACCTCATCCTTTTCCTCTAGCAAAACCACCCCAGCCTGGTCCTAGCCTTTTCTTCTTGCAGTAGGAAAGCTCAGCTTTGCCTGTGTTTGTGTTGCTGAGAAGCTTTGAGGTGGCTGTGGACAAACAGTTTCTGCCCTTTGCCTTGCAGACTGCAGGCATTAGTGAGTAGGCAATGGCACCATGGACATCAGACTGCATGTGCTGATGAGTTAAGGGTTTGCTTTGGTCTCCCTTACTCTAATTGTACTAATTGGGTGAAAGATTGCAGTGGAAATCTTAAACAGAGCTGAAATTTCTGAGTGTGGTCAGGATATTTTGGACATCTTTTTTCTGGTTTCTGCGATTTGTTCCATTCTGGGGGAACATAATATATTTTAAATAGCTTTTGATTTTTTCAAATTGAAAAGACAATTCATTTTTAAATTGGTTTGGCTATGAGTGAAACCATCTGTGTTCAATTAATTTAGGAAAAAAATCACTTGAAGAAAAAATAAAATATTTTGGTTTTCCACACTTAAACTTTGGCCTTGCTTTCAAAATTCATTGAAGATTTAAAAACCAAACAACTCTTCTAGAAAAACCAAACCAAGCCACCAAAAAACACACCCAAACCCAAGAACAAAGACAAAATACCCACAAACCTTGTTTGTTTCAGATTGGCCTGCAATAAACATTTTGAGTCTTATTTTTCCATTCTGCCAATAAATAAAAAGTGATCAGTTTTTCACGGACCTTTCTGCAATTGTGATTTTTATCAGAGAGCTGGGGTACCTGGAACTTATGACTTGTGAATAAAAAACTAAAGTTTTCTTTCTTTTCTCCAGGTAGACATTGTAGATGCTGGGTTAAGCCTTGCTCTCATCCAGAGCATTTCCTCTGATTTCAGCATTTTACTCCTGACTGTGCAGGGCTCAGAGCACTCTGATTACTCTCAAGGCTCACAGTCAGAGTACTTGGGAGGAAATGTGATAGGACTCCTTCTGCTCTGAGGTGAATTGCTCAAATCTTTAAATATGATGAGAGCAACAAAGATATTGGAAAAGGTTCTTACTCTAAACTCAAGTTTTACATAAATGGGTACGAAAACTATAAACTGTTATAAACAGAGAAACTAAAATAGTGATGTGAGACAACAGCAAAGAAAAAGAAATTAAAATCCCCTTTCTTAAAAGATTTTCATGCCAGTGTGGTGTGGAAAGCCTCTGCTTTGTCATTTTCCTTTTCTGTCCTGCTGTGTTTTGAAACTGGATTACTTCATCAGGCAATGCCAAACAGTCTGCATCCATGGACATCCAGTGGAAAGTAGTGACAGGCTTTCAAGACAAAGCCAAATAAAGTACAAGAATGTCAGGTGCATTCAGTGGGGATGGAAGCCCAGAGCTCTGCATGGTTTGGTTCCTGTGTTTTTTTGTATGAAAACCCCACATGCAAAGGGCTTTCAAGCCAACTGAGTATTAATAGCAGGTGCTCAGACGCAGACACTGGGTCATTTTCTCAATAGTGCTATCAAAATGAATGAAAGCTCCAGCACAGTTAGATCCTCACCTGCTATAAATTAACTTCAGTAATGTCAGTTTAAATTCTGGGGCTGGAATTCATCTGACACAATGCCTTAATTTTTAGTGCAAACTCTGATCTGAGCAAGCTGTGCTTGCCTTTACTTGGAGAGTTTCATCCCTGCCTGAATTGTCTGCATGAGAGAAGCCAGGGGACTTATGCCTGCTTCCATCCACTGAGCACAAAGGGAGACAGGCTGACAATCTCAGATGTAGCTGTTTTCTTAGTCCTTGTAAACAATGAGTGTTAGGTGAGGTGCATTTGACCCTGATTGTGGCTTTCCATAAAAATTGAGAAGAAACTCTCATTGGCCTAGGCATTTTTAAGAGCTCCATAAAGACGAGACGTCAGAATTATGGTTGAATAGTCTGGCCTTTTGTCACACTGTGACCAGCCTCTCAGTCCACAAAAGAGCACACCAAAGTCAAATGAATGTAGCTGCCCAACCTGAGGTGCTTTAAGAGGTCTTGATTGGAAAGGAAGACTCCCAGCCTGTCCAAACGTGACCCTGGGCCCTGCATCAGGGTGAGAAACAAGCCTGAAACATCTGGCATGCCAGAGGTTGTGGAGAGGGAGAAGCTGAACACAGAGCTCTGCAGGTAGGGCTGAGTGATCTGTGCCTATTCTGGGGAAAGGCACAGAGATTCCTGTTCTGGACAGCTCCATGATGCAGAGGCTTAAGAGGCTGCCTCTGTCATGGAAGTGTTGACATCGAGTGGTCTTTGCTGGTGGACATGTGGATGTTTAGAAAACACAAGCATCCATCTATAAGTAGGAATTTTAAGAACCTGCATCTTTAATTTTTCCATTCCAAATAACAGCTACTTCCTTTGCCAGTTCAGCCCTAAAGGACTTGCAGCTTTCCAGAAATGTGTGAAAACATCTGCAAGTGCAGGAGAATTGGGCTCCAGAGGACTTGTACATCCCACACTGAGTATCCATGCTGTCTGACTTCCAAGCTTCGCTGGTGTTGCCTTTGAAGTCAATGAGAATTTTGCTATTGACCTCAGCTGGAATGAGATCAATGGGAACAAGCCCTTAGGTAAATATGCTCAGACACATTAATCAAAGGTGTGTTTGTTTCCTTAATGACTTTTTAGACCTGACAGAAGAGAGAATTTCAGATTGTTTCAATAGAGTGAGGGCAGCTTTAAGAGTGGAGATTCAAAAGCCTGACTTTTAAGGTATTTTGCAATTGTCTAAGTAGGTGGTATGTATGTCTTGAAGCATTTGGTTTGAATGCAAGAGTCCCCTCAGAGACGTGTGTAAATGTCTCCTGAATTTCTCTTTTTTGACTTTCTGGTCTCTGTGGTGCTCCAATTACCTTTCACAGCACTGTTGATGCAGACAAGCTGAACCAGCTTTGTTTTGGCTGAAGATATTAAACAGTCTTACCTAATTTCCTGACAGATTTTCTTCCAATGTAATCTAAATTCTCTTTGTTTTTGGTGCTACCCATCTATTGTGTGCATGATAGCATTTAGTCGTGCCAAATGAGTGAACCAGAAGTCAAAATTTTTTTTTCTAATATCTCATTAAGATGAAATAGACATTTTAACTTTTGAAAATTACCCTATATTTTAATAATAGAAAAAGAAATTGAGAGGCTTTAGTAATGGGGGAGTTTTGTAAGAAGGAATTTCTATGTGACTTTGAAAAAGCATTAATCATAAGCACATATATTATGATATGGATTTTATAACACAGGCACCCACCACTGCAAAAATACCTGTGTACATACACTCCAGACTTTTTATCCTTTTTACCTAACCTCCTCTCTAGAAAAATGTAATGACCTTGAGAGAGTAAGAAACAACAATGAAACCATGCTGAAAAACTTTTATCTTTTTATTATTGGTGCCTTTACATTAATACTGCTGTTTTGTGCTGAGAAAACCAATCTGTTACACGTAAGGTAACTGTAATATACAACATAGAAATGCAGTCTAAGTTAATTACAACAAGGAGCTACAAAAAAAATTCGTAGGAAAGAAGTCACCTAACATTGCAACTGTGCTTGCAACAATCACTCCCTTACTGCAGGACTATGCACATTGTGAACCATGGTTATTTACATGTCCCTTACAACCGTTAACAACAGAAAGGCTAAAATCAGTCTAAAAAGTTCCAGAACATCACTATATACTGTACAATCCTCAAAAATAATTTATTACACTGTTTCTAAAAAAAGGTACTAATTCTGCTTAGATGTCTTTTGTTTTCTGGTGTTCTCTGGAGTGCACAACATGTGCAAAATTTTGCCTAACAGTCTAAAAACTCAAGAACTGAACCACGAGCCACAATCACAGAGACGAGGTGGTGGAGTCCAGAACTTCCCTCCCGTTGCACACGGTTGGCACGTACATACTGGCAGATGCTGGAAGAGAAAGAGAGGGGAAAATCAGCTGGCTTCAGGACAGCAAAAAGGGGCAACACACAGGACTAGAATCTGTGTTGGTCTGGACCATCTCACCCCATTTAACCAAGATGCCTCATGAAAAGTCACTGCCCATGTCAGCAGCAGGGCTGATGGAGTGCTGCTTGCACCTCTACCTCAGAGCTCAGGCTGAAGCATCCTCTGAAGAAACCTGATTTCACTTTGCTGCCCACTGGGAGCACAGAGGGTGATTACACTTCTCCAAGAAGTGTCAGAATAAAATACATTATTCTTTTTTTTTTTTTTGATGTTTCTGTGCCACTGGGTCTCACTTTGTAGCACTTTGCATGGTAGTGTGAATTAATACAGCCGTAATGGTGTTAAAATACCTCTGTAGTAAAAAGTGAACCTTTGGAATTTTTGCGTTTTATTGGCCAGAAATGCTGAAGTCTGAACCTTTGAGCTTTCACATAATCGGAGCAGACATTGATGAAGAAAATATATGTAGTTTTAAATCCGGGAGATAATCTACCATATTAGAATTCTGTGTCAATCACCTTTTAATTAATTAAAAAAGGAATTCTAAGAACATATTGGGTGAAGAAATTTTTTAATGACTGAATTTAAAAGCAAGATTATTTCTCACCTAATCCCAGAATAACTTCTGCCTATGATATGCTTCACTTCTAGGAGCTCTGGATCAGGATTCAGTATGCATCCAGAGGTGAGGACCAGATTCTGATAAACTTATTTACATTTTATAACATTTTATACATCAGTTTTTTATTGCTTTAGTGGTATTAGGTGACAATTGAATCTGAGTATAACAATCTGTTTCCAAATGTATGTGTAATTTAAGCAGAGAATATATTACCCTATTCTGCTTAAGTCTTGTGGATTTTAATTTGAAAGCAAACAGTTTTGCCCATCTTTGTTAAAATTATCCATTGGCCATCAGGAACATGTTTTCAGATACTCTGTGACATCTCTGCTCAGGGCACCATAAAGCTGCTTTTTGAAAGATACATTAGGTTAATGGTAACAGTGACCCAGAGAAATGTGATGCCTTCATCAAAGAAAACACATGGCAAGCAATGACTTAGTAAACTCAATCATCCAGTGTAAAAAGCAATTTATGCAGCTGACAAGGGCATGCTCAATCTCCCACATCTGCTGCTGGCTGCACTCTCAGTTGCACACTGGTTCTGTAAAGATGCTCAGTATAATTTTTAGAAAAATTTATTCTTTCTTCAAATCAGCTGATATTTTTAATTCTTTCATTGACTGAATAAATATTTCATGGAAAACAGAAGTACTTTAGCAGAAGAAATTTAGAGGCATCTACTGGACTATCCTACTACTCAGAGGGCAGGGCATCTTCCTGAAACTGGAGACCCAAGAGTGAGCCCCTCTTCTGGATTAGGACAATGGAATTTGATGTCTCACAACATGGATGTGTGTTGTGAGTCACAGGTGTGAAAGAACTGTTGTATGTAAAAGACCACAGGGGCATCGTGTCTGTGATTTCTAAAAATTAATTTGTATTTTGTATTCTGGTTTTAACTGGGTATAATGTGGCAGCACAATGACCTAAACTTTGTTGTTGTTATTTTTATTATCTACTTTTTATTAGAAAATAGAAAAATCAGTTCTGCTCAGGAAACCTGATTCAAATCCCTGTTCTACTGCAGTATGGCTATAGGCAAAAGCATTTTCTTTCCATGAATATCAGTCACTTAACCAGAATTTTTCTAGCCTCAGGCTTTTTTTTTTTTTTTTGAAGTCCAACACACTGACAAGCATGAATAGCTCAAATACTATGGTAACTGGGTCAGGAGGATATCAAAATTGGACAGAAATATATGGTGGTAGGCGAGAAATGAGTGGCCTTGCCTTTTAAGTTTCTAGGCTTCCTGCACAGCATGTACCTCTCTTGCAGTGCTGGGATGCAGTTATTAACTCTGCTGGGTGGAGTAAAGTGTTCACACCGAGCATCCAGCTCTCCTGAGACAGAATAAAAGACCTGGCTTTTCATTATAGACCTCAGCAGTGTTAATCTCTGGCCCTGCAGGGTTCTGAGCTGTGCTCTGTGTCTGGTAGCAGCTGCCAAGGGGTTTCCTGGAATACTGCTGGATGTGCAAGAGACAATTCACCTTCATTCTGTGTTGAGACCAAGGACAAAAGTGTGACATCAGCAGAAGTTGTGATTTGGCTCAAGTTCATGCTTTTAATCTCCCTGTTCCTGGCTGTCCCTCATTTTGCTTAGATAATCCAAGGAAAAAACCAGAGGTAAAATGCAAGAGCCCAGCACTGCCATGGTGACCTTGCAGCTTTGCCTACACAGACAAGAACAGGCAGATCTGAATTTGCTGTCTGTGTGCCACTTAGGGTCACAGAGTCACAGAATATCCTGTCTTGGAAGGGACCCACAAGGGTCTTTGAGTCCAATTCCCCTCTGTGCACAGGGCAGCCCCAGGGATCACACCATGTGCCTGAGAGCACTGTCTCCTCTGCTCGTGCTCACAGCTGGACAACTGTGAGTTAATCTCAGATATGTCAGGGCTAGTTTGGAGCCAGGCCTGGGAAAATAAATGCAGAGGGGAAAAAATTGCCACTTGTGTCACTTGCTGTTCTAGTGCCACGATGCTCATGGCATTCATGATCAATGGAGTGAAGAGGTGGTGGCAGCCCTGAGATGCAATGGAGATAGGAAAAGCACTGACCTCTAGAGCTCTGATAATGTGTGAGAACTGGCTTTTCAAAGTTACTAGAATGCCCTAGAGCTAATTTTGATGAGTTTGATATTAAGAAGTTTCTGAATGATGAAAATGCCATCGAGACCAAAATAAAAACAAGCTGACAGCCCCAGGAGTGATCAGAGTAATATTTTAGACAATGATTAGAGCCAATTTGGATGACAACCTTTTTGGAGTTTTATAAATGACTAAACAGTTAAGAAAAATAATGAAAATTTATTTAAAATAATTTACAAAATAATGGAAAGGAGTAAGGGAAGATTTTTCATCTTGAAAATTTTGTCACTGTGATAGACAGTGTTATTTTCCAAAATAATTGTCCTAGATGGGAACGATAAGGCTGTTTTCTTTGTGTTTGATGAACCTTGTAGCCCTACTTCCATGTCTTTCATGGTCTAAAAAGCCCAACAAAGTGAGCAGCCCAGATTCAATTAGATGTAAGCAGTAAAAGTAAATAACTGCAGCAACCTTTCTAAACAATGTAGTTGTAAGAGATTGTAAGTCTGGATTTTTATACTTTTCTTAATGTCCTCAAGCTGTTTGCAAACCTGAAAATGCAGGTTTTAATGTGAAGATGTGCACTGAGGAGGCCTCTCAGTTGCATGCATGCTTACACACACATGTGCTATCCAGCCATTAAAATAAAAGTATCAAATACCAAAATGCAATCCAGAATCCAGTAAAAAGTATTTATTAATCAAAATTATTTCTGACTAAGGTCATTCCATAGCATGAGTGTATTAAAAACTTGGAAAGACGACTTAGACAAAATTGATAAGGAATGAAAATGATCTTGTGGGATTTACCATCTCACCAAGGGACCACACTTGTAAAAGATTTTGGGAAATGATTGGTCTTCTGGGATTGTTCAGCAGTCAGGCACATAGTGCCATCTCATTAAATTTTCAAAATTTTAAGGAGTGTTTGCTCTCTGGTGTCAGGACTGGATGTGGTCCTGACTGATGACACTGGGGACCTATAGAGCCACATGGCTGATCTCTTGTTAAGGGACCCTGGGCATTCTTGCACAGTGTGTTTTGGGATGGGAGAGCCAGGGATGGCTGGGATCCCTTCACTTCCTAATCCTGCTAATGTGATACATAGTTACTTCCCTGCTCTGTCCGAAATCTGACGTGCCAAAGCTTTTGAGAAAATTTTGGCATTTAAGTGACACTCAAAAACCTTAGGCTAGGTTATTGTGAACTTGCTGGAAAAGCCTTGCTCTGTGCTCCCCTTTTCCTCTGTTTCTTATTCCCTTCCTCTTTATAGTTCTAATGTGCTTTACAATTAGATTTCCAGGGTGGAAATGCTGTCTAGAGAGCACTGTGAAAGGGGTGCTGTGTGCTTCCATCTTTGATGAGTTCAGTTAGTCAAGCTAGACAAAGAAAAAATCCAAAACAAATATACAGGTGACCTATATATGACCTATTTTTTTTTTTTTGTGATCCATAAAACTCTCTGAGCAACTCATCCAGAAAAGGAGTGACAGCCTCAAAACAAAATCACAGCTGTGAACCTGCTTGTGATGAAGAGAGTGAAGATGAAGGAAAGAAGAGAATCAGAGCAAATGAGTTGTCCTTGCAACAGAACACTGATTGCTACTCCAGGCTGTGGCACTGACAAAGGCTATTGATCATGCTCCGCATACAGATGCAGTTTATGGCATCTCTTGGATGCATTTTCTGCAGACTTGGAGCCTTTCCTTCTAATGCAGGTGATGAGCCATTGAGAGCACACTGCGTCGTGGCCCAGATCCTGCCAGCTCTGACAGGAACACTCCAAGGCAATCTGCTCCTGTCACACTGCCAGAGCCACAGGGGGACATGGGTCTGCCTGCTGTGTGCATCAGCCTGGAGTCAGTGCCCACCAAAAACTTTCTGCTGACTTCAGTGAGCTTCAGAGCAGGCTCTGAGCTGGCTCCCGTGCGAGGGGGATGAGTTTTCCTCTCCAGACACAAAGGAAATGCTGCTTTCACAGGGTTACACAGTTCAGCTCACCTTGTCTTTCCCCGACCCCACCACAACCCCACAGAAAGGTGGCAGCCTTGTTACTTACACTGGGAGTAAGTGGTCCCGGTCCCACTGACACTGAACCTGTTGAGGTGGAGCCTGTGAGTGACCACGTTCTTCTGGGGCTGGAAAAGGATGATGTGCACTTTGGGTGCAAACAAGCAGCCCAGCACAACAAAGCCACTGAGGCTCACAGATATGCACATGGTGGTGGTTTGCACCTAGGAGAGAGTGGGCACAAAGCACTGTGTTTCAGCATGGAAAACTCTGAAATGCAAAATATTAGAAACATTGCTACATAACAGCACGAACCACAGTCCTGGGGGTTTGCAATGGTGCAGGCTGGTGTGAACCTCTGTTGCATCCTTATCATCCACAGCCCCAGTGTCATGGGAATGAGGTGCTGGTAGTGCCCTGTGTCTCTACATGTCAGGGAGAGATTGATTGTGTTCTCCCTTGTTTTAGTACAGAAAGGATAGATCTGCTCTCTTTCTCTCCTACCCTTGCTGTCTGACTTGATGGGAGACCCCTCTGCAATGCTTGTCATGCAGTATCTGAGCAATGTTGGCTGCAGTGGGGACCAGCTCACACAGAGTGTACATTATGGGGTTTACATCAGTTGTCTCATGCAAAGCATCTGTCTGAAAACCAGTTTAGTCTCTAGCTCCAGTCCTAATCAGAGAACTTGAGTAATCCCTTGCAGAAATATAGGTGTGATTTGGAGTAAAGATAACATCTGACTGTTTTCAGACTGGGTCTGAAAGGTGTCCTGATTTTGAGACATCACTTTTTGGGCTCAGAAATAAATTGTTTGTAAGGCTGCAGGATTTTAGAATAGTTGCCTTGAGGCATTTGTTAGAGTAGCTTTGCTGGTACTGTCTATCTTTTAATCTTTTTACTCAATGATGTAACTAGGTGCCAGTTTACTGCCTCATTTTCAGTTTATATTCTTTTCTTCCAAGCAGATTCCTTAATTAAGATGTTGAATTAAACTGCTTTAAACTCTATTGTTTAATTTGAATGATTATACATCTACGGCTCATTTTTCCTTAGTTATACTCCTGCAGTTCTTTGAGATTAGCCTGCTTCCATGGGAATGCTTCTCATATCTCCTTGTCAGAAATAATTGGTGCAAATTGGAAAACAGAGTAGGGAATGGACATTGTTGCTTTACATATATACTGAGCACAACTGGTGTTTTGTTATCAATGAAGATAATTAATGTGATTATTTAATAATCACTCTTTGCACATCGTGGATGTTGCAAGCAGCATGGAATGTGCTCAGCTGTCACAGGGTGAGGGAACATGGAAGATCCAACAGAGCCTGCATGATAAAGCTTCACATTCTTCTTTACCTCTCTGCATTTTGTCCACAGACCTATGCTGTCAGGTCAGGTGGATAATGAGCTGGGTGCTGTATGGGTAAGACAAGAAAGGAGTTTTCTTATAAAAGAAGAGTAAATGAAGCTACCTTTATTTTCTTTAGTTTCAAGTTGTGTTTTTCTCACTATCAAAGCCCTCTTCCCCTACCCTGCTTTTCCTAGGGTTTGTGCTGCCTGGAGCTGCTCAGTGTGCTGGCATAATTATACACTCAATCAATTAAATGATTTGGGTTAAAAATAGCTCCATCCCACAGGGCTGCTTTTAATCCAGGTCACTCCAGTGGTTCAGTGTGTAACCCAGCCTCTCAGACTGGACTGGTGTGCTGGCAGAGAGGAGGAAATCCCACTAGACCATGAGTTGTGGTAAGGCACAAGGAGAACAGGGAGGTGTTTTGGGACAGCCAGCACGGCCTCACCAAGGGCTACAGATGTCATTTATCTGGAATTCTGTAAAGCCTTTGGTAGGTGCCCCCCAGCACCATTCCCTCTAAACTGGAGATATGGGTTTGATGGGTGGGCTGTTAGGTGAATAAGATATTGGCTGGATGGTCACATCCAGAGGACAATGGCTCAGAGTCCTGATGGGCATCGGTGACAAGTGGTGTCCTTCAGGTGTCCATATTTGAACCAGTGTTATGCAATATCATCATAAATGACACAGATGATGGGATAAAATATATCCTCAGCAAATTTGCAGATAACTCCAGGCTGAGTGGGGCTGTTTCTAAGGCTGTTTATTGTTGATGCTACCGGACTAGGGCTACGTTAGGATGGCACAAGTTTCAGAGTCAACATGTGACACTGCATGGAAATTAAATATGGGATTTTCAAAGGAACCCCAGAAGAGTAGACTTGCCATGGAAGGATCAAAAAGATGTTAAAAGCATTTTCTGCTGATTTTGTAGTACTTGAGTTGGTTTATTTGGAACCTTGTATATAAATTCAATGCCTACAAGTGGTTTTGAAAACTCCACTCAGGAGATAAGGCTGTAAAATTCTGCTTGAACAATCAAGTCATGTTCCTCTTGGCCATTACTGTCTGTACTGCCCACTTATGTGACTGTCTGCACTGATATTTCCCTCCTCCTGTGTCTGTCTTCCTGATTGCTTTGGGTGTCCAGAGCTGTTCCCTAGTGCCTTCCTTAAACTTTTCCTTCATTAGCTTCAATCCATTACTTGCTATTCTAGCTACTCCTGAGACTGAATAATCCCTTCCTCTCGTTTTGTTGCCTTGGAATTATTTATGGTCTGTGATCATGTCTCCCTGGGTTTACTCTTGTCTAGACTAAATATATTTAGCTCTTTTACTGTCACTCTGCATGTCTCACTGCGTCATTTGTTACTTATCCTTGTTTTCTAGAGGTTTTCAGTACATTTCCTAAGACGAGTAAAATAGTACTAAATATATTGTTCCAGGGTGGCCACACCAAAAATATGTTAAGTGACATTATTAACTCCACAGTTTTATAAGCTGTTTAATGTACACACTGTTGGCAATAACGTCCCCCTAAGGTAATCTACCTTTCTTCTGGGCAGAAAGTTGAACTAATTCTCTGCAAACTGCTGCAAGGGCCAACTCCCACTGTCACTTCTCACATCGTAATAACTGTGAGATTTCCAGTGGAGCAGATCTGACTCTTTTTTCTGAGACAATTTCCTTCTGTTCAAAAATACGATTTTATTGAACTTGAAGCTCTGCAACACCATCTGACAATTGAAACAGTTTAGTGTTTCTAAAGTTTGCTGGTGAAGGCTGACCAATATTTGCTTCTCAGTGAGTTATGTGTTTTATAAAGTGCAGAAAGAATAAAAAGTTCTGTACTTAAATACAACATTTGTTCAACTTTTTTTAACAACCCTGTTTCATAGGAAACTTTGAAATTCAATCCTTATATTTTTTATTTGGAAGAAAATATCATGTTTCAATAGCAGATCCTTTTGCAGAGGAGACTGGTTAGTAGATATTTTATTTCAAGCTCAATTTCTGCCAAATAACTCATAATGACTAATTTTAAGTCATGATCTACTGGATTTTTCTTATAGGACTGTGACTTCAGATAGTGATGAACCCAAATGAATACTTAATCATGTATGTTATGTTATGCCTCTATTGCAATCAGACTAACAGTATTAATCCCTTCCAGCTCTGACTGCATATGGTCTTTTTGAAATGAGACCACCTTTCTTAGAAGCAAGCCAAAAGCTGGTAACATTGAAAGAGAACTTGTTTGCAGGGGACCCAGTGGACAAAAGAAGTGAAAAAAAGCCTGTAGTGAATGCTGACATGGTCCTCTAAAGTGCTGCATATGATTTATGGAAACAGATGTCCAAAGACTTACTCTGTAGTCACTGGATGTCACATAAAATATAGGGAGAAAGGCCAGCCAAATGATGCATGTCGTGTACATTGTGAAACCGATGAACTTGGCTTCGTTGAAGTTCTCTGGACATTTCCTGGTTTTGAATGCATACACAGTGCATAAAACCACGAGGATGACGTCGTATGTTAAGGACATTAACATACTGGAATCTTTGACATTGCATTTCAGGATGACAGTCTCTCTCTTCTCGGGCAGCGTGTACCGCCTGGTCCCCGGTGCCTCCAAGATGAGCCACACAGACACCACCACCACCTGCACCAAAATGAGACTCAGGCAGATGAACACCTGAGAGCTGGGGCTGATGAACTTAGGCCTCTGAGCACCGTTCTTTACGCCGTCAAATATTCTGGCAATGCAGTTCGTTTTTGTCAGGAGGGCAGAGTAGCAGACGGCAAAGGAACTTCCCAGCCCCAGACGGCGGAGGGTGCAGATGGCTGGAGAAGGCTTGGCTATGAAGAAGAAAGTCATGCTGTAAGACAGGAAGACCCCAAAGAGCAAAATGTAGCACAGTTCACGGCCAGAGGCTTTGACCAGGGGTGTGTTGTTGTGCTTGATGAACACTCCAATGACCATGAAAGTACAAATAAAGCCCAGGCACGCAATGGTAACAGGACCTATTGCCCAAGCATCTTCCCACTTGATGTAGTCTTCTGGTAGGTCATAGCAGCCAGTCAGGTCAGCTGTGGGCCATTTTCCAGGCCCACAGTCTGCACAAGTGAATTCATCAGCCAGGTACTCATAGGTTTCACAGGGAATACAAATCCAACAGCAGACATCTCCTGGTTGCATATTCTTCATCTCATTAGGAGCGCAGGGGTCACTGCACTGGGAGACAGGGACAGAGTTCCTGGACCAGTGGATAGAGTCTACCTCCAGTGACAAAGTTTCTGCCCACTGCCCAACCTTCACGTAGGAGTACCTGTCTCCAGTGAACTGGAAATTGAACACGTTGTATCGTCCTATCCCATCTCCATAGGCATCAAATTTGACCATACTGTCTGCATCATTGGGAGGGTTGAATGGAGCTGTGGGAAGAAAAAAAGAAAAGAAAGAAATAAAGAAATGTTATTACCAAAGCTACACAGGACATTTTTTCATCCCTTTGGCAAGCCCAGGCACCTGATAGCTTATAGAACACAATTCAGTTATCAACAGGTAAGTCAAGAAGTTTGTGTCTGTCTCAGTTTTGAACCTAGAAGAAGAGCTCAGATAATGGAACTCTGTTTCACTTTACATTTATAAACCTAAGATGACCAACATCCTTTATTTTGTCTTGGATACAGATCAGTTCTCTAATTATTACTCCCAGTATGCATCGCTGCTGTCTCTCACATTTTCTCTTAAAAAAAGAGGTCTGAGACTGAAAAGAAAATGCTTCTGAGTCTCAGCATTTTTTGGTGAAACTTGGCTGCCATGATATAATAAAAATTAAATGGTCAGGCCATTAAATTACAGTTTTGATGCCAACAAACTTTGGATTCCTTGTGGTAGATTTATTTAGCTTCTTTAAAACACTGAGGCCAACTTCTTTCACCTTTATTCTTGAAGAGCATTACCTTATCTTGCAGTACTCTGGCTCAAGTGCAGTTGAATAGAGGATTCATTTTAGGATGATGGAGAAGTAACTGTGATATCCTCAACAATTTCTTACTACGTCTTTTTCTCTTCTCCCTGTGTTGTAGGAAGTTTTGAATCCCTTCTATTTTGCTTCAGTTTTACCAGTTTCTAATATATCTTGTATGGTCTGAGGGTCCCCAGCACATGCTGCTTTGGTCCTATATCTTGTTTGGGGAACAGATGAAAAAACCAGAAGCTGGATCTGGGACCTTCTGTGAAATCAATATTGTAACACTTCTAACTGGTAAGCTCTGCAGAGTTTTGTTTTTCTTCCAGCTAAGGCTTACCCAGGGAATGAAGAAATATTAAAAATCTGGGAGGAAATTGCATTTACCATGTGATTTATTGGTCATTTGCTGTAGCATCAAAGGTAAAAAGCTTTGCAGGCAGGAAGCAAAAGGATTTTTTTTACCATTGATGAACAATAAAGGTGATTTTATTTCCTGGTGTCTTTGGCCATAGAAGTGGTTCCACTGTCATTGCTGGAATAAATCTCTTTCCCTGCCTCTGTGCCCACACTGTGCTTGAGCTTGAGCAATATCATATAAGGGTGTAATACCTTCCTCCACTTCAGCCTCCAGATACTTTGGATTTCTTGTTGTAGATTTATTTAGCTTCTTTAAAACACTGAGGCCAACTTCTTTCACCTTTATTCCTGAAGAGCATTACCTTGTTTTGCAGTACTCTGGCTAAAGTCAGTAAAAGGGGCACTGGGTTTTGGCACAGAAGCCCCAGCTGGAGGGTTGAAATTGTGATCTGCACAGCCTCAGGTGCTGCATTTGGACTGCATTTTCCCCCAGCTTTCTGCTTATAGTAGGGCAAAGTCAGAATGTAATTTACAGCCACCTATATGCTCTTCTGAGTCAAGACTCTGCTTATTCTCATTCCTGCCTCCTCCTGCTCCTTCCCACCACAGCTGTGTCAGCCACAGTGGTGGACAGCCTTGGTTTGCAGGATTACAGAATTGTGGAATTACAGAATAATTCAGGTAGGAAGGGACCACCAGTGTCCTGATCCAACCCCCCTGCTCAAGCAGACCATCCCAAAGGACAGGATTCATCCAGACAGTTCTGGAATATCTCCAGTGAGGAAGGCTCCACAGCCTCTCACCAGCCCGTTCCAGTGCTCGGTCACTGCACATAGAAGAAGTTCCTTCTCATGTTCACGTGTTGCAGCTTCTCTCCTCTGCCTCTCTCTTATTGCCATTGAGAAGAGCCTGGCTCCCTTCAGATACACACATACACTGGTGAGGGCCTCTCTCAGTTGTGTCTTCTAAAGGCTGAACAAGCCTTTCCCTCAGCCTTTCCCCACAAGACAGATGCTGCAGTACCCTTCTCATCTTTGTACCCCTCTGATGGACTTGCCCCACGAGCTCCATGTCTTTCTTGTACTGTATAAATTAGGACTGGGTAGCCCAGGAATTTATAAGAGGTTTATTTTATCTTTCTTTTTTTTTTTTTTTTGTNCAGATGATGCAGTACCCTTCTCATCTTTGTACCCCTCTGCTGGACTTGCCCCACGAGCTCCATGTCTTTCTTGTACTGTATAAATTAGGACTGGGTAGCCCAGGAATTTATAAGAGGTTTATTTTATCTTTCTTTTTTTTTTTTTTTTGTCACTGTTGGCATCTAGTTGTAACACTGCAGTCCAACAAGACCTCTGAGAGCACAAAAATTAAGAGCAGCATAATCCTCCTTCAAATGGCCAGTCCTGCTGGAAGTGACATTCTCTAAATTAAACAGGTAGATAAATTCAAAATATAGGTCAACAGGAAGAATATGAAGCAGCTTTCCTCCTGTCCCTCCTCCTCCTCATGCACAGGCATGCAAGTTCCCTCACCCAGGAGCAGCATTAAAACGAAATCATAACGCAGCACTTAACAGCTCCTCAATAATGTGCTGTCATTGCCAGTGTCTTCTTTCATTATTCATAACACTTATATAGATTGTAGAAGCTGTTAACACAGCACCCTAGCTTTAAGAGCCAGTTTATTCCTTTCTCTGTTTTCCAGGCCAGCTCCTGAGGTGGGCTGAGAGCCTGTGACTGCTGCTGGCACCAGTGGATCTGCAGGTCAGGAAGACAAACTGCAAACTGCTCGTTTGACATCTTCTGTCAAGGGCATAACCTGAAGGCCACAAGCTTCCTAGTGCAAGTTACCTGAGGGTCCGAAACACCAGCACTTTTCAGGAAAGAATTCCCAATGTATAACACATTTATCAACTTCTTATAGAAGTTCTGATAGAATATTTGTCATTTAAATAGAGCAAAGTATTTTCCTTAGACTTTGCAGGTAAGTCCAGAAGGCAAAGCAGGTAATCTCACACAGAGTTAGCTTGAAGCTCAAGTATAATTGCCTTCCATAGGGCTGTTCCCACGCTACAAGAAACAAAAGATTTTTGTAGGACAACATGTTCTAAGTTAACCAAAGCTTGCAGCTTGAAACATTCATTTTTAGTGGCTGCTGATAGAGGAAAATAAATCACCCTCCTTCAGATGGAAAGGATGAAATCATTTAACCAAACAATGATGTATTAAATTATAGTATGGTGAGCCAAAGCCTACAAATGAGCCCACTGGGTGGCAGCAATTAATATACCCACTGATTACATATAAAATCACTAAGGCATTTTAACGTATCATTTATCAACATGTTCTAGATCCTGTAGGATCTCTTCCAAAAAGTAATGTTTTCACAAAATATGATGTAATAATAATCATAAAATTAAGATGCTTATAGGCAAGAGAGATGCTTATCACAGGAAGGCAGGATCTTATGTTATAGAGTAAAAATAACAGTTTTTGCAAATTGGTTTTCCCAGAGATGATGTCAGGCGGTCGTAAGTCACTCTGCAAATTCTTTTACATATCTCAGTTTTAGAGGAAACCTACAATCTTTATAGCAGGTATTTCTGGCAGGTCTGTTTCAGAGTTGTAGCTCAGCTCTTTCGTGTTCATCCGTCACGAGAGGACAGACAAAGGTCCCTGGATCTCATCAGCTGCTAGCTAAGAGGCTGAGTGACAATATGAACTTTGCCTCCTTTGAGCCTTTGAATCTTCTCCTTCCCTTGCACTTCATGAAATGAATTAGTCCTGTGTAAAGCACGAATATAAGACCAATTTTGTAAACGAAGTTATCAAGGAAAATAAAGGATAATTTAGAAAAACCTAAAGCAGGGATGCTTTGTGCTCCAGCTTGCAGCATTTCAGCAATGAAGATGCAACAGCAGTGACATTTATAAGAACAGGAGGGCAGAAGACAGAAATCTTTGGAACCAGGGTGCAGGCAGCTCAACTCTGTCAGAAATCCTGTTGGAGGAGAGGACAATCCTATTGTGCAAGTGGAGGACAAACTCCTTCAGCTTCAGATAAGAGAGGAATAACTGCAGATTTATGGCTGTTTTAGCAGCAGATACGGATAAGAACATAAAATAACATCATAGCTTTTATGTAGTGAATCATGTCATTTGTTTCCATCTTCCTAAGTGGGATCAATTTTTCCAACAGTCACATAACTTGCAAAAATGTGCTTATCTGCTGTTGGAAGCAGGTGAGTTGCTTTTATTTGGAAATCTTTAATATTTTTGGTGTCAGTGATATACAGGTCTTGGTGACATGAAAAATTTCAGAAAGTTCTGAAGGAGAGATTTATTTTAGCTTTGGGCAAAATCTTTATTTGAAGAGGTAGTATGAGAAATATATTTAAATACTTCTAATTCTGCACAATGCCTCAGTCGAGTGAAAAACACTCCAGGATTTTTTAACAAGGAACGAATAGATGAGGAAAACAAAGCAGTTTTCATCCTAATTAGGCACTGGAAATCTTTTAAGAAGCTAAGCAGCCTAGGGAAAGATGTGTGCCACCCTAACTGGCTTGGAATCAGGCCAGATTTTGTTTGTCAGCAACATCTTTGGGCCAGGAAGGACATTTTGCATAGAGTCTTGCATGTGTCTGGCACAGATTTGGGCGTGTAGATATTGTCCTGTAGACAACATCCTCAGCAACACTTCCTGGTGGGAATGACAGCAGATACCCCTACATCTACGAACATTTTTCATGTCTGCTAAAACACGCATCTGTTCTTTGTTTGCAGAGTGCATTCTTTCTAAACAAGGTACAGGTCACAGAGGCACAGCTCACTAGCTAGGAGGCAATTCATTAATAGCAAGGCTTGGTGAAAGCACTGCAGTTTTTCAGTTTTTGGCAGTTGGGAGATTTCATGTGGTTTGGAAAGAGGTGTAAAAAGACCTATTGGGTGCAAAAGAAGGTGCCTTCCTCCACAACTTGTTGGCCCCAAAGACTATGAGGAGATCATGATTAAAAAGAAATGGAAAGGTAAAGAGGGAACAGGCTGGAGTTTCTGAAAAGTTGAGTAAAACCTCCTTAGTCTCACTAGATGGTGCTGCAAAAACTCCAAACTCCTGATTTAAGACTGAAAAATAAGAAATTTTTTACATAACAGGAAAAATATAGTTATTTTTTAATCCCCCCTACTCTTCCTGTTACGTATCCAGGGCAATGCCTTTTTAAAACATTTTAATGAAGAGCCTAGATAATAATATAACAGGATGTGTTGTGTTTGTCCAACAGCCTCATCTGTGTGTATGATGCCTTATCTTGAAAAGTATCAGAAAAAGACCCTGAGAATCCACATTTCTTTTCATTCTCCTTTATTTTTAGCTCAATATGGCCTGTTGAGGTCAAGGTGACTTATTTCTGCTTGGCTGAACATTTAGACCAAGCAACAGAGACCTGATGCACCCACTCCTGTTTCTGCTCCAGCACAGCGCAGCTGGTTTCATATGTGATGGACAGAAGGCACATTGAAATTTGGCAATTCAGAAGTTAGTTTGAGGAAAGATCAGAGTGAAGTGTCACTAGATTGTACCTCTGCACAATTAACAAAATACTAGTTTCCACAGAGACAGCAGTCACTTTTAACCTCTGCACCGCTGTCTCTGGATGTGTCTGGGTCATATGCAGCATTGCTTCTTCTCATTTAAGAAATGAATGAGACAAATGAGACAGATTAGTCCTCTAAAAATGTAATTTTCCTATCTATGTCTACAGATTTTCCATTCAGGTCTGTGGTTTCTCTCTTAGGCCAGACACTTGCTGTAGGGAGTTTTAAAGCTAGTCATAGACCCCCTCAACTTTTGCGCTGGTCAGAGGCAGAGATGTTTTCCTCAGGCCTTGTTGCAAAGATCTATCAAGGGATATATGTGGATGAGTTGGTTATTCTACAAAAGAGAATGAGTGTTGGTATTTCTAGGGTTCACTTTAGAGTGGTGTTTGGGATAGCCCAGCCAAACTGCTCTTTTTCTGTTGACCACTGTGAGTGTCACTCTGAAATACATCCACCATTTGTGTATCTGAAGCCAAGTGAGATGAACAGCAGCAGTGTCTGGAACAGAAAGGCTCCCAGCTGGAGCACCAAGTGGTGGCAGCATGGCCAAGCTCTCTGCAGTGCACCTGAGAGCAGGTGTCTCACAAGCTGTCAGCACAGGCTGCTGTGGGGGCCATCAGAGAGAGCAGTCTGGGAACATTTGCAAAATAAGATAAGAAGGGTCTGAAACACTAAAAGAATTCCTTCAGCTTGTCATTTTCCTCATTATCCTCAGCCTGGCTGAGCACAGAACTCCCAGGCTACCTTTCCTGTGGGTTGCTCACCTCAAGCTTAATGTTTTACATTTCCAGGTATGTGTTGTCCTCTTGCTTGTGCAGCTCTTGGGCGTAGGTGTGGTCTTTAGGACGTGGGGAGAATGAACTAGATGCTAAGTTACAAACCTTCATCAAGGAAACTGTGAAATTTCCCTTACTCTTTTTAAGGAAATTTAAGGAATTAAAAAAAGAATTTCTTCTTTCTTAAAGCATTTGGATTTTGAGACATGGAAGGTAAGAGCACGTAAAAATTCTGCACTCATTGAATTTCTCCTTAAAAATACAAATAATCTCCTCTGAAAATAAGAATATTTCTTGCAGTTTTTCAGTTAAGGTCGTATTAGTTTAACTTTAAAATAAAACAAATACATATGGAACACCATCCAGGATGTTGTTTTTTTTTTTTTTTTAATAAGTCTGCTAAGTTGATAATTAATACGAGTAATTCATGAGATTCCAACATAGAAATGCCTTTCAGTTGATACTATTCTTTTAATTTAAGTTTATCCACTTAAAGAAATGGTTGGCACAAGAGGCAAAATGCATGCAAAGTAATTGAAACCAGCAATCAACTTGCAATTACAAAGGAAATTAAACCATGACTTCAAACTGCCTAACTCCCCCCTCAGGCCAACTCCCTATTTTGTGCACAGAAGCAGGAGGAACCCACTCCCACTATGAAGAATTATGGCCATTGTTTAGGGTGACAACACATCAGCTCAGGAGCTGGAACTGTAAGTTCCGGGCTGGCCTTTGGTGGCTTCTCAAATGTTTTGATCCAGGGAAAATTTGGGTTGGCTGGTGAGTTCTCTGTCATTTGCTGAACATTAATGTTGCTCTCAGGGTCTGTGGTTTTGAATGTGACTCTCTGCCAGTTCAGGGGTTATGGGTGCCCTGTGTCCAACTGGAGCGCTTGGCTGAGGGACATTCCCATGTAACCTCAGAGCTGGGAACTCAGAGCTGCCATGCCTTTTACCCCTCTCCTCCCAGTACATCCAAGGTGCAGCTGGAACAGATTGAAGCTATGTTTGGATTTTTCTGAAATTTACTTTTGGACTAAATCTGAGACATGGTAATATCACAGGGGCGCAAATCTTTCTCTTTTTGGAGGCACTGTTCCATGATGTGCTAATTCCACCCCCAGACTGCATACGTGGCTGTCTAAGGAAGTGTTAAACATCTAATAATATTTTTGCCCTTCTTTGTCAGCCTGAAGGAAATATGAATAGATTTAGTTATTAAGATATTAAAGGAAGTTGGTTAAAACATTCTCTCCTCTGTGGGGACTTGAGGATTAGAGATGTGTTTCCAGACACAGCTCTGAATAATTCAGTTAGATAGTTTGCCCTTAGAGATCAGAAGCAAATGAACCATGAAATAGACCCTCTGGCTGTTATTTCCTAATTGACTTGATATGAAGACACTCCCAAATCAGGTGGACTGACATAGATTTAATTACTTAAACTGCAATGCTATTATTTAGTAGTAGTAATATTGTAGCTGTGACAGTCCAAGATACAAGAAATTCCAAGTGTCTAAGAAAAGCAGTATTTCTTATTAGACTTACAGATGGAAGAAGTGCACAAGCTTTCAGGCCCAAGGTCACTCCATCAGGTCATCAGCACCATTGCTCAATAAATTTGACCTTCATTTGTTTTGAAGGAACAACTCTGCTCGGAGTTTAGTGTATCGGGTTTTTATTTCCTGCTGGAAACACAATTTCCCTTTGCAAACAGCCTCATTACTATCCATTTGCAGAGTAATTGCTGAAAGCTTTTTGTTCACTTCTTTAAAAGTATAGAGTTCAGAAACAGGAGGTCTGATTGAGATGCAAGATATGACAAAGAGATGTTATGCCAAAAGCTCCTTTTTTTTCCCAGATATGTGGGCAGTCTAATAAAGATATTGCCTCTTCTTACAAATCTTATGACTCTATGCTATTATTTTTGTTAAGGAGCTACTGAAAACTCTTAGCAATCACCCTACAAATTACTAATAATGAGGTAATTTGCAAAATGAAATTGTATTTGCAGTAGGAAAATAAAACCCTAACCAGTGAATTCTAAGGAGTGCATGCATTTGAAATAATTGAAGCTCAAATTTATTGAACATTTTGTGGAAAAAAAGGAGCTGTAGAATGCCTCAGAGCTGGAATAAGGACACAATGCCACAGTGAAACACAGGAACCTTTAGGCTCAGACTTTATGCAGCTCAGTTCTAGCATTTGGCACATCTGACATAATGCTGGTGGAGGACAAAGAATTGGAGTACAGCTGGAAAGGTAAATGTTTCACACATCACATGGTGTAAGATTCTGGAGTGGATCAGTTTTCTCTAGGAATATAATATGTGAATGAAAAAAAGTGACCTATATTTCATGAACATAAGTTTAATTAGAGGGTTTATTTTGGGACTGCAGTTTTCTTACAGATCTTCTGTGGAGAGTGGAAAGAAATTGGCACCTCCAAAGGTGAGCTCTGGCTAATGTGAGGTTCCCTCAGGGAGGTGGATAGCTTACTCCATCAATAGTTCTCCAGTTATACTACAAAAGTGTGTCAAAGAATACTTTATGTCTCCACTGATGGAGAAATAAAACTACTGTTTTCAGTAAGGCAAACCACACACATTGAATGTGCTCATCTTCCTTTGTAAAGGTGTGACTCTGGATTTTATTTTTACTCTTTTCCATATAATAAGGCAGTGGCTGGAAATGCACATTTACTGAAATTGCAAGTTAATTCAGTATCCAACAGAGTCCATCTCAGCTGACCAAATGCTGAGTCAGCCAGAGAGGGGAAAGTGGGCTTGTCACAACAATGAATTTCAGTTAAAAGAGAGTCAGATAAAGGATAACTCTTGGCTTTTAAGGCTATTCCTGCACGTCACACACAAGCTGCCAAGGTAACACGTCATCTCTCCCAGCATCTTCACTGTTCATTTGCATGTGTTCTGCTACAATGCACAACCTGCATGTCCTATTAATGCTTGCAAATTCTTCTGTTCTCAGGCATAAAAGATAAAGCTGAGAGCACAGAATCGTTTTTGCTAATGCTTTTCTCCACTGAATCAGTTCAGCAACAGCAATCACTGGACCTCAGGGGAAAACGTAAAATGAAAATGTTGATTTATTTGCCTGTTTTATGGTGGAAGCAGAGACACATTGGTAGGATTAGACTGATAAAATGTTTCAGAGATCTAGAAAAGACATTAACGGTACTGCCTCAAACCTTCCTCTGACTTGAGATAATTTCTTCTCCAAAGAGCCTTTAAAGTTGGGCTTTTTATTCTTTCAGTTACTGGAGCATTAACTAGCCATTAGCTATTTATTCAAATGGATGTGCAAATGTAATAGAGGAAGTTTAGCAAACTTTTTCAGCACAATTTCATCAGTTCCTAATACCAGTTTCATAGGTTTTTTAGTCACTGTCTGGCAGACACCTATCCTGGTACAGCATGCCAATTTTTGACACAGAGCTGATCACTCAAAGCAGTGCTCTGATGCTGAATTCATCAGGGCAATAGAGAAATGCCATGGAAAAAAATTACTTTTACAGAAACCACAGGTAAAATTTATTATTTGGGCACGTGGTGTATGGTTATTTATGTCAAGGGAAGGAACCACAAGAGCACAACCTTCTGCTGTTACAGGCAATGACATGGTTGCTGCTTAGGCTAGAAGAGTCAAACAACCCACCCCATAAATTTCTGCATATGATCAGGCATGTCCTGGTGTTGTGAAGCAAATTTAAGATTTCTTGTAAAAGTTAGAGCCACAGAGAAAGTGTTCCCACAGGAAGAGAGCAGGACAGTTCTTTAGCAGGAGCACAGGAAGATGCTTGAGGCTCCAGGGCAGCACATGAACAGTTAGCTACTGATCACTACACAAATTCAGCCTTGGGGTGAAGGTTTTTAGGGCATAATTAATAGAAAGAAGAGCATGTTTGCAGCATGTGCAAAACATCCTGTGGATGGTGAAAAAACAAATGCAGTAACAAGAAGGTAAAAGACCAGTAAGCTCCTCTCCAGCAAAAAGACCTGGGACTGTCCCCTGATTGTGGCTGCTGGAACCCACCAGTGCTGCTGCCTGAACACCAGGAGGTTCTCCCTTCCCTTCAGTGTGTGAAGACTGATTTTGGATTTGCTGCTCACTCTTTATAAATGCAATCTCAACAATCACACATCAAGTATTATTTCTTATTACAGAATTGGGTTAAGTAAAGTAAAATTTTAAAGAACAGTGGGTGAGTGCTCCTGTGAATGTGCGTGTTCACGCCTCTCTGTGTTTTCCAATCCATGCAACAAACGTGGCTGATACTGAGTGACAGAATTAAACTGATATCAGATCTAGCCCTTAGGAATCACATTCCACCCTGAAAATCCATATTCTCTCAGCTAGAGAGTTACATGGGTCTTCTGTAGCACATACATTCTACGGGAGGACTCTGTTCAAGCCTGGGCTTCCCTCAGCTTTCTCACAGCAGCAGTTTCCCTGTTTCCTCTGAGCACAGTGCAATCCCCTCCCTGAATAACACTGTGGTGTTTTCTTCCCCGAGCCTCATATTTCAGCTACAGAGCTGGTAAATATTCCATATGTAAAAAGGAATTGTTGCCTTAGATTTTTCCATCAAATTGTCTGGACTCTGTGTACAGCAGCAAGTAGAAAAATGTACTGCATGAAACCTCCATTGAATTGAGGAGCAATTGGAGATACACATTTAAAAAGTGAATATCTCTCAGCCTTCAGAAATGGTCTTGAATTTCTCTTGTAAGAAATGTGCTAGATGTATATGTGTAATTAGTGTAGAAGAGATGGGATGATTCATATATTGCCAAGTAGAAAGATGGTCTTGTACAAGAAAAGCAAAACTCTAGGAGATGAAATTCAGATGCAAGACTAGGGGAAGGGACCTTCAGATTGTGAGGTACAACACCCTCTGCTTTCCGTCTACTGGGTGTTTGCAGCCACCATTCCCATGCCCACAGCTCCTGGCTCTGAGCGTTCTTCGCACGCATTCAGGAAAGAGTGAGGTTTTGTGTGGAGACCCTACATCCCAAATTACTGATCTTGGTAATTGTTTTACAAAATACATGCCTTAAGTTTAAGAATTGCTAAGACATGGTCCTTTCTGACTTAGTGCTGAACCCCTTCTCATCTCAACAGAGAGCAGATGAACTGTCCATGGATGGAGCAAAAAGCAAAAGAGCAAATCAAGGGATTGCTCCTGTAGCCATGCTACAGCTGGGATTTCATGGACATTTCTGTAAGAAGTTTCTCTGATATCCTTGTGCATGAATATGTGTCCTGTTCCCCTTGCCTTTAAGAATTTTAATATTCTTTGTCTTCACATGCTATGTGCTCAGACAAATACACTTTCAAGGCAGGAAGAAGGAAACAAAAGGAAATGACTCACTCAGATAACAGCAATGAAATATATTTTTACATTATATTCTATATCTGCTAACTAAATAACCATAAATATTGCAGTGATGCCAAGGCAGATATTCTCTGAGATGCTTTTAGAGGTGTTTTGAAACTTGGCTCTGACAAATGAGGAAATGAAGGTCACACACATTTGCCTGTCAGGTCCATCCAGTTTGCAGTTGATGGAAGTTGTGTAGAAGATCAGTTTGTAGAAAGCATGCATATGTAAAAGGAGTTTCTGCTCCACGAAGATGTAGAGGTGGTTGCTTTTTGAAAAAATGGGGAGAATTTTGGGAAAAATATGTTAGTGGAAAATGTAAACAATGGCTGTTCTGAGTTTGGGTTGAATTTCTTTGTCCCTTTTTATAGAGAAACAGCCCTGTATCACTGAGTGTTTTTTTTGCACTGGGAATCAGAAATGGAAAAGACAAACTGGAAGGGAATGGTTCAGGCTTTGCAGAAAGCTGAAATAGATTCACATGCTCATCTGAGCTGCAGTTTACAAGTACAAATACAGCAGTTGGCTTGGGACAAGTTTGTCTGCAAACTTGCCAAGTGTAATTGATGTAGGATTGAGGCCATGATCCATGTCTAGATAGCAGCACCAGGCTGGGTTGAGTGTCAGTGTCTCACTAATGCAGCTCTGCTGGTCTTGTCCCTGTTTCTCTTTAACCACTGTTAGCCTGGAAATATCTTTGCACTGTGCTCTACTGGGTGAAGAAAAAGTCTTCCAGGGATGTTGTGAAACTAAGGTTATTTAGGGGAGAAAAGACACTTTTCTATAGATTATGCTTTTACTTCTGCCCTTGTAGTATAATTATTAGCTGCCAATAAGGATATAGGTTTTGTAAAAATAACATAACATTTAGTTATCTTTGGGATTAGACATCTGGATTTGTGATTTTCTGCAGTTTTCTTCATCACCTTTTGAAAAGCTGAATTTTCTTGGAGACTCAGTGGAAGTCCAGGGCACCCCTGGATTACACAAAAGAGTAAAATGGAATCACCTCCTCATGTGTTGTCCTCATCCTCAACAGTTCTGTGGTCATGTTCTGAGCCTTTGTCAGCCCCTATTGCAGTATCTCAGCAAGTGAGACTGACTGATATCAGGTGTGGAAGTGACACTCTTCTGTAGCAGCTGGTAGAGAAGATTCTGGTCTTTCCATGGGCTTTTCAGAGCCAAATTAGATGCTAAAATGTAAGGAGTAGGAATCCTGAACCAAAGTCTTCTTTCTCACCTGATATCTTCTCCTTCAAGGTGACAGGAAAAAGAAGCAGACCTGACATCTCTTTGCTTATGTGTAAACATTTCTCTGGGTAAATCTGCATGAAAAATAAGAATATAATCCCATGTCCTGGATTGTTCTCCTATTGTAAAACCCAGCAGGACTGGGAAAGGGAATGTGCATAATTGGGGGTTGTATGAGACTTCCTGCTCTTCTGAGGACTTGTGCAGAGCCTTGGTGTTTGGGATTCACATATCATTTGCCAGCAAAACAAAAGATAAAATAATAACTATTATAAAACAAGCAGCAGGCAAACATAGGAGCTTGTGATTTAGAGAAATTAGGTTACCAAGCCTTCTGTCTCTCAAATATGTGATCTGAAAGAAAATCATTGCTGTTTGCCAGTCCTATGTTTCTCCACAAACACAGGGTGTCTAATCTCATCCTCATTTACACACTCACATGGATGCTGTGAAATCTAGAGATTTATGGCTGCCTAAAGGCTACATTATTAATAGGAGATAAGCAGCTGACTATAAATCACACACAAGGCATAGACTATATAATTTTATGCTGAGTATTTCATAGCTCAGCTGAAGTGGTGGATTGTTTAAATATTCAAGTAGAGGAAACCAAGATGGAGATCTGGTTGCAATTTTAGGGATGCCAAAGTACTTTCACCTAAATATGCCACTATAACAAGTTTGGGGCTGTTGCTGGCCTGTGGCTTCTGCAGGCTTTCCAGGAATGACACCCAGCTGGGTAAAGGCCAAAGACAACATACTTCCAGAGACTTCCTGAGCACTAGGAAGAAAAGCTGTTGCTGCTCTGCATCCTGCTAATGCTTCATTTCCCATCTTTCTGTCCATGGGAGCTCAGTGCCCAGGTCAGGCAGAGAGCAGTGGCAGCCTGCAGTGGTGGCAGCAGGCAGTGGTGACAGTGGTGGCTCCAGGCAAAAGTACTTGAGCTAGATGGGGAGCAATGGCCCAGCACACCTTGGCCTCAGCTGCTGGAGCTTATCACAAGGGATAAAAAGACAATTCAGCCTCTGCTCCTGCTCATTCAGGCTAATTACTGTGACTTAGTGACAAAGGAAAGCATGGAACAGCAGCTTTTTATGATGGTCTCTGGCTTGATAGCAGGCACCATTAACAGGTAGGTCACTGACCTGCCATCATGGTGAGAGAAGCTTTAATGGAAATTTTATTTGCAACATGTACCCTAGAGATGATGACATCTGTGTCCCTCTGCCAGCCCAGGTATCCAGTTCACAGGGTGCAGTGAGTAACACACAACACATCCAGAGTGCAGACCAGTTACTTGCCATCACGATACCTCAAACCTAAACTCAGTGTTGAAAAGGTTCTATAGTATTTTAGTTTCAACCAGTTTACGTCTATAAAGACCTGAGCAAATTCATCTGATTGCAGAGCTGCCTTACCTTTCAGCAGGAAGTTAGCCTAGAGGCCACCCAACCTGCTTTATTCTTCAATTTTATGATTTTATATATTATGAATCTACATAATACACAATTAAAATCTATATAAATGCATATATATAAGTATATAAATATTTTAATATATACACATACTAAAATCTTCAGGATGACTAAGTAGATATTGGGTTATTTACTCTTGGAGGGTAAATGTATCAAAAGTAAAGGAACAGCAGATCCCATGATGCCTCTAAAGAGAGGAGGAAGGAGAAAGCAGATGAGGCCATCAGGATTACCAGGCCATCAAAACCTCACTGCAGCTCTCTGTGTATTTACACCAATGTAACTCCAATACAGAGACAGTAAGTCTCAAGTGTGCTTTCAGAGACTGTCCCTTAGCTGCTTGCAAGGTTTTAAACACTATGACACATTTGTGGTCCCAGGAAGAGGCAGTTATTTTTTCCTACAAATCTGAGACATTTTTTTCATGTATATCTTTAATTAGTATCTTGGGGAATTCACTCATTTTCCTTGTTTTTATTAGCTACAAATCCATCATGTATTACACTTTTACAACTTTTATGATTAACAAGGTAGTGGATGTGAGCTTTGCCTTCATCTGAAAGTGTGTTCTGGTTTATTCTACAAATAAGCATCACATGGAAGAGCATGAGGCTCTCGCTGCTGACTGGGTGCTGAAGGCAAGGGGGATCTGACCTGATGAGAAGGAGCTCCTTGGGTGGGGTGATGGAGTCTCAGGGCCATCTGCTGCAGAGCCTGGCTTTGGGCTCTGGCTCTAGCCTGCACAGCTGGCCTTAAAGTTTCTGCAGCTGTAATCTGCTCGTGATAGCAAATGCAGCATTGCTTTGGTCTGTGCTCCATGCAGCCTGCTGAGAATTGAGTTTTGAAGTGAACTTTTTGACAGGAAATATTTATGGCTAAATCCCAGAGCAGGGACTGTGCAGTGCTGCTGTGCTCAGAAGTAAGGTGACATCTGCTTGTTGCAGACCATGGCTTAAGCTCTTTCTTACTGGGATGGAACAGATACGATGGAAATGGTCTGTGAAATTGTGTTCCCACAACAGAAGTCACCAGTGTTCAAGAATAAATGAAAAGGTGAATTTGTGCTTCTGCTTCATATTGTTTCAGTGTTGTCTGGGGCAGACACAGGAGGAAGAGAAGGAAAAAGATAAACCACATAGAAATGTAAGACCAAGTAAGAGTAGAGGTTTTGTCATAAAGTCCAGGAAAGGGGACAAATCAGACCTGACTTACAATGCTTTTCTCATTTGGAGTAGTCATTCTGGTTAGCCAGGGGAGAGGACTTGCCCAGTCCTTCTGATGATCCAGGCTTTGCTGTAGAAGAGATGGATTTCTGAACACAAGACAGAAAGGTCCATGACAGTGACTCTGGCAACTCAGGAGGGAGAAAGGGATAGGAAAAGACACTGAGTACTTTAAATATGCATTGCCTAAAATTTTTTCCTGATCTTTTTTCTGAGTCTACTACTTTAGCCAAATTCCTCCAGCCGTGCAGGATCAGAAAACCACCTAAGACGTGGACATGCATCCATCCCAAAATCCAAACCCTCTCTGCCCATATCCTCTCACACTGGACTGAGGGCAGGGTTAGTCCTGTTACACCATCAACCCTGCTAACTAGAGTGGGAAAAGCTGGATCCCAGTCCCACACTCCTGGGTGACAAGGCTGTCATCCTGCACAGCCAGGTAAGCCACCCTGGAGCTAATGCTGATCCTTCCTTTTCATTGCTATCTTTCCTCACCTCCAGTCCGATGTCCTGGAGGAGCAGCTACACCAGGCAGCAATGTGTAGGGCACAGCTGTGCAGGATCCTGCCACTTTTTTATCCCAAATGATGGACACTCCTCTCACACTGTCCTGGCACTTGTCAGATGTGAGGCTTGCAGTAGTGCTGGGGGCAATGACAACACTGCTTTTCTGTGTCGTGCTGGTGGCTTAAACAAGCTAAATTGGTCAGCAAAGCTGCTTGCTGCACTGTGCCCTCCACCCTTGTGAGGGAGCAAGGCTTCTGGACGTGTGGGTTCATCCCTGGATTCACAGCCCCCCCAGGAGCCCCTCTGTGTGCTGCCCTTCCCCAGGCAGTGGCTGGGAATGTCGAGAAGTGGAGTTTACTCTGTGATCTCTGCCGAGGAGACCTTTACTTTTGTTCAGCACTTCTTTGTTGTTCTGGTAATACAAGTTAACAGCCTTTGAACTGGCATCTCTTTATCAGCAGAAAACCATCACGATTTAGAACATCAAGTGCTGCACTTGTGCCCTCAGGAGAGAATGTAGAGGATGGGAAGATCAAGAAGATGAACCAGCCTATATCTCACTGAAAGGCCAAACAAACGCGGAAATTGAGTGAGTGGATTTATCTAGGGGCTGGACTTTGCATTCTCACATCCTGCTGCTGGAAGCTGGAATTAGGCACAGGTGTCTCTTTTTTCCTTTGCTAAAAAGATTCAGGATATCACGACATTTGTCATATATGTCTTACTGACTTGCAAGAAAATGATGTGCCTAGTGTATCTCACAGACAATAAGGAGTGAAATCTCACCCTGTCTTCATGCCACACTGCAGTTCTGTGGAGTTATTTCAATTTAATGAAAAAGGAGAAATAAATAGGAACCCAGAGATATTAGTGAAATTATCTGTCACACAGCATGTCAGCAGCAGTGGCAGCACAAGGATGCACAAATCCTGCCAGCCCCCTACAACCACCCTACTATTAGCTGGTCCCTGAGTATTTCCTTGCAAATCACATTATTGCTGTTCCTGGGAGTCTCACTTCAGGCTTTCAGCTAAATGGCAAGTGAAAATAAACCTTAATCACTCTGTACTCAATCTGCAGTCAGTAGCAAGAGATGGAAGGGCAAAGTATACCTCACATGGGCTGGAGCACACTCTGTAAGTGCTGATCCCCTCCATTAACTGTAATCAAAGACTAATCAAAACTAATTTGAGTGTGAAGGGTAAATGTCTAAAATTGCTCCGTCCCACGGCAGTCACAGAAACGCACCCGGTCATTTCCTCAGGCTGGTGTGTGAAATACACCATGTTCCAGGAAACTGGGACGAGAATGCAGGGCCATTTGCTAGATTTCTTCCACCATTTCTTCGCTTGATTTCTATGCTTGCAGGGCTTATCTATGTGGGCCCCTGCCTTTCAGCAGGGGAGGCGTTGCTTAAATAGCTGCTTGTGTGTCTGCAAATATGGTTATCACTCTTCTGATTCCTGCCTGCTTCCTTGTGGTGGGTCTGGATCGTTATCCAGGCTAAAGAAGAGAGAATTTCCACAACCTGACTTGGTTGCAGTGCAGCTGCTGGACTGGTAACTTCCATGCCACCCTCTCTCTGTGCTGGGAAAGCATTCTCAGGTTTGGAGGTGGAAATATGAGAGTGTCATTGATCAAACGCACCATGCAACAAGGTCTTCATATTGCATTAACAACACACCCAAAGATTTTCTTCAGCCAGGAAAGAGCAAAGAACAATTCTTGGTCCCATAGAAATCAATGACAAGACTTATATGTATTAAAATCTCACATATGTGTTAATTCTTCACGCCCTTCTGAAAGGAGGAAGGGATGGAAGATTTGCTTAATAACTCACGACATAAAAACCACTCACCTGCTTAAAAAATAACTTACCTTAAAACAGGGATTCACATTATAATGGAAGAACTAATAACAGAGAAACGAAATGAGCAAATCATGTTGTAAGCTGATAAAAAAGTATATATGGAACAAAGCCATTAGAAAAGAATTTGACAGGTTTTTTAATGTTTTAAATTGGAAATGAAAATGAATGGAAAGTAAAGCTCTTCAGAGTTTCAAAGATTTCTATGCTGATTTTTAATCAAATTAATTTGGTTTCAAAACTGAAAAATTACAGGCTTCAAGTTTTTTTCTAGCTTGAACAGCTTCAATTCCGAATTCATAAAAATATAAAAGATATTTCAGTCAAAATTAAAGCTAATTTTTCTTGTTCTAGATAAAGAAATTTTTTCCCAAAATTTTGGTCAAAGAAAATTGGGATTATTTTGACTTCATATCTAGATGGTGAGTGGGAAAATGCTTGTGTGCTTAAAAATATCTGCATGTTATAAAAATTATTAAGAATCCTGTATTTGAACAAAGGTTGCTTAGTCTTAAGGCTGATCTCTATTAATAGGGTTTTCATTTAAGCTCATAAAATGCCTGTAGTGTCAGAAAAATCTTCAAAATAATTGAAGTTTAAGTTATTGAAATGCCTACTCCTTTAGGTAGGTCATTACACTCGTGAAGTGTTTTCCCTGGCAGAAGCACACCACAGCCTTCCCTCTGATCAGCATGCCAGGAATCAGCTCCCATGAAGTGCTGTCCTCCTAAAACCAATTGATTTCAACAATTTAAAGACATTCAAGTATCTCTGAGGATAAGTGCAGGCAAGAGAGAAAATAGTTTCTGTGTTGTAAGTGCTGTGAGGAGGGGAAGGAGAAATAATTATTCTTAATTTCTGAAGATCTAAACCCAAAAAGTTTGTTTCATTCTGACTTGAGTACTTGGCTACAGCAGCTGCACCCCATTGGGAGCTAGAGAAGCACCAGGGATGTGGTTGGTGATATCTAGAGGTGATCTGAGTCAAACACTGGGAACACCTCTAAAGGAGGGGAAAGTTCAAGCTCCAATTTGACAGTTTTATGTAGTTTTCAGTGTTATTAGCACTGCACGATTACTGAAGGTCTCTTGGGATTGAACATGCTGCATCTTACACTTTATCTTTCAATTTCTTGTTTATCTTTCAATTCCTCTTGGAGCTAGTTCTCACTCAAAGCACAGCATGATGGTTCCTTACCATCAACTCAGTCAGTTGAGAGTATCAGCTTCATAATACATAGAAATTCAAGTTCAACCTAGATGCTTCAGAAGAAACTCAGACATGAAGAAACAAAAAGACAGGATGTTCTATACTTTACTTCTTCCCTCTGTAGATCTATTTAGCTTTGCTAAGGTGTAGTATTGTTATGGCATAGTATTAATAAAAAAGCTAAACTCAGCCTTACGTGGTGGCAAAACCACAGAGATGCCATGTGCTGTGCAGCCAGCCCCCATGAAGTTTGGTCATATCATTCCCAGATTGAATACCCTCCTCCACATCTCCTGCAACACGTTTAATGTAGCTTTTTTACAATTTGCCATTAAGCCTGGAGTTCTGTAAAACAGGTAATGGCACTACCCCATATATTTGAATAGTTTATATACATCTGTTTCTATGACAGGAATTATTATTTTACTATTGCAAGGACATTGGCCATGGTCCAGCAATTATGTAAATTCATAGCAAAGCGAGGGAGAGAAGGCCAAGTCTTGGCATGGGAATAGCAGGCGGCTGCCTGGTGTAGCAGGTGGTGAAAGGACCATTGGCTTTCAGACGTTCCCAAACTGGCTGTGAATTAAATGGGTGTTGGTGGGTGGAATTTTAGAGGATGGAGTGCAACACTGCCAAGACCAGCTGTGGCCACCTTCACCTCTTCCTTCTGCTGGAAGCAGGAGGAGTATCAACCTGGGTTTTTTTAGGATTCTCATCAAGCTCCTCTTCCTTCTCCTTTCTGCCTTCTTGTGACAGGAGCGACCTTGCCTGTGTACCACCCTGGTCTGAACTGTGTAAATAGGTGCTACCAGGAATTTGGCCAGCTGTTACCATGACTGATGAACATTTCCTTAATTACAGTGCTTAATTACATTCTGTAGGTACCAAAAGAGGAGTTAAAGTAAAATTTAAATTACCTGTAAAGTTTACTTTCAGGAGATAATCTTTGTAGAGCTTTCTACCATCCAGATGCTTCATGGCATCACAGAGTTTGGTGGTGTTTGGGCAGAGAGCCCTCTGCATTTTATGCAAGGCATGAGCCATTGCATACACAGCATTGACAACAAACATGATCTTGGATTCTTGCTCGTAGTTGGAACTGTTGATGGTGAAGTGCTTTTCACAAGCCTTTTTATGCGGTTTCCGGTTCTGCAGGTTACACTGGAATTTTTGCTCCCAGAAGTCCTTGAACCAGGGGTTGCGCCTGTTGTTGTAAGGGCTGAGACTTTGGAAGTACTTGTCAAACTCTTTAACCGGGTGGGAAGCAAGCTCCAAGGTGATGGCCCCGGACGCTATGTGCTCGTTGCCCTTGACAATGCTCTCCTGCGCTCCCCAGCCGTCGCTGGCAATCCAGGTGAAGGACACGTTGAAGCGGTTGGCGGCCGCAATGAGCTCGCGGGAGTCGTCGCTCCGCATGAAGAGCACCACCACCCTGGCGTTGGGTTTCTGCAGCAGCTCCCTGATCACGCCGTCGTAGGACTTCCTGATGTTGGACCGCCCCACTTTCTCGGAGGTGGCGATGCAGATGTTGCGCAGGCGAGCTTCCTGCTCGAAGGCCTCGATGCCCGTCTCCCCGTAGTCTCCTTCGGAAGCCACCGTTGACACGTAGGTCCAGTTGAAATACCGCAAGATTTCGGCCATGGCTTTCGCTTGGTAGAAGTCCGGGGGCACCGTCCGCGCGAAATAATCGTAGCGGGATTTGTCGCTCAGCTTGGCACTGGTGGAGGCATAGCTTATCTGGGGGATCTGGAAGAGTCTGAGCAAATTTGCCACCTAGAGACAAAGCGGGGTGCACAGATTATTGCAGATCATTTATAAAATACAACAGAAATATTTAGGGAAAGGCACTGACAGTGTTTTTTAATGAGAGATGTTCTGATGATCACAGATTGAGGGTGTTGATAGAGGATGTTGATAACAAACTCCAGGGAAAGCACTGCACTGAGCACATGCACAAAACCTGTTCTGATGCCCAGTTAATTCCCTAGGCCCTGGTGGGACTGTAATGGACCTTCATTTTTGTGAAACTGAGCCTGTTTAAACAACAGATAATTTGAAACAAATGGACAATACATTTCAGTTTCCGACTGTGTTCCTTACTAAAGCCTGGGGATTTTCATGACTTTGATGTACGTAGTGGGATTCATCTTCTCCAAGACTGATTGTATTTGATGACCAAATGCACCAATAGGACATAAATTTCCGTTTTGTGCAAAAATCACAAATATACAGGCCTTTTGCAGAATTTTCTAATCTCACTTATTCAAGATAAGTTCCCACCTCTCCTATTTTTCACTCATTTAAACTTTTTTTCTGAGATGTTCTGGCTGCAGACCAGCTGAGATGGCACATTTGTTGCATGTTACTACTCTTCAAGTGTTTCACAATGTCACAGAACCACAGAATCACAAATTCACAGAATTATAGAATGGTTTCAACTGGAAGACACCCTCAAGGATCATCAAATCCAAATTTTAAGTTGATGGCCCATATGGGGACCAAAGCCATGACCTTGGAATTATAAGCACCATGCTCTACCCAACTGAGCTAATGTCATGTTGACCTATAGTTTTTAATAAAAATTAAAAAAAAATTAATAATCTCTATTTGCCCTTTCTGTTTGATTTATGTGGTCCAAAGTCCTGCTTATTCTTCTTCTTCTTCTTCTTTTTTTTTTTTAATTTGGCTATGTCCAATACCTAAATATTTCCAAATCTACTCTGCTGCTCTCACAGAAGTGCAACTCTTGATCACATCTGGAAAGAAATGAAGAAAGGTTATGGCATTTTTTTCCTATGATAGTTTCTTAAATGACAAAGAGAAGATTGGTGACTGGAAGTTCTGTCCAGTAAATTAAATTTGAAGCTAATCTTACAGTACAGCCTGATGAAACCATTTGAAAAGCAATAGTGTGCTTGAGAATTCTGCAGTAGTGTACTTGAGATTCCCAAGGGAAACTTATTAAAAATTGCCCAATCATTTAATTTTTTTAATCTTCCCCAGATGTTTCTTTGACGACAGATTGTCTGTAAGAATGCAAAGGCAAAGGACTGTTTTGAAAAAAAATTTTGTAGAAGAGGCAAATTTTGAAGCCTCAGACATCAGTAGCAAATTAGACAGCCTGGTTAAAAAAAAAAACCAAAACAACAAAAAAAACCCCCAACAACAACTGAACAGAAGGATTTTATTGCTTTTCAGCAACCTGTATGACTTAGGATTTTATAGATTTAGATTCTGTCTTTTCTGTAATGCAGACACTGAACCAGTGTCCTGCTGTAGCTCAGTCTGCCCTTGTTAACTGGTATAATCTCATCTGAGCCAGACTCTGCTGTGAGCCATACATGTACAGGGACTTTCACAGCCTCTGGGCCACATGGAACTGAGGACTTCAGGAGGTTCTTATCCTCCTGTCCTTCTGGAACACCAGGAAAGACCAGGTGTCCTGCATCTCAGCTGTAGCTGTTGAGTTGAAGTTTGCCTTCACAAAAAAACCCCTCATTGGTAGTGGTTTATTTTAGTTTAAGCCAAAATCAAACCTTTCCTACAGTGCTTGGAAGGAGTACCCTGAGCTTTAGCTGACACTGCAGCTTTGCCAGTGGGTACAGGCACAAGGCTGGGAAGTGCTGCAGCTGAAGGAGTTCCTGTCCCTCAGAAAGCAGCTGTTGTGTTCTTAACCTCCCTGCTGGATGGTAACAGTCATTAAACCGCCTTATACTGGAAGTGTGGGATTTAATTTGCATCTGGTGATGGAAATGAACAGCTTTAAAGCAACAAGATGGGCAGAGAGGCTTGTTCTGAGACCAAGGTACAATGGATGCTTTGAGCATTGTGAAGTCCCTGTGGCTTTGTGACTTTGATTACATGCCCACATATCCACATGGCTTGGTTCACATGTCCTCTCTCAAGAGCACTCTGATTTGGTAATAAGAATGTACTCATTGCAGCTATTCTGGAACATTTCCTGCAGAACTGTGTGGGCTGGAATTACTATTCTTGTCTCAGTTTATTCTAGCAGGAATTATTTTATTTGTGCTAAACCATAATGAAGATATGCACACATATCATTCTGCATTTCCCCCCTCAAATTGGCTGAAGAAGTCCATTTTCAGGAGCTCAAGTAATGCTGGTCAGTGAGTGGACAATCCTTCAGCTCCCAGAAAAGGGCTAGTACCAAATACAGAAGCTTTATAGCTGGTTTAGCTTCTTTTTTATTTTTTTCTGTTTGTTTGTGCCTTTTTAAATGTTTTTTTCTTTTTTTTTCTTTTAGTCTAAGCAGCAAAAGCAACCATAGAGCTACTCTCCCAGTTTACATGAGGGCCCTCAGCCTTGGAGGCCACTATACTTCTAGAGCCCCTGCAAACAGCTGCAATTCTCATCCCTGTGCTCTGGGGAGAAGAAAGTTTTCATGGGTTTACATCTGTTTGCTGTAAAGCTCTTCATTACAAAGCTGTCCAGATGGTAGTTTTTTCGTGGACTGACAATTAGAAAATATAAGGAAGTCTGATTAATCATAAAGGATAGTGACCCAATCATCTCTGAGAACTATTACTGCTCATGGAGTTCAGTGAAGTTGTACCTGTTTTTAATTCAGATCAGGACACTCTTCTTGAAATTCTCAAGTGGGGATTTTCTGGAATATTGTAATGTCATGATATTAGGGACTAATTTTCAAAAAAGCTCAACTCTCAGGCACTTAGCTGATGCAATTGATTTCACATCAGTCCCTTTTCCCAGCCATTTTCATGCTGATTTGAGCATTTGATGATGAAAATGTTATCCTGGTTAAGAGAATAACAGGGTAGCAGGTTCTGCAGAGGAGCTGATACCTAAGACTCTGTCTGCTCAGTGTGGTAGAGGGCAGTGGGATGTAAACCAGAGTTGTGTACACTGAGATTGAACCAGTTCACCACCAGCACACCTCCAGCATAGCTCCATGCTGCCTTGGCCAGCGTGGAACAACTTCAAAATTGCAGTGCAGATCCAGCTTTTGCTCAGTGAAATAATTTATTCTGGCAAAGCTCCAGGGAGCAATTTAATCAAGCCGTGGTGCATGCAATTAGTGCCTGAAATCCGTATGTTGGCACTTAAGTAGCAGCACTAGCCAGGTTTTTTCTCTGTCAAAACTGGTGGGTTTTGCAGATACCTTTGAAGATAAGTCTGGATGTTCTGCATCTGCAAACCAAAGCAGCCACTTTGCACAGCTTGCTGTGAACAGAGCATGGTGATGGAGCCCACATTTGAGAGATGGGAAACTGTGGAGTTTCTGGGATTTTTTGTTAAGGTTGGGGTTAAAAGTGTGAGATGGTATTTTTTGTTTGGACTTAGATATTTATCAATTTTTATTTATATTATATCTCACAAATTGTGAGTTCTCTAGTACTTTAATAAACTAAAAATGGAGTTATATTTTTATAAGGTTTTTTAAGGATCAACTGTTAAATTAAGAAATGATACTTACATTTTTTAATTTTTATTTTAATAACTATCTATTCGTGGTTTGTAATGTGGACTTTTTTATCTAATTATACAATATTACCTAAACTTATGAAGAAGAAAGATTAAAATTCAGTGTTTGTCAGCACAGAAAGTCTAAAATTCTTAGTAACTAGGGTTCCAAGAGGAAACCTTTATTTGTTCTCATGCTGCTGGGCTTATTAGTGCATCCACTATCCTGTGGTCAAGTGTCCACTCCCCAGGCAAACCTGGCTCTCACTCAGCTGCTGGCATGGTGGGTGATTTGTTTCCCAAAATAACCATGGCAGTAAATCCAGTGCCAGCCATGTTCCTCCATAGGGACATGCTGGCACCAGCAAATCCTGCAAATGGAGTGGCTGTGGCAGTGCCAGGGAGGACAGTGTCCCTCCTTCTCCACATCTGTCACTTCTGCTTCTCCGAGCTGCAGGGACAGGATAAATGCTTGTGGGATGTTGCCAATCTTGTTTAAAACACTGAAAATGGCTTCATAATAACCACCTGCAGGAGTCATGAATTAGATACAGCTATCAAACACATGAACCTGGTTTCTGGGTGTATTTGTGGCCATTCAAGAATCCTGCTGGTAAATGGGGACACATAGGTAACACCTCTATATCTTGGTAACCTTGATCTGTCTTTTGATTTATTGAATCTCACTGAATGTTTTCTTAACCTTCATAAGATTATTTTTTCTGGCAGTAGGATTTATTCTGATGTTTTTGTTAAAATTTCCCTTTTTAATGGCCCTGAGATTATTAAGTGGATCTTTTTTGAATGCGGACAGGTCTGGAAAACACAGGAAACATTTTGAAGAAAAGAAGAAAAGACAAATCCCCAAAGTGCTAGAACAGGTAGAGTGTCTTTACCATAACACACAAATGTATATTGCACATCTGTTGGATAGAGGAGGCCCCTTGTTAGATGTCAGTGCTCTCTGCCCTTCTGAAATTTAACCATGCGAGAGTCTCATGGCGCTTAGCATGGCTTAATGAATCTGATTTCACAGAGCTCCTTTGAGACAGGAAAGAGCTACTCTCAACAGACAATAAATTAGGCTGTGGAGCAGAACAAGATTAAGGTAAAGGAGTTTTTTCTCTGTTGAGAAACTGGGCAAATTTCTGTCTCTCTGAGCTGCAATCTGCTCTAATGGAGATTTTTTTGCTGCCTTTGGTCTCCTGAGAAAGTCTTTCTATTTCTGGGAATAAGTTGCAAGTCCAGGTTCTCACAGCAAGACCATGGCAAAGCCATGTCCAAAGTTTTTCCTAATTTCACTGTTATAACACAGGGCCTGAGCTCTTGCTTAGAAAAAAACATGGACTGCAGCTGGTGTATGTTTTATCCAGTTCCTAAATGATGGTAATCTACCTGGTTGGCTTTTTGTTATTATTTGGGCAGTTGGAAATCAAACTGCACCTAAAGCATTCATGCCAATATTTAACACAGGGCATTTTTTCCTTATTAAAATTTTTCTTGTTTCTTAAATCTAAAAATATACCAAAATTTTGGCAGAAAGAGCTATTTTAGAAAGGCAGGAAAGAAACACTGGTTCTGAATGGGCTGGGATGTGGGTGTGTGGTAGGTGGCAGGCATAAACCTAAGGTAAAGACTAAATGAGGTACCTCTCTAGCCAACAGTCTCCACTGGCCTGTGCAGTCTCCCCATGGTCCCAACTCCTAGAATGTACATTTTTTCTTATATTAAAATCTCCCCTTTTTCAATTTAAAAGTATTTTCTTCTATCCTCTGGTCCTGCATCATGTTGATAAAGACATTTACTGTGTGTTCCTGAGAACAAACCTGTGCATACTGAAAAGCTGATATTAGCTTCCCACCAAACCTTCTCTTCTCCAGGCTAAACATGTGCAGTTCCCTCAATTTCTTCTTGTAGGGGTTGTGCTCCAGACTCTCCTCCCCACGATTATGTTTGTATTTATTGAATCATCCTTTACCACGGAATCCAAAGTTAGAGGTAATATTCTAGATGTGGTCCAATGAGAATAGAATAAACAGAAATATTTATTTCCATCTGTGTACTGGCTGTGTTCTGCAGATCCAGCCCAGCAGACTGTGAGCTGCCAGACTGTATCACTGGCAATAAATATGAGCAATACTGAAAACCTGGGCTCCACCATAATTTTCCCTCTTCTCTTGGGATTTAGTAGGCTCCTACCTGGGGACAGTGTGACCCAGAGTGACTCAGTCTGGACACTTCTGACATACATAATTTGGGAGTGTTTGGGTGGAGGAGAGTTCAGTAATGCAAATGCAGCTGCTCACCTCGGACCCAAGAAAAAATTCACCCCAAACTAATTTTTTTCAAAGGGAAATTGGGGCCTTAAGGGCCTTACTGCTTTCAGAACTGAGAAACCTTTCTCAGCCTATATCATCTCTCCCCAGCCATTTTAAAATGAAGGGTGCCATCTCTGGATATTATAATAAGCCTTAATGAAGGCAGTGTCTGCACAGGGGCTGTGTCATGACCTGCAGCAGAAAGCACCAATTTGGCTTCAGCAGAACTCCAAGCACTGACCCCAGAAGGTCACTTTGAATGCTAATACTCCAGTTCTTTAAATCATTAAAGGTCAGTTGTAAGGAACTCAACCAGATGCAGTGAGGTTATTTAGGAGTCCTGGCTTGTTCTCCTGTGGAATCTTCTGGCGATTGCAGGACTGAAGCAGTGGTTGCCATCAGCTTTCTCACTCTTTGATATTAAGAAGCCTGTTTCCTAGCTTGTAAGTAATGTCCCTTAACAAAATTGCTTCCAAAAGGAAAAGATAATTCACTATCAAACAAATAAAAATGGCTAGCATTTTTTGTTAGTGGAAAGAGGGGTGAAGAAAACATCATTTTTAGCCTTGCTCTTCTCCTGAGAATTTAGGCAATGAAACTGGGAAAAATATAGCTAAATATTTGCAGTGGACTCAGTAGCTGCCACACAGAGAGAAGCAGAGTTTGAATTGTGAAATAACTTCATCTGCTAAATGAACATCAGAAATAAGGAACATCAGAACAACAACTAGGATTTCTGCACAGAACATGGGAATTTCTTTTTATATTTGTGTCCGTCCGGTGCGATAAAAAAGTAAACCATGGAGGGCATGCAGAGAAATGTTGTGCTTTGAAGGAATTGTTTGGAAATATTTTTTTCTTTTCTCCTGCAGGAGATGGCACAGTGAGCTCTCACATTTGCACTCTGCCTCCATACAGCATTACTGTTGCAGCGAAGTAAGCTGAGCACCAAACTTGCACTCTGAAAACAGAAGACCCTGTGCAGAAGACCCTGCTTTGCATGAGAGTGTAACTCTCCTCTGAGACTTCATAAATCTGCCTGTGACTCATGTCCCATTTACACATGACCAGAAAAGGTACTAAAACTGGGGCTGTTGGTTCTAAACAGAATTGCTTCTGGAGTTAAAAGAGCAACTAGTGATAAATATGGTAATTTGAGACTCATTAACCGATGAGTAAATCGTAGTCAGAAGGGGTAGAATGAGTGTAGAGTAAGGCCTAGTCATAAGGGGTAGAACAAGTATAAGTGATGTCTAGGTGACTCTAGCTAGTTATTTTTGGCCACTTTCTCTTGTAGTGACATCCTTTCCCACTAGGAGCAGCTCATTGCTCTCTCCAGCTCCCTGGAAGGAGATTGCAGCCAGATGGGGGTTGGTCTCTTCTCCCACGTAACGAGTGGTAGGACAAAAGGAAAGGGTCTCGAGCTGAGCAAGGGGAGGTTTAGACTAGATACTAAGAAAAATTTCTTCACTGAATTGGTGGTCAGGCATTGGAACAGGCTGCCCAGGGATGTGATGGGTTCGCCAGCCCTGGAAGTATTCACAAAACATGTAGATGTGGCACTTGGGAATATGGTTTAATGGTGGTTTGGCAGTGCTGGGTTAAAGGTCCCACTCAATGATCTTAGAGGGCTTTTCCAACCTTAATGATTCTATCATTCTCTCATTGCATGGTAGAGCTCCTCCCTTCTTATCTGTGATCTCAGTGTTTGCTTATCTCTCCCTGTAAAGCCTTACAATTTCCCCTTAGCAAAAGGACAAAATGCACACGCTTAAGAAATAAAAATTATAGTCCAAAACCAAATCAAAAAGACTACAAAGTAATCAGTTACTGTGGGATTTTCAGAGAAGCTGGAGGGAGGTGCCCATATTCCTTTGAAATCTCTAGGAAAGAAATGCCCAGTGTTCTTTGGACACTTTGAAAATCTCACCATGCTGGCTGTTCAGTTTCTGAATGTGGAATAGAAACAGAGAGGAACAAACAGCAAGGGTCTGGCTGAGAGCTCGTGGAAAGAGGGGAAGAACAGAGATAAAAGAGTTGAGAGTTTAGAGGAGAAACATGGAAGCTGGCAAGGGCATGTGTAGCTTAAATGCTGGTGGTAGGTGGTCCATCTCACAGAATGGATTTTTTAATAAGGATTTGGTTTACTTTTACAAGCACAAAATCAGCAGAGGCTGGCAGTGCACAGCACAAATGGTGTGTGTGGCCTGGCAAACCTCTGCAACCCCCTGCACTTGTCTCCTGCCCACATCCCTGTGGGGTCCATGCACAGTGGGACAGAGCCCCATGTGCTAGGTTTTGCTTACTTTTCGGTTCATTTAAGGATTTTACACTATTTTCAGTGGTGATGGAAGTCAGAAGCTATTGTTAAGACTCTGGTTGAAAGATGGTTTATCCTTGGAGGAAGGAAATGAAGGTGATTAGCTTTCAGACTCCATGAACCCTTGGCAGATTTTTGTGGCTAAGGAGAAATGACAGCCAGGAAAAGATTGCCAGTAAATGAGTACATATTTTGAATTTCATGCCAGATGGCCACTCACTTAGGAGTGGCTTAAGCTTTTGTGATAGCAGTAATGCACTGTTAAACCTGCTGCAGTGGTTTTGTTACAGTTTACTTGAGACACAGCAAGAAACTGAAGAGAAGAGAGCAGGGCACTGATTTCTGTTCTGCCATTTTTTCTGGATGAGGCTCTAACTTGGAAATAACTTTCATGGTCATGATCTAGAGGTATTGTGGGTTGACAGCCAGGTTAAAATCTTTATATCCATGTGAATATAGTATACATAGAAATTAAAAATCCAGCCCACGTAAAGGAATGTCTTAATTTTTCTGAGAGCTGACTGCAGGAATGGACCCTAATCTTCATTTTCAGAAGAAGAATCCAGTTTTCACAAACAGGGAAGAACAAATCCAGCACTTGAATAAAGGTATTCCTGCTTCCACATGCATATTCCTGACAAGAGCTGACCTAAGTATCTTAAACAGGGAATTGGGATTGGCTGTGCAGGTGATCCTCTGCCAATGAATATTGCCTCTTTTTCTTATAATTTTTACTGTGTCAATCTCTCCAAGGAATATAAGTTTGAAATTCCTGTTGTAAGCTAAGAAAGAGTGGATAACCTGGCTCAGATGAAATGCCATGACCCCAAAAGAAAAGTCTCCAAATTCTGAATTCCTCACTTCCTGACGCTAGATTCAACTCAAGTCAGAATTTTATTTCATGAAAACAGCTTTTTAAGTTTTTCTTTTTTTTTTTTAACATGAGCTTTTCCATTGACTAAGAATCCTGGCTGGAGTTTTGAAGGATCAAATGCTGTGCAGATTGGGCTCACTGCTAATTTAAACACAACATCTAAAAACTAATTACCCAGATCATCATTAACGATAATAGCCTAGTCTGACCAGAAAATAATTAAGCATTCTGCATTCTCTTGTTGTTTTTAGTCTCTGCAAAAAGTGCCTATCGCACATACTGACTCAGTGGGGAAGGTGTTCATTGCTGATTTACCAGCAAAATCTTTTATTCCTTAGTGGAAGGGTAATGAAAGAAGTGCAAATCTGACAGCGGGAGCATCATGAAGTGATTTGGCAGACAGCTGTCCAGAAAAAAGCGGGAGAGGGAGGGCGAAGGAAAGGGAAGAAAAAATATTGACATATAAAGACAAATTCACAGGAGGGAAAAAAAAAAGGCAGAAGTAATTTTTGTCTGAAGAATTCAGCACGTTTTATTTTAAGGCTAAGAAACTGCACTGTGGATTTTATGATGCTTACAGCTCTCAGCAAAAGAAAAATACTTGCCAGGGCTACATCTCGAAGCATCCAGCACCTTGGATGCTGCTTGAAAACACAGGGAAAGGAGGTGCTGAGCCTGGCACACACACCCCTGGTGAAATATTTTGATTTTCAGCAGTGGTGTGATTCCAGTTGGTGCTGGAGCTACTCTGTACAGGTGCCTGGCTCTGAAACTGGTATGGCACCAAAATGCTTGCCTTGAAAGTCCTTACAATTTCAGTCCTTGCAATGCTTGAAAGTCCTTACAATTTCAGGCTTGAGTCTGCAATGTCTATTATTCTTGACAGGGATTTTCTTTTGAAAGAGAACTTGTGACTCACTATCTTACCAGGATGGGCAACAGGAGTGAATGGCTTAATTATGTATTTTCTAGGGCTTAATTGCATCTTTTTTAGGTGGTGTGAAATCTAGAGGAAAGCTAGAAAAGAGAGACTGAAGGAAGGCCAGCACAATCCATGTAAAGAGAAAATAAACAACTGAATGCTTTTTCCTAGAAGAAAAAATGGAAGATGCTTGCTGACAAGTTGAATGATTTGTGAAACTATTTGCTTTCCTGAAGAACTGTGTTAAGAAATATCTTAAGTTTGGAAAACTATTGACAAATCTAGGGGAGATCATAGAGTAATATTAACTATCAGTATTGTTCCATCATCCTCCTCAGGTTTTGAAAATTGGATGTCCTACAGATTTTCATACAGCTACATTACCATTTTTTACATGCACAGATTGAGAAAATCTCTAATCAGCACTTCCAATTCCCATTGGACAGCTGCTCCAAACCTAAGATTTTGGAATATGAAGCATCTATATACACTCTATTATGTATATTCAGTGTGTGCTGCACCCAATTTGCTGCCTCAGACACGGATTTAGTCTTAGATCAGTGATCACCAGAGACTGGCTTCAAAGGGACAGGCTGGCAGATGTTGTGCAAGAGGCCACAGGCTTCTTCAGAAATGTGATCTGACTCTCTCTGGGTTTCTGGGAGGGAATGAAGCACCTGTAGCATTTCCTCTGCTGTAATTAGTTTTGTAGATATGTCTTTTAGGTTATCTCAATCCTTCATGTCCTTTGGACACACTTGAACTTAGGGTAGACTGAGAAACATACTGACCACAAACCAAAGGTACAGCAAAAAAACTTCCCACTTGTGCAGCTGACTTTCAGTAGATCTTACAAAAATTTGACACCAAACCCTGACTTTCCCAAGAAAAAACAGTTTACCTTCCTAGAGAAAAACTCTGTGAAAAATTTCATACTCTCAAAAAAAAAAAGATAAAAATTTTATAAACATCTCGTGTTCTCAAAATAACAAGTACTATTTTTCACTTTATTCTATTCTTGTGTATGTTCTCAAAACATACTCTCATTCAATAATAGTAGAAAAACATTGTGTCATTTAACCAATCAAATAACTGTTAACAAAAAACCAAAAAATTTATTATTAAAAATAAATTATTACAATAAAAAAACCTTCTGATTCTTTGAAATCTCAGAATCTTTCTCTTCATCCTCTAGAAAAAAACAATACCCACTCCTCCACCAGTGGCATAGGGGAGTCATATGATGCTTCAAAATATTTTGCCAGCCTTCAGAGAGATGTAGGTCTGGGAACTGCTGAACCAAAGGAGGTATCTTACAGAATTTCTTCTTTTTGTTTCTAGTGACTTCTGGCACTCATTTAGCTTTCAGCATCCACAACAACCTGGCATTTGCTGTTTCATTTGATGTACCTTTTGTGTGATTGGAAGAGACAATGAAAAATTATTTCCTTAACAGTTTGTGCTGCCCAAAGTTCTGTACCTATCATTTTTCCCCTTCAGATGTCTCTTTTTCAGCCTGAAACTTACTTGTTCTTTGTGCTCCAAGTGATCAGATGCACATAACTGGTGAAGGATACATTCCTGCCCTGGTAGCTGGTCCACAGTGGGACAAAACCACTTCTACCACAAGAGATGGCTGAGGTTCTGCTCTGCAGAAACTGTTCTCCTGCAGTATGGGTAAGGATTTATATCCCTCATATTCCCTACTATGAATACACAGATGAGTTACACACTGGAATACAAAAGAAATAAAATGTAATTTCTTTAAATTCTTCTGTGCTCGTGCATGTCCTATGGGATCTGACCGTGCTCCCAACTGAGGGGNAAACTCTGTGAAAAATTTCATACTCTCAAAAAAAAAAAGATAAAAATTTTATAAACATCTCGTGTTCTCAAAATAACAAGTACTATTTTTCACTTTATTCTATTCTTGTGTATGTTCTCAAAACATACTCTCATTCAATAATAGTAGAAAAACATTGTGTCATTTAACCAATCAAATAACTGTTAACAAAAAACCAAAAAATTTATTATTAAAAATAAATTATTACAATAAAAAAACCTTCTGATTCTTTGAAATCTCAGAATCTTTCTCTTCATCCTCTAGAAAAAAACAATACCCACTCCTCCACCAGTGGCATAGGGGAGTCATATGATGCTTCAAAATATTTTGCCAGCCTTCAGAGAGATGTAGGTCTGGGAACTGCTGAACCAAAGGAGGTATCTTACAGAATTTCTTCTTTTTGTTTCTAGTGACTTCTGGCACTCATTTAGCTTTCAGCATCCACAACAACCTGGCATTTGCTGTTTCATTTGATGTACCTTTTGTGTGATTGGAAGAGACAATGAAAAATTATTTCCTTAACAGTTTGTGCTGCCCAAAGTTCTGTACCTATCATTTTTCCCCTTCAGATGTCTCTTTTTCAGCCTGAAACTTACTTGTTCTTTGTGCTCCAAGTGATCAGATGCACATAACTGGTGAAGGATACATTCCTGCCCTGGTAGCTGGTCCACAGTGGGACAAAACCACTTCTACCACAAGAGATGGCTGAGGTTCTGCTCTGCAGAAACTGTTCTCCTGCAGTATGGGTAAGGATTTATATCCCTCATATTCCCTACTATGAATACACAGATGAGTTACACACTGGAATACAAAAGAAATAAAATGTAATTTCTTTAAATTCTTCTGTGCTCGTGCATGTCCTATGGGATCTGACCGTGCTCCCAACTGAGGGGATTTAATGCCTTCACAAGAGCAGCAACCAGCTCCCCAGAGTAATTCTGACTGAAACGAACATTGGATGAACTCTTGTCCTATTTATGAAACAGATAAATGAGGTTCTGTGGGCTTTCTGTCACTGCTGGGACATCTGCAGTACACAAGAACTCTTATTGCTGCTGACACTGGTGCAGCGACTAAAGCCTGTGCTCAGTCTGGAAAAACATCCCACACTGAGTCTGAAAAACATCCTGCACTGTCAAGACTTGATACCTTTGGAAACTTGCAGCTGACCATGAAGAAATACCAGATGCAGGGTCTTAGTCTGTGTCAGTCTGGGCCTAAGACACCAGCCACTTGTGATTATGAGTCATGTGAACTGGCTTGTTTTATTTGACCCAAAACAATGTGATCACAGAATCATTTAGGTTGGCAAACATCTCCAAGATGGCAGAGTCCAACCTTTGACTGATCACTGCCACGTCAGCCAGACCTTGGCACCGAGTGCCACATCCAGTAATTTCTTTAATACATCCAGGGATGGTGACTCTACCACCTCCCTCTGTAGGGAGTCTGTTCCAATGCTTAACAACCCTTTCTATGAAGAAATTCCTCCTGATGTCCAACCTAAACCTCACTCAGCGCAGCTTGGAGCCTTTTTCTCTCAGCCTGTTGGGAGGTTGCTGGGGAGAAGAGGGCACCCCTCATCTGGCTAGAACTTCCTGTCAGGTGTTTGTAGCTATAAAGTCCCCTCTGAGCCTCCTGCTCTCCAGGCTAAACACCCCCCAGGTCCTTCAGGAGGAGACTCTTCACTGTTTTTCTCTGTAGACTCTTCACCGTCTCTGTTGCCTTTCTCCGGACACGCTCCAGCTCCTCAGTGTTGCAGTGAGTGGCCCAGAACTGGGCACAGGATGTGAGGTGTGGCCTCACTCACCAGTGTGCAGTACAGAGGTCACTGCCCTGGTCCTGCTGGACACACCATTGTTGATACAAGCCAGGATTCCATTGGTTTCTTGGCCACCTGGGCACACCTGGCTCATGTTCAGCCACTTTTAGACAGCATCCCCAGGTCCTCTGCTGGGACACTTTCCAGCCACTCTTCCCCCACCCACCCTGTTCTGCAGGAGGCTGTTGTGATCCAAGTGCAGGACCTGTACTTGGCCTTATTGAAGCTCATAGCATTCACCTCAGTCCATTGATCCAGTCTGCAGAGTCTTCCTACTCCCCAGCAGATCAGCATTCCCACCCAGCTGAGTGTCACCTGCAAATTGACTGAGGGTACCCTTGATCACCTCACCCAGGTCGTTGATAAAGATATTAAACAGGTCNTTTAGACAGCATCCCCAGGTCCTCTGCTGGGACACTTTCCAGCCACTCTTCCCCCACCCACCCTGTTCTGCAGGAGGCTGTTGTGATCCAAGTGCAGGACCTGTACTTGGCCTTATTGAAGCTCATAGCATTCACCTCAGTCCATTGATCCAGTCTGCAGAGTCTTCCTACTCCCCAGCAGATCAGCATTCCCACCCAGCTGAGTGTCACCTGCAAATTGACTGAGGGTACCCTTGATCACCTCACCCAGGTCGTTGATAAAGATATTAAACAGGTCTGGCACCAATACTGAGCCCTGGGGAACCCCACTAGTGACTAGCAGTAAGACAAGGATTTATTTTTTAAGTGAAAATATCTGTTGTTAAAATGACAAATGTTATGAACATGCAGCATAGCAGGAACACATGTATTCTGACACATAGGTGGTATCATTCATGATTGATGTGAAAGCATGTATCTGCACTTAGACCTGTAGAAGTGCCATGAAATGCAAAATTCAAAATAAATATCAAGAATTTTGGAAACTTCAGATGCCTTCAGGATACAGCATAACTAGAAGAAGTGGACAGCTGCCAGAGGTTTGAAGTACAATAAGTATTTCAAAGAGCAAATTGAACTAATGTACATTCAGTAAAAATCATATGCTAGATTGACCCCTAGGGTAAAGGGATCAAGCTAAGACTTGCTTTATTGGCAAACTTACATAAGCAGTGGCTCTCTCACTGGAATTGCAGATAAACAATCCTCACCTGGCGGGGCTGCTGTGACTCACCTGTATGGAGACGCTGCTGTAGGAACCACCTATGACTCCTGCAATGAGCAGAGGCAAATTCTCCTGGATGGCATACGAGCCGTCAGGGCACATGTACTCTGTTTCATCCACTTTAGTCAAAGATGCCCTGACGAACTCCAAAGACTGTTCTAAGGCATACGTATCCCTGGAACATGTGTCCAAGATGTGAACTCCAAGCTTAATTCCCGGCAGCAAGTAGTTGTCTTTGTTGATTTCATCAATAGCAAACAGCATGGCCTCCAGGCGCTGGATGCCTCGGTCTTCATTGATCCTCCCACATTCTTCTATCCCAGTGCCTTTTTCCTTGATTGGGAATAAGCCTCCTAAGACCAGGTCTCCTTCTATCTTAATTTCCTTTCTGACAAAGCTGTGGTCGCTTAGGGAAAGGAAAACTCCTTTGGAAAATAAAGCTAGCGCAAGGACTTGGAGTCTGGTGAACATCTTCACTGGTCCTGTTTTAGCAGCTCTAAGAAACATTGGTGGGAGCAAAAACACTCTTCAGTCCTTCTGATCCATTGCCAGATATGAAGTGCTGTCCCACAAGCCAGTGAAGTACAAGCCAACAAGACTTTCCACTGGACCTCTAAAGAAGAGATGGAAAGAATTAGAAAAGGCAAAAGGAGAGAGATGTGAGATGCCTTAATCACACAACCTTGAGGCAAACAAGACTCTTCCAAGCAAATTAAGGTAAATACATAAATAAGTAGGAGAGACATGAAAGAGGAGAATAAGAGACATGACAAGAAGGAGTCTCGTGTTTGATGCTTGCTCAGGGCATGAAAATGCTTGCGGCTGGACTTTCTCTCTTTAATGCTAATCACAGTTCAGTGCTCAGATCAAAGGGAGAACACAGCAGTGATGTGTGTACTTAGGATATGATTTTACTCTCACTAAGGTCAGGACAGTTTGCCAATGACCTGAAAAGGAGAAAAATCAAACTTCAGAGTGAGGATCACAATGTCACAGTTTTGTAAATTAATACACATACACAAAGTCTGTTTATGCAACACAGATGCATGACTTGTCCATAGACTCCTTGTCAATATCTCTTCAAATTTATCAAAGTGGCTGCCTTGACCTCCCAAGCCTGAGATGAATTGTGTGGCAACAGTTAAGCAGAACACTTTAATAATTTATTTCTGTACTTACCTTTTCCTTAACAGAGTATATACTATTAGAGTTGCAGGGTTATTTATAATTTAGAAACACTTAGCACAAAGAAATTGAAATCAGCAACAATTAAGATTTAACACTGAATAATGAATGAGCATGCTTATTGCCAGGCAGTTGTTTATCCTAGAACAATTTCAACATTGCTGTACCAAATTGTGTGAAAGGATAGTTTTATATTCATATTTATTCCAACATTGTTCTCTCATAAATCAGTAATGGGTCAGATGCACCGTTAAAGGTCTCTCTCTGCTATCGTAATAGTCTGAGCTGCAGATTGTCTCAGCAGAATTTTCCATTCAGAAATGTCAATGGAAAAAAGGCTTCCTCATCTTTAAATGATCTCTAAGTAAGCTAGTTGTTTATCACCTGTGTATTATTAAACAGGTCCAGAGAATATATTTTCTGGTAATTTTTAACAGAAGTAATGATGTCGACTGTATTCATCAGTACTTTCTGTATCAGACTTAGTACTCTAATTTACCAAACTTTGTTTGAGTGTATACAGTGCATAGAAAATGGTGGTACTATCCCATTGTAAATAATTATTAGACAAAAAGGTGACATTTGTCACATAAATGGCCATGTGGTTAATAATTCGGTTGTGTTGACTTCCATTGTTTTCATCACTAATCCACCATTTGAATAGAAATAGGACTTGTTTTTTTTTAATGCAATATCCATCTTATTTACCTCTGTGGCTTCTGTTGCCACTATATCTCAGCAAACATTCATACATTTAGCTTTATTACAGTGGCAAAATATTTGTTTTCCCTGTTTTACACTTGGGAGAAAAAAGAGAGATGAATTAAGATTCTCAGAAGATTCTAAATTCAGATTTTGATTTGCTTGGCACTCACAATTATTATCAAAATTTGGAAAGGTCAACTATGCCCTGAACCTCCTGGTTCCCACTGAGGCACTGAGTCTGAAAAACTTCCTAACCAAGTTCTTCCAAGCTTGTTCTTGAGTGATTTATCTAAGGTCATCAGCACAGCCAAGAATCAAACTTTGATCTTTCCCAGTGCTCCTCTGATACCTTAACAACAAACCTCCCTTGTTTCCTATTGCTCCCTCTGGCTTTTATGTGAGTCTTTTATAAGGTCCTATTAAACCAATCTGCTTTCAACAGCTCTTCAACACAACCAGGAACAACTGAGTTTCCCCAAGAAAAGACTTTAAAACGGGGCCCTCTATAAGGTTTTCTAAAACTACCCTGGGACATACCTAGAGCTACAGTGGATTTACCCTCACAGCAGGAGGATGCTCTCATTCCCCTGATGCCTTCTTAGGTGCTGTTTTCTGTAAATGGCATCTCCTTTCACCTCCCATCCCCCCTGTGTCTCAGGAATGTGTGTGTCTCTGATCCATCAGCAAGGAAGGATACAAAGGTGCTGAAAATTATTTCAACATTGCACGTGGACAACTGATTTCCCCAGCAAAGAATGCAAAGGGTTTCTGTGTTCTGTCACCTATGCTTGTTACAGTGGTACTGCTGAGGGAAACTGGAATCAGTGATGGCACAGCAAGGGATCAGTCTCTGCAGAACCCAAGGGGCAATCTGAGTAGGTGAGGATTGGGAATGACCACTTCTCTGCTTCTTCCTCACCACTTCGTGTTGACAACACTGGTCTGAAGGCATCCAGGGGCGCGAAAGGAGGAGGTGGTGGGAACCCCATTTAGGTTGGAGACGACAGGTGACTCATCCCCACCATCCTGCTCTGTCTGGAGACACACTGCTTGGTAAGGGGTGTCCATGGGTGGGGACCACCCACCTGCACCAATTGTCTTACCCTCCCCAGGGCCTGTGGAGTTCCGAGCTTGTCACGGGGGCTTTGAGACTGCAGGGTGACACCATGGATGCAGAGTCCTGCTTCCCAGGAAAAACATCCTATTTTATGAGTTCAAATCCTCTCTTTATAAATGGGAGACAGTAAACAAAAACACAGCTTAGGGTATAAAATGTGCTTCTCGCCTTCATCAGACTTGGCAGCCTGTGCACTGCTACCTGTGTAGTGACATTGCAGTGTCCTGCTGAGCACCAAGGATGCTGAGCAGAGGTTCAGAGTGAAGGTGTTAATTAATGAAAAGGCTGATTTGTCAGGGGAGGTTTGCCCTTTGAGTTGTGAGGGATGGGTGCCTGCAGGGTTTCTCATAGGTGAGACTCCTGGGGGAACCTGTGAGGCAGATTTGGGTGGTCAGTGAGCATCCTCACTATGGTGGCACTGAACGGACAGCTTGGTGGGATGGAGACTATTTCAAAGCAGATCACAGAGATAGGCTTGCAGCTCAGCTCCTCTCCTGTTCTCTCTGGTGTGCACCTCCCACATGCTTTCTCTGCAGCCTGCATAAGTCAGGACTATATATACAAACATTTCATACCTATTCCAGGCTGATACAGCCCGTATTCCTCCTCTTAAACATGGTGAAGATACCACTGATCATATCCTTCCTGAAGTGATTTCACTATACTGATCACTCCTATTGGCTTTTGCAGTCCTGTCTTCTACTAAAAGCACGTCTATGGGATATTTCAAAAAGAAATACTTGCTGATCAAGTGGAAGTTCTTTTATTTTTTGTTTATATTTAAAGTTTTAATGTCAGCTACAGGCAGGGCTGTGTTGTTTTAGGTGTTCTGTTAGTACTAAAAATATGTGCATTCCTGACCTATAGTTTTTGGATCTCTGGTGGAAATAGAAGTAGAGTCGGGGTGTAGAAGCAATGTAAATATCAACATGAAAAATAAACAGGCTGGAGGAGAAAAGTTTCCATATCTGCATCAGAGGGTTTCTGCCAGCATTGCTGTATCTGAACTTTAGCCAGAAGCACTCAGCTTGTGAAACATCTGCATTTGGCACTCCAGAGCCCCTTCTCTTTCCACCACAAGAAGTCCACAGGGGGAAGCCACATCTGCCCTTGGGGGACACTGTCAGCACGTTCCCTACTGAAAGCAACTCACTTGTGTACCACAGCAGCTGTGCTGCTCTCACTGAAAATCCACTTGCCCCTAGGTCTGAATCATCAGCTTTGGTGGATTATTTCTCTGTGTGTGAAAAGCCGATTGCACAAATTTACTATTTCTTGGTGTAAGTTTGCTTATTTACTAAGGAGGGGTACATTCTTGTTTCTGTGAAAGCAACTAAAATAAGAGGTTTGGGGTTTGGGTCTGGGGTTTCCGCGTTCAGTATCCCACTGATATCATCTCCAAAACTAAATCTGTCTTCCAGGGCTATATTCACATCAGCTCTGGTCCTCTGCAGGCCTTTTGTCTGCAGCTCACAGAGCAGGTCCACCTGTGCTGTTGGTTCAGAGATAAATTCTTATCAGACTAAGCATTTTCAGTCTATTCGTCTAGCAGGTGTCAAACCTCAAAGGGAATTGCAGTTGAATCTTTAGCCAGATGACTTATAGTGTAAGTAGTCATTTAGCAGGATGACTTATAAATCAAACATTATTGCTTGTACATCAGAGGCAATTTTGTGCATGCCTTCCCTCATACCAGCACCAATGCTTGGTACTGGCAATCCAGCAGCCAGCAGCCATGCATTTTCCAATCTTCATTGCAAGGATGGAATGGGAAGCCTTACCAAGAGCTGAGGCACTTCACATTCCCTAGATATTTTTCAACACCATTAACTGATGAACAGGACAATCTACATGACTGGGCTAGAACTCTGGAGAGGTTTCCTCTCCTCTCTACCATGTGCTATATCCTAAATTTCCCTACATTTTTCCCCCTTCACAGTATTTTGCAGGTTATGCAGCTTCCTGATGAAGGATGCAACAAGAGCTGACATGGGTGCTGGAGAAGATTATGTTTAGCTTTATTGTGGGTGGCTCCCCCTTGGCAGCTGAGGATTTATACTGCATTATTCAGAACTAGAATGTGTTATTGTGGTGCCTGGAGCCATATGCCAACTCGGTATCACCTGCTGTCCTTTGTAAATTTTCTTTGGAGGAGAACCATACCCAGTGTAAGGTCACAGAGGAGGTTCCCACCACACCTGTGCTCTTGTGGCGTTTTAAAAATATTGAAGCTAATAGTTTCATCAATAGATCTTTCTCCAAGGTCACCCATCAGAGAAGTATCTTTCCCTGAGTCCTTGCTGTGCCCTACAAATTTTATCTTAGGAAAGCAAATTTCTAAAACAATTCAAATTTCAGCTCAAAATGCCGGTGCGTCTTTCAAGAGTGACACAAGAAGCTGAATGCAAAGATTTCTTTCTCTCAGAGATCATGGATAACTTTCACAGTAGCATAGATCATCCAACACATTTATCACATTTATATGTGCCCTGGCAGAATTTGACCTTAATACCTGATGAGAACTGCACTGAAATGTAACGTCTTATTTAATCAGAAAAACAGCATAGACAAGCTTGAGTCTCCTTGCCAATTATAATTAGAGATGTCGTCACCTCTGGAAGAGAAATATTTGTAAAGCAACCCTAAGCTTACAGTGACAGACCTGTGCCAAGCACACAAATTGCTCACACCCTGATTTTGGCTGGCTGAAATCTGGTAGCTTAAATCAGGACGTAAAAGAAAACAAAGAAACAAATGAACCAGGGAAAAGTTGTAGAACATGTGGGCAGGTGGAGAAAATAAGTAAATTTCTTCTATGGAAATGGAGAAGTTCCTTCATAAAATGTTATTCAGGTGCTGACATATAAATTTACTGAAAATTAATCAAAATGCTTTAAGTTTCAATTGTTGGCCGTTACATCTCAGATTTTTTTCTTGCCTTGTGAAAAATGACAAAAACGACTTTCCAATTAGGTGATTTTATGAATTTCATTTCATCTTGAAAACCTATACACGAAAAACATTAATTATTGCAATTACCACCAGCAGGAGCATGAAGCTACAAACCATACAAGTTCATGCCATGTTTGGTATATTGTAAAAGAGTTTGAAAAACCCTAAAAATTTAGGGGAAATTTCAGTATAGAGACATATAAAGCAAGTGATAATACATCAGTGTAGAAGTAAGTCATCAGTCTTAAAATAAAAACTTATATTCTGTTACTTTAGAACAAGAAGAAAAATTCAGAACACTGTGTTACTATTTGTACTGTGTTAACATCAACATCTGATGCTTTATGTTTTGTACAATGTCAACATACAGCAGATGCCCAGCCCTCTCCTCAGAGATCTATGATATCCTGTTTCAGAAAAAAAGTATTTAAAATATTAATCACACAGGAAAACAGATGTCTCTGATGTGTTACTCTTTCAGTTTCCAGATATTAAATAACTTTATAGATTAGAACTAGATGTATTAATTTAGCCTGGTGAGGAACAAGGAGCCCCTGAAGATCTCCAGACATTAATATGGTGTGCAAACACAGGTCTTTGTTATTTGTTAAAATACATGAGAGCATTTGGCACGGGCTGAGCTCTTCCAAAGTGAGTTTGGTCTCAGGAGAGGGAGTTACAATGAGCAGACCACCAAAGGCAGAGCTCTGGGTCAGGCCATGCAGGCTCCTAAATCATTTGAGTTTCTCCCTACTCTGACAATGAGTACATTCAAGTGCACTGAGAAGTCCAGCCGTGAGCCCGAGGCTTTGTGCCATCTGGACAATTTGTGGTGTAATGATCTTGATGTAATGCAGGGTTATACGTTTGCAAGTCCCACCATCTTCCCTTCTGTCTTCTTTGGAATCAGCTGAATCCTACTGCTTTTTGTCCATCTGCTTATTTCTTCCAGGCTTTGGTGACAGCTGAAAGCCCACCAGCAGTGACTGCAGTAAACAGGCAAGTGCTGTGTGCTTATTGATTGTGTGTTAGCTGGCTTTAGTCTCAGCCTTCACGTGTGATCCCAGAAAGGCATGGAAAAGGAAAAAAACGGGAGTATAAAGCCTTTGGGGACAAAGGAGCAGCTGGCTTCTGTGACCTGTGCATGTCACTGCAATTATTCCTCCTCGGTGGTGTGGGAGCACCAGCACCAGGCTGAGGTCAGCAATGTCAAATGTTGGGTGAGAGAGGTGATGGCCCAAGTGTGGAGCAGTCTTGCCCAAAGTAAACCACGATGTTGTCAGTGTCGTGTCCTGGGGATGAAATATTCAGCTAAGAGAAGCTTTAACACTTGTGCTTAATGTAAGTGAGGCTTAACTAAGTGAAGCTAACACCATCTGAGGTATAGTCCCCCAAGGAGTATCTGTGCATTTAGTCTTTAGACACGTATTTAACCTTTCCCTCTTAATTGATTCTTAAGCATCTACTTTTTTCTGCCCACACAGCAGGCATTGCTGCTTTGTGCTCCTAATCACTTCCCAGCTCTCTGCAAGGCCTGCAGGGTTTTCCTTGGGGCTGGATCTCCCCAAGAACCTGTGCTCCAGCTGAGGTGCTCTGCCCGATTTCACTCTTGCTATTGTCCCAAGATGTTTTCCTCACATTTTGGCGATACAGAAAATATGGCTGAGCCTCTGCAGACGTGGAGCAGAGAGTCCTTTGCTACTGCTGCCTCTGCTGAGGCTCAGTCTGGCTGGCAGCACAGGCAGTCTCAGAGTCACACCAGACTCACAGAGCAGCAGTGTGTGCACCCTTTTTCATCCCTGGCTGTATGTGTGGTGGCTTCTGCTGCCACCCAGCCTGCACTGGTGGGGCCCAATCCTGGCTTGGATCCCCAAGTAGTAGCACTCAAACCTGGCTTGGAGCTCTTCACATCACTGGTCAGGATGGAAGAAACTGGAAGAGTGGAGGTGACGGCAAGCAGTGGCCAAAGTTCCCTCTGGGGCTCCTTCTCCCCGCCCCAGTTCAGTGATGAGTCAAATAAAGACTTCCCAGGTTGGTGCTCTCATCCCTGTCTGGTCTGTTCTGTATCTCCCAGCTTGCCACAGCAGTACCAAACACTCAGCTGGAAATTTTCAGGTTAAGATGGTTCTTCCCATTTGATCGAGGGAATATTTCTCCCTCTGACATACTCACTGCAGCACTCAGAGCAGGAGCTGCTGCCTTGCCCGTGCTTGTGCAGGGCTGAACTCTTGTCTCATCACCACTGACCAGCCATCCAATGATGAGATTCCATCTGCTTAGCCTGCTCACTACTATAGGGCAACCTTTTAGGCACTTCTGACCTCCTCCAGGAGACTCTCCTGCCTATTCTGGTTAAGAAAGGCACCTGGGACCCCTAAAGGCACATAAATATTCTAATGAAAATGTAGGCTCTTTCTTTGGGTTTGCCCAGCATCTACAACATGAGGTCAAGGTAGGTGCCTGATTACCCTGACAGGTTTTCACCTGCTGGCTCCTTGTTGTGTCGTGTTCCTAATAACAACACAAAGCAACAGAAAGGGATCAAAACATGGAAAGAATGTTCAGGCTTTTAGGAAAAACCTATTTAGCAGTGGATTGTAGCTTTTTAATGTTTAGTTGTTTTCTTTCCTTTTCCCTTTTTTTTTAAACATAAAAGGATTAAAAATTTAACAACAGTAGCCTCTGTTGAAATTATCCTTCTCTCCTCCACCTCCCTACACCCTCCCCCCCAGCACCCAGACTGGAAACTCTTCCATCACACGAATGTTACCTCCAGGCAACAACATTCAGCAGAGTGTGAAATCACAATTAACAGAGCAAGTGTTTTGTAAGTGAGCAGAGACGGCCACAAATTACATCCTGCTATTAGCTGACTTTAGATCGACATTGTTGAACAGCTTCATGATTACTGGGCTGTGGCATGTATTAAAAAAACATTAATAAAACATAATTGGTTGTGAATTGTGCTTACTGCCTTTATCGTTCTAATCACGAAAGTCTCCGAAGTTTGCTGGGAACAAAAGCTGCCCTCAGCTATTTGTGGGAACTGGATTTTACTAAAATTTTACAGAATTTGTTTTGCAGCTGCTGTAAATCAGTAAACCACTGAAGCCTATGGAGTTTGCTGGCTGGTAGATCCTCTCTGCCCTTTTTTTTTTCCAGTAGGCAAAGAAAGGCACAGGAGTGCCTCACCTCCACCAGAAAGTGCCACTGAAAGTGGAAACAATGCACTCAGTCTCAGACCTGCCCTACACTAGGTGTATCCTCATGTCACCGACAAGGAGCAGGAGCTGGTGGCTGCTATTTACTGAGAAACAGGCAAATACAGAGCTATACTTCAAAAATACTCACATTTATATCTCTCTTCTGGGCCCCAGATTATTTTCAAAGCTTAAATCAGGTATTCTTACAGGAACCTGCAATGTTAATTCTAATTCATGACCCTGTCTGAGCTCGTGGAGGGACAAGAAATGTCACAAAAGTTTATGGCTATGTTATCAAACTTGGATGCCCTGCTATGAATTTATGGACGTTAAAAAGGCTGCTCACAATCAGTCAAATGTGGGACTTCAAAAGAATTTGAGGCCCAGCCAGTGACACAAACAGACTGCTCCTCTTCATCAATTAGTGCTTCAGGTACCTAAATCTCACTCTCAGGCTGAGAATTCCCAAAACACCTCAGACCCTGCCTGCACTTGCTGAGCAAGGTGATGCTTTACTCCACTTCTAAGCCAAATTTAGCCGGAGGAAGATGGACCTCTGCCAAAGTTCTCAGGGGAAGAGGCTCAGGGATGTGGGAGGGATCTTGCCCTAGCTGTAACGACTTAAGAAGTTTCCTCACCCAACAGAGAGGTGGCATAAAGTGGGGATAAACCTCACAAGTTCAGAATCTCTCCTGCTGTGACCACCAAAAATGATAGTGCTAGGAGTGTTGAAAAAGCTCAGAAGTGTGTTGAAAATCTTAGAAGTGGATCTAAATTTAGGTAATATAATTTCTGCATTATTTATTGACTTTTTTCAGCCTGTGCCCTGGTAAACAAACTTGTATAAACAGTGGGAGTGGATTGCTTAAAAGCATTTCCTGTTAAAGAGCTAGCAGCAAGAGTTATTTTTAATGAAAATAAACCAGAGAAAGCAAATTGTTCCTGTTTCTGCAAAGATTTAGCTCATGAAAGCAGCAACAGGCATGCCTTGTCCTGAGTGAGGGAGTGACTTCTACTGCTAAGAAATGAAATATCAGCCAGTTATCACTCATTTCAGTTTAGTACTCAACTCTTTGCAGGTGCATCCTGGAACAAACAACTCCAACCTGCACTAAGCTTCTCCTCTTTCCACACCACCTGTCCCTCCCTCAGATCTGATGCAAACTGCTTGCTTGGCTCCTTTCATGCAGCTCCACAGCAGTGTGTGTACATGCAGACATGTATTTTTATGAGAGGAGCCAGAACCTCACACCCCCAACACATACACTGCATTCTCTTACTCTAAATGGGCATTGCTATGGCAACAACAGCTTAACTCAAAATTTAGAAAGGCATTTAGCACAAATTATGAAAGAAGAGATGAGACACTGGGTAAAGCCATGCAGGGTTTGATGGCCCACTGTGGCTCCTTTCACTGATTGCTTTGGGACAACCTGGGGACCTTGCCACTGTCACCTTCTGCCCAGCACTGTGCAGGAAACAGCTTTCTCTAGCACTGGCTTTGTCTTTATTCTTTTCTGTGCTGACAGCAAATGGACTTTCGGCCATCTGATTGGCCACAGAACTGAATTTGCAATCTGCCCAGCTTGGTCCTCAATACCTCTGCTGGAATAATTCATGGCTGGTAGTGTGGTGGGGAATTCCTTGCTAATGAAGGGAAGGAGAGACACAAGCCCTATTTAGAGTATCTGGAACATGCTGGTGTTCTGCATCAGCCTGTCTGGCAGCAGATGAAGGCCCAGCTAAGCTGCTGGATAAAGCCTGGTGCATGTCTGTGACACCTCTCCTTGCAAGGAGTTGCTCTGTGGTGCCAAATCTCCAACACAATGACAAAGTAGAGGAAAGACAAACATGAATAACCTCAACAATTCCTAGTGTATTCATGTTTTTCTAAAACCTATGCAAACTTTGTCCTATATTCTTATATAAGGTCACATATAAGCCAACATGAAAGATCTACAAGGAGAGGGATTTTTCAGAAGGGCATGAGAGGGAGTAAATTTACATTAGATATAGAGAAGAAATTATGTCCTGTGAGAGTGAAGAGGCACTGGAACAGGTTGCCCACGGAAGCTGTGGACTCCTCATTGCAAGAAGTGTTCAGTTGGCTGGGGCTTGCTGGGGTGGTTGAAATTAAGTGGTCTTTAAAGTCCTTTCCAACCCAAATCATTCTACAGTTATTCTGTGGTGATGATCCTTTGCTTTGGACGAGCCACAAAATTGGCAAAAAACATTCAGAGAAATATTCATATCTAATTTTAGCCATCTAAAGTGGGGTTCCTTCTTTGGAACCTAAAGCTAAGCAGGATGAGCCCAGGTGTTAACTGTGCTCCTTTCATCCTTCACTAGACAAAGAGTTTGGTCAAGGAGGAGTTAAAACTGCTTTGCATGGATGTTTGTATAGAGGCTTGTAATTTCTCGGAAGGTACAGTCCACAGTGAGGATGTACTCCTGCCTCACTCCAGGAGGAGTTAGATCTGATTTATTTTGGGAGCATCAGGACTGGATATTCTTTCTGTGTGGCCTGTGTGCCTCGTAATAACAAGCTCTCTTGTTATTACAATTCTCATTGCAATCTAAGATTAATACTTGTATCCCAAATTTCACTGAGGCCAGCATGAATGAATAATAATCCCACTAAAGAATTCAAGAACTGGCCAAGAGTCACTAGTTGTATTTGTTAACGAAACTGAACCGGGGTGAGGATTTCATTGCTTTGCTTGCACTTTCTGGCTTTGACTGGGGAGAAACTTCATGATTGCCAACATTTCTACTGACCACAGGAAGGCAGAGCCATTCACATGGCAGCAGGCATGCAATAAAAGCCATTCTGTGACAATTGTCTCAAATTCTCCTGTCAGGCAGTGAATGAAAAACAAGAGCTGAGAAACCGCAAGACCAGGTGCATGAGAAAAAAAAGTAGGTTAGGAATTGTACATGCCAGATTGTGAATCAGGCTGCACTCCCCTCAAGGGCATATTCTTCCAGTTCCACAGCTTGTTTCGTGGAGAGGAAGATGATGGAGAAGAACCATCTCTGGAGATTGCTTGTTTTTCCCGGGGCTGTGGTGTTGCTCCACATGCCAGTGTCATGCCTCTGGGAGGCAAATCCACATCACACTGGAGAACTGCAGGGGTATCTTCGAGCAAGGAGAAAAATCAGGAAGCAAACAGCAGCCCTGGATGTGGCTCTGCTGCAGCAGTAGCTGAGCAGCAGCTCAGGGTGCTGCTGAGAGTGAGGACAAGTTCTGGGGGTCTCACTGAAAGTGCCTGGGAAGAGGGGAATTACAGAAGGATAACAAGCATGGAAATGTGAAGGAATTTGAGGGGAAATTTTGAAATTCATTTTCTAGGGCAGATATCTTTGACAAAATTCTAGATCTTTAAGCTACATGACAGCCTTCAGGGAGAAAGAACTGCTGTTCCTTAAGTTTTAAATTGAATGACCTTATGTGCTCTTTAGGACTGTCACACTCAGTTTGGCAGCAAGCAGTGAAATACCCTCCCTTCATGGCTCAGGCCCAGATACCTTTTCCTCACGAAAGCAAAATCAGCTTGGCCAGCATCTTCTGCCTTTTCCTTTTCCACACAGGAATGAAAAATATACACGGAAAACAGGGGAGGCCTGTGAAAGCAGGTGACAATATTTAAAATGGGAACTCCTGTGGCATCTCTCCAATACAAAATGAAGACAGCACTTGAGTCACAGCCTACTCTTATCACAGGCTGCACACTTCTGGTGCATCCCAGTAGGCTGTAGAAGTGACATCTACATTGGCAATAAAAAGGTGTCGAAGATGGCCAACACTCCTGAGCAGAGGAATTCTGCCTGGTTTGGATAAGCTACTGACTGCTTTGACTGTGCCTTACCTGTAACTTTCCTGTGTAAAACAAGTCTGCAAGGTGTGAAATCAGGGTTTACTGAATTCAGAGCCAACTTTCACTGATGTCAGTCAAACACAGGTTATCCCCAGGTGACACTTGTGTTCTGGTTTGACTGAATTTTTTCTGACACAGAGTAAGACCAGGGCATTTTATTTTTTCCAAGACAGATACATTATCTGGCAGTTTCCAGCTGATGTAAGATAGGTTGCAGTAGTGATACAGCCTATCTATGGAAAACCTCTTTGCCTGTGGTTTCCTGCAGGGGAGTTATTTGGTGTTTGCTATGTGGCTGAGCACACTCTTCAGCCTTTCTCTATCAAGGGATTTTAATCACATTCTTCATTCCTTTATTCAGCTACCTTCCCTTCCCCAAAAAGGAAACCTGTAACAAATTAACGTCTTCAAAGTCTGTATTTTGTATGATTCTGTTGACACTGGCTAGCATTCAAACTTTATTGGAATTGACAGTTAGTGTAATTGCATAAGCCCTATTTCCTTAGGAAAACAGCCTTCAAAAGAGCAGGGCATGCTACAAGAACTCCTCTATCCTTGCAGGGTCCCAGGCTTTACCTTTTAAACCTCCCCTATTGTTATGTAAGCCAACAGCACAGCTTTATTCCTGGAATTTGTTAATTATAGAACATGATTCATCAAATATATTTTAGATATTGGAATGGGATGGAATAAATTGCACACTACTGTATCTATTTCTCTCCATAGATGGTGAACAGGGTCTGTAGAACTGGACAAAAAAATTTCCTGGGTGGAGCTGACTCATCAGCCTCTCCTTTATTCAGTGAGGCCAACATGACCAAAAGTTGTTGGTGTGCAATTCATTTCACAGAGTCACAGAATCAGTCAGGCTAGAAGGGACCAGTGGGTCACCTGGTCCAAACTCTCTGCTCAAGCAGGGTCATCTCAGAGCACAGCATTGTGTCCAGGTGGTTCTTGACTATCTCCACTGAGGGAGACCCCACATCCTCTCTGGACAATCTGTTCCAGTGCTCGGTCACTGCCCAGGACAGAAATTCTTCCTTGTGTTCAAGTGGAACTTCCTGGGCATCAGTTTCTGCCCTTTGCCTCTTGTCCTACTGCAAGGCTGAACAGGCTCAACTCCCTCAGCCTGTCCTTGTAAGAGAGAGGCTTCAGTCCCTTAAACATCTTTGTAGCCTCTGCTGGACCCTCTCACTCCTACTGAGGAGCCCAAACTGGACACAGTATCCAGATGTGGCCTCACCAGGGGTGAGTAGAGGGGCAGGATCACCTCCTTGATGTGCTAGCAATGCTTTTTCTAGTGCATCCCAGGATATCATAGGCCTTCTAGACTCCTGGAGCACATTGTAGCTCATGGACAGCGTGCTGTGCCCCAGAACCCCCAGGTCCTTTCTATTTGAGGCTGATTCACACCCTGCACTCTATTGACTGTATTGATGAAATCCACATATAATCACTTGGGTCACATGAGACATCAACAACAAAGACATCTTGATAGGAGGGACTCCCTTCATTCTCAGATTTTCAGTATAGCAGAGGTCTGGTCCCTCTGCCACATTATTTGGAGTTATCAGGCCTTGGTAGTATCAGACTTGTGCCTCAGCACTAAAAGCTTTCCTCTGTGAGTAGGTGCAATCCCATATGAAACAGGGAGAACTCACATCTTGCAAATCCATTTTTTCTGTGGGCAGTGTTTCAGTTTCATTCTAGGATCGTTGATTTGCTGGCTTTGAGCTGTTTTCTTCATCAAGCCCAGAGGATAAGCTTTTTTTGCACTGCATCTTTCTCTCTTCTATTGCTAATGCTAGTTTATTCTCCTTCAAATCTTATGTAAAGCTTTTACAGGAGAATATGTCTGTGATATGCTCTTCAGCTGTTTTTTGGAAAAAAAATATGAATAAACCAGAATAAACTGGAAGATTGTCAGTGTATTTTGCAGATTATCTCTGTTCCAGCTCTACTCACAGGAAAACACAAAGTCGATTAAAACCCACCAAGTGTAATAAATATGTTTTTTGATTCTGTCAGCATGGCTAAGGATAAAAGCTAATGGCAAATCCATAATACAGTCATACAGATGAAATGATCTATCAATCCATAAGCTTGCATTCATGACAGATAAATGCTCTTATTATCTTCACAGCATGCCCCAGTTAGTCCAGCATGAACTTGGTGAGTTAACTTGGCACTCTGCAGTCAGGTGTTGGCATGCCGGAAGTTTCTTTGTTACAATAGCATTTTAAATTCTGAAAGTTCAATTTCTTCAGTCTGTGAACCGTTCCTTTCATGGATTACTGCTCAGCTCAGCCCCTCAGCAGCTCTCAGGTGTATCCCACTCCTTGTTCCCAGTTGTGACCTCCTTGTTTTCCTCTTCCAAGCCTTCCCCCTCTTCATGGCAGCAGCTTCTTTCTCCCAAGTTATTGTGCACTGAGCCTCAAGCAGGAAACACCCTAGGGCTTGAGACAACCACATGATGGGAAATATTTGACAAATTTAACAAGAGGCATCACAGTCAGGGAAAACTTGTACATTTTTCAAGACAAATTCAAGAATTTGTGTCAGTTATCAACATGAGTCTTTTGTCTAGTCCACTTGTTCAGTGAGTCAAGGGTATTATAGACTTGAACTACAAGTTCTCTTGTATGAACAGACTGTTTTGAGCTAGGACTGTAATCACAAGGAATAAAACACTGTCTAATGCAATGGCCAAACTAGTGAAAGAGGCTCCATTTGTGTCAATCATAGTTATCTTGTTGATGGATCTGTCCCATTGTTAATGTTAAAACCCTTTTTGTTCTCTTGTTCCAGCTATTCAGAATTATTCATTCATCCTGAATGAATATTTTGTTCTTAAACTGAATCTTAGAAGCTTATTTAGAACCACTTAAGATCTTAAATTAAATATGAGTGTAATGTAGGGAGGCATAGAAATGAAAGATCCATAATTTTTCAAGTGTAAAATTAAATTCCTCCCTCCTTTCCTCTCTGATGTGATGCATCTAGTACAAAGTATATGGAATTTGAGTAGGTGTACTAAGAAATTCAGAGCGTTTTGGTAGATATCTGCATGTGAGAGCTACACAACTATTGTAGGTCCACAGAAATATACCAATTGATTAGTTTATTTTCTGATAGAAGTTGCAGATTTTCTCCATTTACATTTAAAGACCAACAGAACGGACGTATGAATTTTTTCCTATTTTATCTATTGCACGTCAGGATCCACAGGGAAGAAATTAAAAACTCATCATCTGGCCAGCATGGAGGCTCAGAGCTTTGATGGTTTCAGCTGTTAAGCCTGCTGTTCCACAGAGCCCATTTTTGACTCCTGGCTCTGCTGCCCAAACCAATGTGCTGATGTTTGCTTGGAAGCGATTTGGTTCCAGACAGGCTTTGCAATTTACAAAATTTCCGTCAGCCTAAGCGTAGCAGTGAGCATATATGTGCATGCAGGCATGTAGGCTTTGTTGCTGTTTTCAGCATTCAGGAAACAATTACAGGAGAGCATTAGCTGTGCTTCAGTGCAGACTGTGAGTCTAAAGTAACGGCATGGTCAGGGACTCAGAGTGTCCCAGATGGATCAGCAAGCCAACAGGGAAGTAAACTTACAACACAACTAATTTTCTCCAGTTTGCTTCTCTGTTTTGAACACTTAACCCTTACACTCAGATTTTTTTTTTTGTTGTTGAATTATGAACAGCTCCCTCCTTTTCAGCAGCTGAACTGATAAACAATATTTTTGTGTTTCTCCACAATTACAACTCCCTTTATTACAGGGTATAATGCCATCCCTGTATTTTAGCAATGAGAATCTGTGGAGAAAACAAAGTATGGCCTGAATCAGTGGCAGAAGAAGCAAAGATCACTTCTTTCCCAGTGTCAGCATAAAACTCTCAGAGATCATGAATGCCTAAGAACAATGAAGAGAACAAGAAGCTGCAGGCAATGGGGTATTACCTTCAGTACAGCCCAGTCCATACACAAGAAGAAATGTTATAAGACTGATATATCTGCAAAAAGTTAACACCATTTAGGTTACCAAAACATTTTTTCAGGTCTTCATCTTCCAAAGCTAATTTGTTTCCCCTCAAAAACTTTCATTGAATACCCATTTCTCTTTACCTATGCTCCCCACTTAAACTAGACAGCTGTGGCCACACTGCTAGTCCTTTACAAAGCTATTTGTCTATAAAGATAATTAATTTCTATGGGGAAATGCATAGCCAGCAGCAGAACCAAGAGAAAATAGCTCTATGATAATAGGTCAGAACTATTTAAAATGCCCTAAATACTCATTGTGTTGTTGATGAGAAGCAGCAAACCCAGAATTTTCTATGAAGATGTCCTTCAGCACTTTTTGACTGTATGACAATTGTCTAATTTAATTACTGACTTCCCCAAATCTCAGAAAATCTCATGTACATCACATATTTCCTACACTCTACTCATTAAAGCACATGAGATTATTTTTTTCTTGTGTTTTGGGTTCACAACATAATACACAAAATCCCCCTCCAATTGCTGGAAAGGCTTCAGTCTAGCAGGTAAACCAGTGCACTGAACTCTGGTTCCAGGTTCATCTCTGTCTTTGGCTCACCTCTTTGTACCTACAGAAAATAGAATATAGTATTACTTTGTGACCTTGCAGTTGTGTCCAAGGATTAAAGCTTGGAATGCGCTGCACGCTCCCACAGTGAGCAGCAGTCAGGTCAGTGAGTACACTCTGTTCCTCTTTGCATGGAGGTAAATTAGGTGTGCCTCTGATGGCAGCAGAAATTTGGCCCCATTGGATGAATCCCATGATCTCCAGGCTTTAGACAGATTCATTCAGCTGGCACCATCCCCCAGATCTAACTTCAGTGTTGTGACATATCTTGCAAGGAAGGGGATCCTTTGGGTTGTGAGAGAGTATGCTGGTAGGTAAAGCAGGACCTAGGGGCACGCTGGTAAAACAGGAGATGCTCTCTGGAGAATTTTATCACCTGCTCCCTTCTGAAAGGACTGGTGGAAGAACAACAGGGCATGTGGGGTCATCTCTGCTGCTAGCACATAGAGAAAAAATCATAAGCCAGCCGTTTTTCCAGGGCTCCCTCTACTTTCTGGGCATATGAATGTTCCTTAGGAAAATCCCATGGGATTTTCAGAGAATGTGGGTTTGGCTGCTGCTCCAAAGTGCTTTCTAGAGAGCCTTTCTAATGGCTGCGGGGAAGAGCTAGGAAGCCAGCTGAAGTACGAGGGTGTCAATGACACCTATTGAGCCTGAGTTCCCCAGGGCCAGAGCTGCTGGTTGCACAGACACCGTAGGCAGAGTGCTTGGCAGGCTGACTCTGCTTTCTGCAGCCAGGCTTCAACCTACAGCCACCAGCAGGGTGCTGCTGGGAGCTCCTCCCTGCACCAAAACCAGCCAGCTCAGAGCTCATGTTGCAGCCTCAAATGTGCTGGGGAGCTGGGCAGCAAGGGAGCCCTCTCCCCAAGTCCATCATGCCTTGACAAGCACCAGCTAAAACCTCAGCATACACCAGTGGGGCAAGCACCAGTTATTACTTGTATTAATTATTCATGTGTTTCCATTTTATTTAATAACTGAGTTACAGCTATTCATGTTACTGTCTCCTTACTTCAGCACTTACGCAGACTCAGAGGGCAGATGATAAATAGATTTAATACTTCCTCAAATGCAAAAGTTTTTGTTTGTTTTTTGATGTTTAGTTGCTTGACTGGAGCATTTCACTTGAGCCTCATACCCCAGTTAGTTACAGCACACTGCAAAGTGGGGTTCATGCCTGGGTAAAGGCAATTTGCTTGCTTTACAACACCAAGATAAATACTGGTCTGAAGCATCATCACGAGGTCAATCAGGTCTAAGATTTTAAATGTCAAAAGATTTACAATTCCATCCTGACAGCCCCTCTGCTGCTCCTCATGTTTTCCCCAGCAATAAGACTCATTTAAAGCTTTAAATATGGGAAGCAGGAAAGGAGTCATTAATTTTACTTGCACAACAGCATTCAGAACTTGTAAGGTTTTGACAGCTTCCTTAACCCCAAGGGAATTCAGATAGCTAGGGCAGCAAATGCATACCAATACTTGTATTGGAAGGACACAGTTTTCGGGGCTGAACACATATTTTTGTCCTGCAGGAAGCTGACAGTGATGAGAGCATGTGGGATGCTTTGCTACTACATTCACATGATGCTACTTAATTTCCCATCTCATCTTGTTCAGCATATTCCCTTTGTGTTTCTTAAATCAATAGAACTGCAGTGAGCCAACAGATCTTTTTCAATATTTTGTAGGATGCTCTGCCCTTACCACCATATTTAATATCTGGTTTTTTTTGTAAGACAAATAAACTCCTTAAATGTTTCGTTTGCTGCTTAGAAGGAAGTTGACTGTGTGTTTTGGGGGATAAGAAATTCAATTGCAGAAAGCTAAACATACATGCGTGGAGCTGAATGCTTTCGGAAACAAATTCTGTGGGCTTTCATATTTGCATCATTGTCATGATTTTGGCTGGAAAATGGAAAACTTGTGATGAATGCATAATAGGCCATTGCATTTCCATCTGAGACAGAAGGAACGTGCTCACTTCTTCAGAAGGGAAGACAGATGAAGGCAGGCAAGCTGAGGAATAAAACAAGAATTAAGTGATAGCCTCTTAATGATCATTGTTCTGCTATCTGTCCATTATCTGTCTGGGTGTAGGTAGCAAACACCACATGAATTTAAATAGAACCCATTACTCACACACTTACAGACGTGATGATAGGAGTTGCTTGACAGGTCTTACACAGGAAACTCGATGTAATTGAGCCCGGTGCTCTGTTGATTCTCCTCCAGCAAAATTCTCTACCTGTGCAGGAATATTTTAAGACCTCACAAACTTTGACAGAGTGTTAGGGTTTTTTGCTTATTTGTGTTTTGTGTCATTATTGGGTCTCTACAATAACAGATGGTGAAATCTCCCGAGTAAGCCAAATGCCAGTGATTTTCCTTACAGGATGTTGTGCAAAAACACTAACAGCTCAGTTCCTATTAGTACTAGAAACCGATGGGCCAGCTCCAGCACCTTTTAAAGTTCCTGGGTGTCTTTGGATCAGCTCCATAACACAGCTGAATGAGACAGGCAATCTGCTTTATACACTCCTTTATTATTCCCAGAGTTTCTGCTGAATATCCTATCAAACATGCTAAAATCTCTCTTAAAGAGCACTTTCTTTTTAGAATACACAGGTTATTTTAGAGATGAGTAAAATCAGGACAGTTTGCAGAAAAATTTAAAACACCCATTTGTTTTTCCTTCTTGAATCAGGGGCTTCTCACTTCTGAGATAGCCACTGCTGGTGCTTTGTGTTTGCTGGCAGCAAACAGTGATGCGACTGCACTTGGCATAAGTGACAACCACCTTGGCCAAGCTTGTCTTTCCTTGGTCTTTTCCCTGTGTCTCTTGCTGTGCCATATTGAAGGAATATTGCTTAATGGCTCTAATGGGATATTTACATCTATTTCATGCTCCTAGAGCTGTCCTAATTGAATTGTTTTCTCTCATCATGATTAACTTATCATCTGCTGATCATGAAATCTCAATAGAATTCATAGTTCTCTGTCAAGTGTGACTGTAGGGACATTTCTCTATCCCTGTAAGTCCCATACTCCCCACTGGTGATATGAAAAATGTTGGAGTCCTTTCACCACATGGGCTTTGAGAGTAAGTTTGGATGTATTTATAAAGTCCATAAATTAAGATTGTCTTCTATTTATATCTAACTGCATTTCATGTTGAAATTCTTATTTTCAAGTACATGTATCTATTTATGATCACTTTTTAAATTAGATTTCCTTTTGAATGAACTGTTGGTGGCCCCCTAACAAAGTGGGGTTTGCTTTGTTGGATCTCTGATCTGAACAGGTTCTGAGCTGGGGACCAGGTCTGAGTCTTTTCATTGTACTTAAAGAGAAAAGGGGAGAAGTGCTTCTCCTCTCCTTCCCGGTTCCTCTGAGGAGATAACTGAATGTCTGACAAATATTGCATTTTAAGCAATATGTAAGTCTAAGCAGGGGTCCTAAAGAGGTGACATGCTCCCTGCAACAGGCTTCCAACACATGCCAAGAGGGAGTCCTTCCCTCCTTTTATCTCTGGGACTGTCTGCTGGACAGCAGTCGATAGCTGGTAACCAGCACTGAGTGACGTGGTAGCAACAGGGACAAGATACCTGTAAACTTCATACAGCCCTGGTTATGTACAGATGTTTGTGGGTTTTGGCTTTCATTACTCTAGGCCCCCTTGTTTTTCAGAGAGATAAGTCCTGAACTTATCCACTTTGGCATTTTCTGTGAGAGAGGAGAGAGGTAGCAGAGACAGAGGAAAGAAGGCGATTCTTATGAAGTGTCTTCAAGGAGAGTTAATTTTTTTGACTGATGTCTGTGGAGTTTTCATATTTATTCGGAAGGAAATCATGCTCAGCAATTGTCATTATCTCCCAGAGAAGTGCTGCGTTCGTTTGAAGGTATATTTGACACATATTGTGTCAAAGCTCACGGTCTCTCAAACATGACGTGACAGCTGAAATTATTTGACATGCTCCAGTTAAAGGAATTGAGAACCAAATTCCCAGGAGCTGGGGACTGTTTCTGTACATAAAGCTCTCTTTGAGTATAAAGGAGATTTTTCAAAAGCATTCAAAATTGGTTTTTCCTGCTCTCATAGAGTTAATTCTGGATTCTTTTGATCACCAAGGTAGTTTTTCAATATATCTGAGCCAGTTTGGCTGAAATGATCTTGGCAAATAGGATGGGTCACGGACCCCTCTGGTCTGGATATCATCTGACACAGCTGTGCTGTGCCATTACTGAAAAATCTGTGGAGCTCCAGAACTGGAAGGCCCCATCCCACAGATCTGATGTGAATAGTGCTGGGGCTAAGATGGTCTCCAGCCTCTTCCCAGGAGCTGTGCTGGGAGAGTTAAATTGGTCAAAACTCTGTGGCTGGAGACTGTTTCAGCCATGAAATGATATGATCATATTCTGGTGTCTGTCGCTGTTTGAGAGCTGTAGCTGCAATCTGTGAGCTCCTCTGCCATCAGTACAGATGATCAGAACTGTGCACACTGACACGAGGAGCTGCACCCTCATGTGTACAGCTATCTGGTCTCAAAAATAGAACCTCTGTGGAACTATCCTGAGGCAACGAGATCATTAGGCCACAGTAGTGGGCACTCATCCAGCTCGCCTCTGCCAGCCTCTGAAAAAGGGAGCCCACGTTGTAAATACATCTGGTGAACAGTCCCCACTATGTGCTAAGTCCCCACACATGTCAATGAATTTTTCAGAGCAATGTCACATCCCAAAAGAACTCCAGGGATCATTCAAGCATTTTCTCAGTATGGGCAATCAGGATTATATTGTCAATGTCTTTTCACTGGCACTGTTTAGCTCATTAGTAATACAAAAACTCCTCACCACTTCTGCTAGAGAAATTTTCCCTGATGCATCCCAGCACTCAATTTGCTTTGCTAATAGCTGCATAAAGATTGTCCCTGGGCACCATCCCCATGTTGAGAAAACTCATGTGCCTCTTCCTACCAGGTCTCAGATATAATCTTTCAGGTGCTAACTGAAATTCCTCATACTTTCCTACAGTTGAAAGCTCCCCAGTCAGTGAATACAACTTCCAGGGTACACACAGAAAGGGTATTTTCTGCAGGTGCAAGGTGGTGTTGCTGCCATTGCACAGGATATAATTTGAAACTTGTATATAATCCATGTATTATTTGAAAATAATAATTGGAGTAGGTTTAGGTATAGAGAAGGACTGCTACAAAACACAGGGGACTGATGAGGCTGTTTGAGGGGAGAACAAATGTGGCTTCACATGTTTAGCTTAGTGGAAGGAAAGCTGAAGTTTTTGACAGCTATCCATAGACACCTCAGGGGTCTGAGTACTCAAAAGGGAGGAGAGTAAAAGACATTTCTGGAATTAGAACAAATGACTGTAACCTGGTCCTGAATAAACAGACAATGGAAATTATAAAGACCTTTCTAAACAGCAGAAGAATGAGGTTTTGGAAAAGCTTTCTGATTGCAGGAATAACAGTCAAAAAAGCAAAATTTAAGACGGAGCTGAAGAATTCCAAAGAAGGGATTTTATGACCTGATGGTTCATGACAGCAAGAACTGAACTCAGTGACCAAAGTCATCCCTTCAGGTCCTATCTCTGAAGATCTGAAAAGGATTTAAGAAGGCCATGTCCCATAGATCTGCAAGGACAGAGAAGGTGGAGACTGAGTCTCAATCTCTCTAGGTCAAAATGCAGCATGATACCCTTGAGCAACAGTCCTGCCATTCCATTTAATAGCAAGAGAGCCCAGGAACAGCTTCTATGGTGACAGTAACTCGATTTACCACAGTTGTGAAAGAATGGACTCAAAGAGTTATTTTTCCTAAACTGTAGTATGTTTTTTTCCTGGATATGCTAGAAACATGAGAAATAAATTGGCAGATATCTAGATACAAATTTTAAACCAATGAGATCTGAAATGCAAGAGCTTTTGTATCCAAATGGCTGTTTCATGCCCTCAATTCTCTGAGTTGTGCTTAATTCTTGCAGCACATAAGGCATGTAAAAACCACCCACTCACTACTTCAGAGCCATTTTTCTTCATCTAAATGAAATTTCTTTAGTTCCATTCATCTTTACAGCTCATTCAACAGGTCCCTCTGCAGCAGTGAAGGGAAGCATGTCCCAATGTGCTAATCCAGCTCCGAGATGGATTAATTGACTCACATGCCCCTCTGATCACTAGCCAGATGTCTCTCCCCAGCTGGCAAGCCTTACTAATTTTCTTGTTGTTGTTGCTGTTGTTAATTCTGGGTTTCCAGCCAGCGGGGGCTCAGTCAAGGGTAATGTGCCCTCTGCCAGCATTTTGTATTCTTTGGTCTGCTTTCCCCTGGGCAAGGACATTCAGCTGTGAACCTCCTTCCCTGGCTCCTTGTCACCTGGCCAGTGGCCCCTGGAGAGAGCTCTCCTGCTGCAGTTGCCCTTGTGTATCCGGCACGTTGGGCCACCACAGAGCTGTGCTGTGGGTATTCAAGGTAGGTTAAGGTGGCAAATGGGGCTCACTGGGCCAATTCCAACAAGTGACCCAAAATTTCAGGTCTGTGCATTGAATTTTTTGGGGAAGAAAAAAAAGACTCATAACAAGAGTTAGAAATATTTCCTTTGTCAGGCTACGAAAGGAAATTTCTGTGGAATGACGTGAGAGAAAAGCCAAGAATGCTTGAGAGGACTGTGCATGACTAGATCAGCTGGGACACTAAATTGGGAAGCAATGTAACATAAAGAGTTAAGATGGGAAGATGGAATGTATGTGTGCTCCAGGCTCTACTCCTTATTCTATCATTGCCCAGATGTCTTGGGCAAGACACTTTGCTGCTCTGGTACTTTCTAATGCCTATGAGAGTTTGGGGTATTTTGAAGGCACTTGCTGCAGCATGAAAATTAAATATAATTTGCACCACTGAACATACAGCGTGAAGGCTTCTGCCATGACTTGCAGTGATTTGGCTAAAACCATGATGCTGCCAAATGGAAAGGTGTCAATTTTGGCCAGACTGTAAAACAGTTTCCTCTTATCCCATTGCTTCCATTGGCTCATCACTGTGATCACATTGAGTAGAAACTTAATGTACAAGAATTTGACTGGATGGTACAACTTTTATTCACCTCAGCAGTGGCTTCCTCACACACAGGTTATTGGCAGTGGTCACTGAGGGAGGGCAGCTGAGAGAAGAGGCAGCAGTAGGAATATTTGAAGATTTGTACTATTTAACACCAAAACCCTGAAATTCAGCTATGCATACAGCTAGAGCATTCTGTGAATTATAAAGGTGGAACACTGGCTTTCTAATTTCTCACTAATGGGGGTTATTTATCCCAAGGTGTAAAAAAAAAAGAGGAATTCCTGGATTATATGAGTATTCACCTTTTCTTTCCCTTTTTCCCATTTTCCCTTCCCTTCCCAGAATAGTTCAACAGGATAGAAAAGAAAAGCAAACACTTCTCTTTTTTTTTTTTTTTTTTTTTTCATTAGGAAAGAAGTTGCAAAATATTGTTTCATGACAAGGTCAGAGGAGCACAGCTTGAGAAGAGAGAAGTAAGAACTTCATCTAAGGTGTGAACATGAGGAATTCAGCTGCATTTCTATGGACCCAGCACTTACTACTCCAGCTAAAAATGTGGATGGGCTCATTCCTTCAACATCTGAGCAGTTGCTTGCAATTCATAGGTGTGTAAACAAGAAGAAAATCTCACTCTCATAATTTAGCATCTTTGGTCTATTTTAGTTTAAGTACGTGCCTTGTATAAATCTCTTTCCAGAGCCACAAATTTCTTCCCACATCAGGCATAGCCCCAGGGAAGCTGTTTTACAGGGAAATAAAGGCTTTGACCTTTGATCACTGTAACCTGGCTTCTCACAATCTTGAAAACAAGTTTCTAAAAAATTGAAATGTGAACAACACACGCCATCAATATCAATTACAGCATTGTTAGGTGGTAAATTTTCCCCACAGGGGGTGAGCAATTCACTCGATGTACTTGGCAAAGGGTTTGATTCTCCTCCCCACTGGCAGCGACGTGGTGCTGACAATCTCTGTGTTCTTTGATGGGGCACAGAGCAGAGTAAGGGAGAGCAGAGTCAGACTCAAAGCTCTGCGAGTGCAGAGAAAAGCCTGCTCTGTCAAGAGAGGATTTATGCAGCCTGAACAGTGAGCTGCAATCTTTGAAGAAAAGACTTCAAAGAGAAAAGGAGAAAAGAAACAATGTCTAATCTTCATACAAATGTGCTCAGGGGTCTCTGAAATTCAGAAAGTTCTAAAATCTAAGAATTAATTATCACTTGCCAGAAGGAAGCTTTATTCACAGGTAACAGTTACAGCAAGCCGAGTCCTCTAGGTGTAAAACTCAAGGAGTTATACTGAACTGACTAAAGCTCAGTAAATCACCCTCCTTCCTTTTGGTGTACTTGCACACTTTCCAAGTGTTTGATGTTATCCTTCACATTGTTTCTGTGTGACACATGACAGCAGCTCCTAAAATTTTCTCTTTGAAAGGAGATGTACTTGGAAATATTTTGGTACAAGAACTCACAAGTGTGACTCACAGGTTCACATTAAAACATGCAACAAAGCAATGCAGCTCCTCGGCTCCTGTGGAGCAGTGCAGCCCTGTTGGCTTCTGTTTACTGCAGCAAAACACAGGACTCAAGTCATTTTTCAGCTCCACAGCTGCATAAATAACAACGAGCACTGGGGGTGACTAAAAGCAAAGCACTGCTGTTCCGATTCCTCTTAGCAGAATGGGGTGTTTAAAATGACCCTTAGGCCACGTATCCAGAATATCTCAGCACCCCATCGATTCTCATTTTTGTTCTTAGAGTGCCCTTTCGTGTAAGCACTCCTCATATCCATTTTACAGTTAAAGTCTGAAAGCTAACTAGGTGGTAAGACCCATGGTTGCAGGGCAAGTTAGCGACTAAAGAAAGAATTAAGCATTTAAATATCTGGAGAGCTCAGTTACATGATGGTGTTATTGTGCTCAAGAAAGTGAATGATTTATTGTGGGTATCTGACCAGAGTCATACTCAGGCCATGGTAATGTGTAGTTTAAATCCTGCATTCACTGAAGCTGAGGGTGTGAACCCAGCTGGCTGCTGTGGTTCAGCTGCTGCACAGAAACACATTAAACTGCAATAACTTGATTGTGAATCCCAGCCCTCTCTTTCTAAAAGCTCTGTCTGTCTTTCATCTTTAAGACTTCAATGAAAACAGCTATTGCAGAAGCTCAGGAGAGAGCTGTAGCACAGCAGGGAAACAATTCCTGACATGAGCAAGAAGGTCTTCAGACCCAGAGCAGCTATATCTGGTATAAAACTAAAAACTCGCCTCTCTTAAAATATCAGTAAGCCAATCAGTGTATCAGTGTACTGTCAGGAAAGGAAATGGAAGACAGAGACCATGTGCAATGCAGCTACTTTGGAATAACAAAACCCTCTGGCAGGATTGGAATTGCTTCACGTTATGTTTGCATCCATATGGCTTTTGAGGTTAAATAGAATTTGTTTTGATATTTGCCCACCAGCAGTCAGGAGGTGTCTGTGACTGTTGTCTCCCTGTGCATACGAATGCTTTGCATCCCAATAACAAGTAGACCCAACCACAGTGCACCACCAGCATTGCCAGAGATGGCCAAAAACTGAGTAGACGTGGCAGTTTGTGGCGTGGTTTAGTGGCCGTGGTGGCATTCAGTCAAAGGCTGGACTCAGTGATCTTGGAGATCTTCTCCAGCCTTAGTGCTCCTATTATTCTATGATCTGCTGCTGCTTGGGAGTCACTGGCCATCCCAGAGGATCTAAGTAACACAGGGACATTGCGTTATCCCAAGGTAGCATCCAGAAGGATGCAAAGGACAGAGTTTGACCCTGGTGTTGCATTACAGGCAGAGCTGTGGGTGTTTGTTTTCAAAGGAAATTTTCTTCTGCGAACAATCAGAAAAATCCCAGGCAGTCTCCTCTCGCCGGCTGTGGCAGCTCCCAAGACAACAAAGCCGAAGGTAATTGGTGCTGCCTCTCCCTCCAAATGGGAAATGTTGCGAGATACTTCGAGTATTTGTTTAACTGCGGATAGTTGACACAGCTTGTGAGAAATTATTCTAGGAGGAAAGGAAACCTCCCAAACTCGTCCACTTCCTTTGTCCCCGGCTCCTCTCGGCTCCTGCTGGGTGCTCTGAATGACCCCTGCAGGAATGTCCCTGCCCGGGCAGAGTCCTGGAGGCTGAATGAATGTCCCTGTCGGGGCAGAGTCCTGGAGGCTGAATGAATCTCCCTGCCCGGGCAGAGCCCTGCAGCCCTCCCTGGAACCTGAATGTCCCTGCCCGGGCAGAGTCCTGGAGGTGAATGAATGTCCCTGTCGGGGCAGAGTCCTGGAGGCTGAATGAATGTCCCTGTCGGGGCAGAGCCCTGCAGCCCTCCCTGGAACCTGAATGTCCCTGCCCGGGCAGAGCCCTGCAGCCCTCCCTGGAGGCTGGATGAATGTCCCTGCCCGGGCAGAGCCCCGCAGCCCTCCCTGGAGCCCGGTTCTCCTGCCGGAGCCGGGGATGCGCAGGGAGCGCTCGGCTCGCCCGGCACCAGCGGGGCCAGGCTGTGACACCCCAGCCTGGCTGGGGTAAGTCAGGCACAGTCCGGCCCTGAAAGAGCCCGAACCAAGACAAGCAATCTGATACTCGGCTATTTTTGCCCAGTGGGGGATATCTGCTGTGTTTGTTGGAAGATTTTTGGTGTCACTTATCACACGCTCGTTATAATGCATTGCCTGAGGCATAATTAAATTCAAAGGGCATGTCTGTGTTGAAAGGGAGGGTTGCAATTTGTTGCTGTTAGGATTTTTCATTAAAAACCAAGCAGTTTTTCTGACTGGCGGGAACAATGGTTGCAGAACAGAAATGCTATTAAATAAAGAGAAGGCAAAGGCTTTTCTTTTTTCTTTCTTCCCCCCCCCCTTTTTTTAATAACTACCTGCCTGACATCTCCAAACTGACTTTGAATAAAGTACAGCATTTAAAAATAGTGGGGCTGTAAAAGGAAGACAAGGCAAAGAAAAGAAGAGCCTTGACATTAAGAAAGGTCTGGCAGGTCATAGGTGTATTATATACACCAGATTATATGTGCATATCTATCAATACACAGAAATATCTGTATTATACGTGTGTGCGTATGTGTTTTATCTCCAGAGGAGAAATTTGCCTTTGCTGCTGAAATTCTACTGAAAGCTCCATTAATTAGTTCTCATAATACCCATAGAGGCAGGCGTTAGTACCATCCTTATCCACAGATGAAGAGATAGGAAAGAGCACAGAGAGAAGGATGCACAGAGAGATTAAGGGATTTCTGCTACAGTGAATTCAGTGCAGAGCTGGGAATTCAGTCCAGCAGGCAAAATCCTAGCCCTATTAAAAGCAATGGGAGACTAACTTACGAGAAGCCTGGATTTGGCAATTTTTGCTTGCTTTGTTCAAACCTCTCTGATCTATTCACAGCTACATGTGTCCTGATGATGCTTTCAGAAGAAAACTACACCTGTGACTGTGTATAGCTCCTGGTCAAATGTCAGCTGAGTCCCTCAGTCTCAGAGCTTCAAAACGGGGGCTGACTCTTTCTTTGAGGGATGCTGTGCCATACATTTACATATATCTTAAAAATAGTCTGGAGTGATAAGTGAAGTAATTTAAGATCTTCCTAAATAGAATACTGTATTCTCCCAGGCCACTAGGGTCACAGAACTGAAATTTTACATCCTTAGTTGCTATATTCCACCTCACAGTGCTATCAAAAAATGACTGGAGGATTTCAGCTAAACAGATGAGCTACTTTTAAATTAGACTGGGTAAAGCAAGCTCATTAAAGAAAAAAAATAATAATGTCCTCATTTTATAATGGCTTCGTTGCCTTCTTGCTTATATACTTGTTCCAGGGCAGTATTTTTATGTCATTAGGGTGTTTTCAGCTCTTATTTTTAAGATCACTTCATTAATGTTGGTAGAACACTTTGAAGTAGAAAATGTGCTAAGTGGTATCACTGACACACTTTCAAGGCAATGCTTTTGCCTTCCCAGGGGTCATCTGAAGCAAATTTGTCACACCTGCAAATGTGCACAAATCGGTGCTGGCAGTGAAGGGACAAATTTCCCTCAGAACTGCTGCAGCAGCTGTAAGCTGGCTGCAAGTGCCTGGAGGAGGAGGATTCCTCTTTCCAGCAGGAACTGGGGTCTGCCAGCCTTGCCATGAGGAGTCTGGCAGTGAAGCAGCTGTGCAGCAGAGCTCCACTCTCTGATACTGATGTGCTGGATAAAAATTCCCTACACTCATCTGGAAGTCTCCCAACGGCTCCTCCAGCGCTGGGCACCAAATCTCCAATTTCTTTTTCCTCAAAAGGACTGCAGTGGAATGAGGAGTGTTGGAAGGAGCACAGTGTGTGCTGGGTTCATGTGGGAAAGGCTGCTCTGGTGGGCAGAGGATGGACCTGCTGCAGCACCTTTGAACATGGGGATGGTTTCACAGAATCATCAAGATTTTGGTTGAAATGGACTTGAAAGCTCACCTGTTTCCCATGCCCTGCCATGGACAAGGGTACCTTTCACTAGACCAGGTTGCTCAGAGCCCCATCCAACCTTGCCTTGAACATTTCCAGGGGTGGGGTGTCCACAGATTCTCTGGGCAACCTGTGCCAGGGCCTCACCACCCTCAAGTAAAGAATTCCTCCCTAACATCTAACACCTATATCTCGGGGCTTGTCCACTGACCAGAGGTTTGCCAGTGGTGCAGAGCTGTTGAACACCAGGATTTACTCTCTCCTCCCTCCAGCCTGGAGCATTCCAGGGCAGAGGACAGGTTTCCAACACCTGAGACCCATGAAGAGTGATATCTGTAGAGTCCTATGGCGTGTTTGAGGAGTTTGGCATCAAGGTTAATTTTGAAAATCGCTGGCCTGGCTACCTGTATCCCTTCCCCACCACCCCCTGGAGTGTGGGATCACAGGAGGGTCCTGTTGGCCTTGGGGTATGGCTTGGACATGTGAAATGGGGAGCTGTCCTGGCACTGCATGGCAGCCTTCCCTCTAACTGCAATAGCACAGCTGCCCTGCTTGCTTGTGGCTCTGATTTATTACCTTGTCATATTTCAAAAGCTAAAGCAGGTTGAGCTTGGTCAATGTTTAGATGGAAAGGTCTCCAAGGAAAACACAAGAGCTAGAGGAAATGTTCCCTGAGTCAGAGTCAGGACAATAATCCAGCGTGGTGTTAAGGATGTTGCTTTTGGCCTGATTGCAAAATCAATGTATGGGCCACGAGTGGGCTGTGGGGAGGGACTGTAATACCCAACATGTCTGGGCAATAACTGACTGGTCTTTCTTTTCCTACAAGGGTCAACTCTACAGCCAGTGTAAATTGGATGAAATGAAGATGATTAATCTGGCTGATTGCTTTCTCTGTTTTGTCTCATTACTTGGATTTAGAGGTTTGGTTGTTTTTCTTTGTCATCTTCCTTTGTATGCTTCATAATTCCTTAAATGGCATGGAATGACACGAAATACAAACATTTAGCAATTTTTTTTTCCTGATAAATTTCCCAGCTTCTGGAAATCCATAACTTAAGGGTCTTCTTAAAGGTTTGGGGTTTTTTTTCTGCTGAAAACTATTGTCACGTAGTACGAATTTTCCCTCATCACTCCCATGGAATTGTCTGAAATCTCAGGCTGCTCACCACTGTCTGCAAGGCTGGATCCATCATCTACCAGTTTCTTATACTGAGCATCAGCTCTGTGTCTGGCCCTCAAAGAAAACCAGCCACATCTCTTACTATTACCTCTGTAGATGTTGTGTTTCAGATACTGGGCTCTGTCTGCCAGTGTCCTGGGACAGGGCAGTTTCCACATTCATCATTAAGCTTTTCTGAAATGCCTCCAGTCAAGGAACACATTTTTTCTCCTGTGAATCAAGGTGCATGTAATAGAAGTCACGATCCCTTTTGTAATAGTAAAAACTACATTAAGAGAACACTGATCTGAATTTAGGAGATAATGAAAATGAACAATTTCATCCATGCACCAGTTTGGCCTCTCGTGTTTTTGAACAAATACCTGTTCTTCATCTATCCTCCACTTGTAGCACAAAAAGAAATATTTTTCCATGACATGATGAAATTCAGATTCAAAAGCTGTGTTTTCATCTCCTAATTCTTTTTTTCTTGTTTAACAAACTGCAGATTTGAAGTATGAAAGGTGCTAAATTATCTCACACTAAAAACTGCAGAGCAAACAGAGCATCTGTACCCACACTGTTATTTTAGGTGGTCATTTCAAGAATGAACCGACCAGACAGCTTTGAGGACAGCAAGGTGTTTAAGACCCACTATGCAAAGACTCTGTGACTGCAGTAATTAGCTGTGGCCCTCCACTGGGAAAACTGAGCCTTGATAAGCACACTACAAAACCTCTGTCAGGAGCACAAGTGCTTTGAAGAGAGCATTGAAAGGAATTTTGCTTCAGAATATAAGAAAGTATGTAATGTGAGATTTCTCAAAGGAGAAGATTATGCTTTATTTGGGCTTTTCTATACAGATTGAGGAACAGAATGTGAGAAAACTTCACAACGTCTTTAGGAGCACAGATATTTTCAGACTGGACTGCACCCAAGTCCAATCTAGCCCAGCATCTTGTGTCAGAGAGTGGCCAGCACCAGATGCTGCAGGAGAAGGTACAAGAGCATCTGAACAGGTCATGTTTCCACAAGTGAGGAAAGCACCTCCCTAATTTCCAGTTATTGATGCTGCTGTTATGTGTAGATTAATTTTCTTTCTACAGCACAACAATTAAACAGAGGTGTCTATTTCAGACTTTAACCATCATATAATGCCCAAAGCATTAATTGCTTCCTCCCAGTCATATACTGAATGACTGTAATGAAGCCAAAAAACCTGACTCCCACCCCTGCATTCAGTAATTCCAGCACATATTTCCAGTAGAGATCCCCACAATCTGGGATGTGGCATGGAAATGACCACTCTCCTTTGGCCAGACAGCAGTCAAGGCTAATGGAAATCTGCCCTGTGGCTCTGAATGAGGTGCAGGACTTTTTCAGCAGATCAACACTAACCCCCCCAGCCCTCACAGAGGGGATTCAGAGCAGGTGTGGGCCAGGCTGGGACCCTGCTGGTGGGGTTCTTACTGGTACTGGCTGCCTTACAGATACTGTGCTGACTTATACTGGGCAAGCTGTTTCTCATCTCTCTGTAGTCTCTACAAAGCAGAGATACTGACATTTCCCTTCTTTGAAAAGCTGTGTGATTGACAGCTGTGGCTAAAAAATAACTGTAGAATATAACAGAAGAGATTGTTTCTTAGGACTATCAGCTCCATCACTGAAACTTCTTAAAACCACCCACAAAACTCTTCTGTAGACAGAGAAAAACACATTCACCTCCATGCAAAGCTGTTCCTTCTGTTCCTCTTTCAGAATTAAGCTGAGCCTTTGACTTTTAATTCTGAGCTTTGGCTTTTTTGCTATTGTTGAAAACACACAACATAAACTTAAATCTGGTCAGATCCCTCATTGAGCTGCAGTGGAGGAAGGGCATTTGTACTGGAAATTAACATGGTTGGCATGTCTGCCTTGGTTTTGAGGATAGTGTTTTCATGTTCTTTTCCTTTCTTCCCCAGCTTTCTTCTCTTTTGTATCTGCCTGCCTCTTTCCCGTTTCTTTCACAGCCGCTATTTTTGCTCCGAGCAAAGAACTCAGTCATGCTCTCACTCTCTCATGGGCTCTGTGTACACTCGAGGTCAGGCTAGCAAACCTTACTGGAGCCAAACTTTGCACCCTTCCTTTGCCCTTTTCTTACCCTCTGCCTCGTCACAGTTTTCTGTCCCCCGGGTTTTGCCCGTGCTCCAAGGGCTTTGCCTGCTCACTGCTGGCACACCTGCCTGGGCTTTGCCTGCTCACTGCTGGCACTCCTGCCTGGGCTTTGCCTGCTGCTCACTGCTGGCACACCTGCCTGGGCTTTGCCTGCTCACTGCTGGCACTCCTGGCTGGGCTTTGCCTGCTCACTGCTGGCACTCCTGCCTGGGCTTTGCCTGCTGCTCACTGCTGGCACTCCTGCCTGGGCTTTGCCTGCCTGCTGTCATGGCTCCAGTGCAAAACTCCTGCTGGACACTGGGCCAGTCACTCGTCTCTCCTCTGACATATTTTATCTGTTTCAACCACATGATTTTCAGGGAAAATCTTTGTTGCTCCTTGTCATTACCCACTGTAATGGGTAATGACAAGGAGCAACAAAGATTTTCCCTGAAAATCTCAACCTCAGCAACCCTCAGCTCTCCTGAGGTTCAAGGTACCATATGCTTCTTTAAAAGACACAATCTCTTTGGTGTGCCCTTGCATTCCTTTGAACTCTCTTCACTCTCATGTCCCTGCTTCTTCTCTCTACTGTTCTTTTAGCAACGTCTTCCTTCTCAGCACTGTGGTCCTTGATCCTTTTCCCCTTGCCCTCCTCCAGGGCTCTCCTGCCAAGCCTTGGGCAGATGTCCTGGGCTGGAGGTGGGGCTGGGACCTGGGGACACCCACGATCTGCAGGAAGAGTCGAGCCACTCTGTCTCCTCTCCCTTATGAGGCAGCAGGGATTTCTGTGCCTGAACCTCAGTGAGCAGGAACCTAAACAGAGAGAAGAGGCAGAGCTGTGTAATGAGCTCATCAGAGGTGGCATGGCTTGTAGAAAAGGCTGTGTGTGCAACGGGGAGCAAACCTGGCTGGGAGGAGTGTTCAGCGTCTGATTTGCAGAGCCTCATTCCTTGGAGGCCTGCAGTAATTTTGTTCACCTTCACTGCCTTCCATTTTCCCATATCTGCCCTAATCTGTGTGTTTCCTTGTGTATGGTTTTGTCCAGTTGTATTCAGCCTTCTACCTGCCATTCCCATCAGTGTGGCCTGTGGGCTGCTTCATTCCTGCCAGTGTTCCTGAACTTCCTTGGGAGGGGTGCTCCAGTGAGGCAACAATTAATCCCTGTGTCTGTAATTTGTTTATCTTTTTCTATAGAGTCTTACAACAAGCCTCGGGAGAGGGATATAAATGATGAATGCAGGTTAATAACACGGGAGTCTGTGGAAAATTGCATTAAAATGGCACAGCAATAACGGATATAAAAACAACTGAAGCATGTGGTAAAGTCCCTACTATATAAAAATATTTCCACTGGTAATATACATTTTGTTTGTGCTAAAAAATCTGAAATTTTAAAGTGATAAAAAATTAATACCTCCAAATGTCTAGTGAGAAGGAAAAGGTTAGGTAAATTATTCTCAATTGTTACAATAGGTGAAAAAAAATAAAGCAAAATGGGTGAACTTAATTCTATTTAATTTTAATAATTGAAAGGCCTGGAGCTTAGCCATGTGTATCAACACGGCTCCCTCTCTCATCAGAGCAGAGAGGTAGAGACCTCAAGGGAGACAGGTTCATCCCAACCCAGAAAAAAATGCTTAAAAAGCAGAGACACTGTCTCCCCCTTAACTGGAGGAGATTAATTAATCTGGTCTTACACAGGCAGGATGTCTAACCCTTCCAACAGCTACACTTGGGAGCTTCCTCCTTTCCAAAGCCATTTTTATAAAATGGCCTAGGGTCACTATGGCCAGACTAAGATTAGCAGAACTCTTTGTAGTTTCTGGTGTTCCAAAAAGGAGGTAAGAACATTTCTATTGCCTTCATAACACAAAGGCAGCTCATGGATTTCACTAGTTGCACTGGAAATTCTCTGCCAGATGTGAGGTGTTGGAAGCTGAGCTACACACTGATCAGGATGCTCAACAGGCTATAAATCACCCTTGTGAACATTGTGTGTGCCTGCATGAGCTGAGGGAAGCTCCCTGTGCGAGCTGGTATCACAGAGGGGTTTCAGGAGACCTGCCACAAATCTCCAATCAGGCAAACAGACTGGTGGAGTTTTACCGTCTCGTGACAGTTCATCATTCTGCTTTAACAGGTTGAAAAAAAGCTGTCAAGAAGTGATGTGGGAAGCCATCAAGCTAACATGGAAAGGGAAATCTGCTTAATTTTTTTTCAGTAATAAATGGAATGAGAACTGAACACAGTCTTGGGGGCACCAACTGGACAAATGTGTAGGACATCCTACCCAGCAATCCCTAATCAGAGTATGTTCTGTGTCAGGACACAGGCATTGAGGAGATGTAGCTGCCAGGATGATGGGAAAAGGATGGGAGCTACCTGCTGAGCTAAGAACACAGGTAGGGTGTGTAATCATAGTGAGATATGTTTCTGCTCATACACTTCATTATGAATAGTGCTGATGCTGGTTTTGGAAATGATAAAGAAGCATTGGGTAAATCCTTTGGCTGGAGGTGCATTCCTAGGGAGCCAAGAGTGCAAAATCCCACTTCAACAGGATAATGTAGAAGAAAGTACTGCAGAAAAGCATTTAGGTGAAGAAAAACACAATCCATATAGTTTTCTGCTCTTCCAAAGCATTAGCCAGAAATCCATCTGAAATTCTGCTTTTCAGTGTGTGCTCTGGTAGCTCAAAGTCTGATTCTAAGGTAAAGTTTATTTTTTTTTAATGCTGTTCCCCAACAACAGTAAGACTTCAGTTTTCAGCCTGTGGTCTGTGATTCTTCATGGGTCCATGATTAACTTCCTGATATCTATGCTTTTCTACTTTTTTGAGAAACACAATCCTAATGATAATATATTTTCAGCAGAATCTGAATCCACAGGGAGAAATAGGAAAGGTTTAGCAATAAGGAGTGAAAACCACTGGTAGAAAACGGTTGTTTTTGAACTCAACATGAGAAAATTTCTAAAGATTCCTCTGGGCTTTTTATTTTTTAATGACAACACCTTGATTAATGGAATATCACTTACCCTTGCACAAGGAAAGACTGAAATGCAGAGAAGGTAGATGGTGATAATCATTGATAATGTCAACAGCAACACTGTCATTGTCCAGAGAAAGTAATGAGGAAAGTGCTGAACTGGAGTCAGACTGCCATTTTTATTGCAGAAAATATAAAGGTAGCATTGAACTCTGCCAGTTCCCAGCAGGCTGTTCTTAGATAATCATGGCATCTATTTTAGTAAAATGCAGATTTTGGGGGTACTTTATTATACAGCAGGATGGCTGGTCTATAGAAGAAATGTTGCTGGATTTGCCACAGCAATCTGCCAGACACAACATCACCAGCCAAGAGGTAAAAATATGAGCACATTAAAGATATTGAGGATTCCAACTGATCCTAGATGAGCCTGCAAAATACATTTTCTTTTGCCTATCTTGAGTTTGCCCAGTGGAATAACAGTCTGTGAGGTAAAAATAGTTCACAAAAAGAGAAAAAGCTTTCCCCTTGGTGTTGTCTGTTCCTCACTTCCTACATGTTGAGATGTAGTTTGCTTCTGTGACAAGTTTGTGCTGAATATCCAATGGAGAATTAGCAGGTGGAACAGAGTTCAAAATCCTACCCTGCTTAATATCTGCAGCATTTCTCAGCTCTCAGAACCAAACCAAACCACAGAAGAAATCATCCAGGACACAGACTGTCAAATGACCAGATAAAACCCACAATCAACAGGAACAATGGGGCAAAATCCACATTTTTGAGTCAATCACGTAGAGAGTCATTCACAGAGCTCAGATGTATAATGCAAGCTACAGATAAAACTTTATGAAATTACAGTCTTTGCTGTCATCTTAATAATCTTTAGCTGCTTGTTCATCTGTATTTGTGGAAAATATGGCCTTAACTCTTCCAATTAGTTATGCTAGTCTATTTTTAAAAAGATAGTAACATCTTTAATATTCTCCTAGAGCTGTTTTGCTTGACTATGACATATTTATTTGTCAAAGACAGTTGTCCAGAATTATGGAACGTCTAGCCTAATTCACAATTTTTTTTAACACAATGTGACATTAGGAACCAAATAATTTTTAGACGTGAGTTCTGTACCTCTAGTCATCCACTGACAGTTGGGATTTATTTTAAAAAATATGTTAACTCTGGGCTGGAGCAGTTTAATAACAGTTTGGACCTAGTAATACGTGAGTCATAAGGAGAGTTGTTTCCTGGTTCTGTGAGTACTTTTTGACTGATTTAAGGAGTAAATATGGAGCCCGGTGAGGCATAAACAAAGGTTTATCTAAAAAACAGCCCCCTTAGTAACTACAGCTATGATCACAAGAGGGTTAGTACTAATGGATTTGTGAATTCAAATGAACAACTTGGTCTGCTTCCCTGATATTTATGGTGCTGCAACTCAAAAGTTATTCAGTGAAAATCAGTGGAGATCCTTCAATTTCATGCCACAGATACATTTTCAGCTGTAAAGTCATTAGGAAAAAATGACATTCCTGGGAACAGTGGGAATATGTTAGCATTAAATTTCAAGTTTTGTAATTCAATTCTAGATTAGAAAAAACCAAATCACCAAAAACACTGATGCAACAGCAAGATCCTGGTGGGGACAAAATGTAGCAGGGTCAGGGCAATGAGCAGTCCCTGTGTAGGTGCAGTGGCTACCTGTATTGTAATTAGTCCTCTGGCACATTAATAGATATTAGGGCAAAGATGTTATATATATAAAATAGACTCTTATTATATATATATAATATATGTAAAATTGACCCTTATTATATATATATTATATATATAAAATAGACCCTTGTTTGATATATAAAATTGATGTTTTATATATATATATGTAGACTCTTGGTACAAGGAGAGAACATAAAGGTGAGAAATTTTCCCAAATCCCTGAAGTTAAATACTGCCCAGGCTATAAGACTGAGCAATGCAGATGCTGTGTTCTTTTGAGGTTCAGCATGGGAATGTCCCTGTAATTGTTTCTATTACCTGGTCAAGCCACACAAAGCCAGAGGAACATCTTGAACTGATCAGCAGGATGATTTTAATATGTAAAGGAATGAACTATTTTAATCAAAATCACATCCATTGAACAGAAGATGGATGCTATAAAGGCCTTGTCCTGATCTTGTTAGTATTCCTGTCTTTTGGGGCTAAAAGTTAGCTGACTTGGTGAACAAGTAGAAAATCCAGCAGGTGGGGACATCTCTGCAAGATTACGGTCCGTGGGAATCTCCAGGAAGCTTTGACAACATCAGGAAAGAGTTCCCCTAGCATTAACTGAGCCAGCTTCAGAATGAGAGACAGACACTGCAAAGTGCACCAGAGGAGGAGGAATAAAAGGCAGCTTTGAGAAGGAGAAAGGAGTACATGAGGGAAATCATCAGAATCCACTCCTGGGGGCCATAGGACTCAGATTCCTGCTGGTTTATGCAGAAAGGGCAAAGTCTAGCCTTTAATCAGAAACCTTCAAATGCATGACAGGTTTTAACAGAAGGCAGCAAAGGCTAAAGAAAGAAAAGAAAGAACTCAACCCACGAGGCACCAAATTTAAACTAAACTAAACTCTGGTGAACCCTGTCAGGGAATCTGTGCTCAAAAAGGAAATCAGGAAACCCGAGGTCTCAGGGACTCTTGACGTGAGGAGGAAGAACAGGTATTTATGATACTGCAAACGCCTCTACATGAAAGCTGGAGTCTAGCAGAAGTGACTTTCTGACAGCACCACTTGGAAGGAAACGTATTTGCTTTAATTTGTGCACTGCAACCTCCTCCACACTCAAACCGCAGAAGCTCTGAGCCCAAATCAACTTTATGAACAGGAAACAAGTGTTTTAGTTTAAGAATGTTACATTTTTTGGCTTAGGAAATTGTTGCTTCAGTCTTTATTATAACCAAGATGAAAGTTATCACATATGCATAGTATGTAAACTGAGAAGAGTTTGCATATATGAGCATCTTAATATTGGACCAGTGTGTTGACACTATGAGATGATTGAAAGAATAACTTGATGTTTTCTGAAAGGTCTGAAATGCAAATCAACAAGATCAAGACGAACAGTGAGCTTAGACTTGAATGCTTGCTAGGTTTTCTAATATATTTCTTTCTCACTTTAACACAGTTTTAATTTGGCATTCCTGAAGATAATGGATGACTAATTCAGACATCTACTGACTTTAAAGGCATAGAGGCCATAACTGACTTTCCAGCTTGGCCTCTTGTATAATGTGAGCAAAATGATCTCCCTGTATTAATTCCCACCTCAAGACTAACAGTTCAGCACTAAGAACTTAGGAATTTTTGCACTGGGTTAAAACAAAGGCTCCTGTGACCCATATCTGTCATTATTCAGTCTCTGACAGAGGTCATCTGTGTACACTTTAGGAAGCATAGCTATAGATGTGNGCTACAGATAAAACTTTATGAAATTACAGTCTTTGCTGTCATCTTAATAATCTTTAGCTGCTTGTTCATCTGTTCATATGGCCTTAACTCTTCCAATTAGTTATGCTAGTCTATTTTTAAAAAGATAGTAACATCTTTAATATTCTCCTAGAGCTGTTTTGCTTGACTATGACATATTTATTTGTCAAAGACAGTTGTCCAGAATTATGGAACGTCTAGCCTAATTCACAATTTTTTTTTAACACAATGTGACATTAGGAACCAAATAATTTTTAGACGTGAGTTCTGTACCTCTAGTCATCCACTGACAGTTGGGATTTATTTTAAAAAATATGTTAACTCTGGGCTGGAGCAGTTTAATAACAGTTTGGACCTAGTAATGCGTGAGTCATAAGGAGAGTTGTTTCCTGACTTTTCCTGACTTTTTGACTGATTTAAGGAGTAAATATGGAGCCCGGTGAGGCATAAACAAAGGTTTATCTAAAAAACAGCCCCCTTAGTAACTACAGCTATGATCACAAGAGGGTTAGTACTAATGGATTTGTGAATTCAAATGAACAACTTGGTCTGCTTCCCTGATATTTATGGTGCTGCAACTCAAAAGTTATTCAGTGAAAATCAGTGGAGATCCTTCAATTTCATGCCACAGATACATTTTCAGCTGTAAAGTCATTAGGAAAAAATGACATTCCTGGGAACAGTGGGAATATGTTAGCATTAAATTTCAAGTTTTGTAATTCAATTCTAGATTAGAAAAAACCAAATCACCAAAAACACTGATGCAACAGCAAGATCCTGGTGGGGACAAAATGTAGCAGGGTCAGGGCAATGAGCAGTCCCTGTGTAGGTGCAGTGGCTACCTGTATTGTAATTAGTCCTCTGGCACATTAATAGATATTAGGGCAAAGATGTTATATATATAAAATAGACTCTTATTATATATATATAATATATG
>VWZV01013365.1:456851-525764 GCA_013397155.1 Irena cyanogastra
TGAAAGCTGGAGTCTAGCAGAAGTGACTTTCTGACAGCACCACTTGGAAGGAAACGTATTTGCTTTAATTTGTGCACTGCAACCTCCTCCACACTCAAACCGCAGAAGCTCTGAGCCCAAATCAACTTTATGAACAGGAAACAAGTGTTTTAGTTTAAGAATGTTACATTTTTTGGCTTAGGAAATTGTTGCTTCAGTCTTTATTATAACCAAGATGAAAGTTATCACATATGCATAGTATGTAAACTGAGAAGAGTTTGCATATATGAGCATCTTAATATTGGACCAGTGTGTTGACACTATGAGATGATTGAAAGAATAACTTGATGTTTTCTGAAAGGTCTGAAATGCAAATCAACAAGATCAAGACGAACAGTGAGCTTAGACTTGAATGCTTGCTAGGTTTTCTAATATATTTCTTTCTCACTTTAACACAGTTTTAATTTGGCATTCCTGAAGATAATGGATGACTAATTCAGACATCTACTGACTTTAAAGGCATAGAGGCCATAACTGACTTTCCAGCTTGGCCTCTTGTATAATGTGAGCAAAATGATCTCCCTGTATTAATTCCCACCTCAAGACTAACAGTTCAGCACTAAGAACTTAGGAATTTTTGCACTGGCCCATATCTGTGGGGCAGATGGCACTGCCCATTTCCTGTGGCCCATATCTGTCATTATTCAGTCTCTGACAGAGGTCATCTGTGTACACTTTAGGAAGCATAGCTATAGATGTGCAAGAGATCCCCATCAGCACAACTAAGTTGGTGCATTCATGTGTGGTTAAAAAGTCAAACCTCAGTGGAAAGGCAGACTCTGAATTCTGGGAGAGAGAATTAATTTTGCAAGACAANTCTGACAGAGGTCATCTGTGTACACTTTAGGAAGCATAGCTATAGATGTGCAAGAGATCCCCATCAGCACAACTAAGTTGGTGCATTCATGTGTGGTTAAAAAGTCAAACCTCAGTGGAAAGGCAGACTCTGAATTCTGGGAGAGAGAATTAATTTTGCAAGACAAACTTACTGCCAAATAACAGAGATGGCACTGTGGGATGTCAGACACATTTTGCCTTCCTCCTATGCGTTGCAGGGAGAAAAGTGTCTCCTTTTGTAACAGACACAGAGCAGACTCTTGTGGAAATAAATGAGGGAGGACAACTTGGCAAGGGCCAGAGAAAAAGCCAGCAGCACCATGTTTTGCTCTCTTGCTGACATAGCACCTTGTTTGAGTTCAGTTAGAGAGCAGGCTATGAATAAAATTCTGACTAAAATTTCAGTCATGTGAGAAACATGGATAAAACGGACCCTGAACTGCTGGAGTCCCACCCTAGACATTTAGGTGAGAGTCTTTTAATGAAACAGTCAGATTATATGGTCATGCATGTGATCTGCTTATTTAAAGGCTCTTTTATAGTCACTTCATTAAAAAAAAAANAAATATGGAGCCCGGTGAGGCATAAACAAAGGTTTATCTAAAAAACAGCCCCCTTAGTAACTACAGCTATGATCACAAGAGGGTTAGTACTAATGGATTTGTGAATTCAAATGAACAACTTGGTCTGCTTCCCTGATATTTATGGTGCTGCAACTCAAAAGTTATTCAGTGAAAATCAGTGGAGATCCTTCAATTTCATGCCACAGATACATTTTCAGCTGTAAAGTCATTAGGAAAAAATGACATTCCTGGGAACAGTGGGAATATGTTAGCATTAAATTTCAAGTTTTGTAATTCAATTCTAGATTAGAAAAAACCAAATCACCAAAAACACTGATGCAACAGCAAGATCCTGGTGGGGACAAAATGTAGCAGGGTCAGGGCAATGAGCAGTCCCTGTGTAGGTGCAGTGGCTACCTGTATTGTAATTAGTCCTCTGGCACATTAATAGATATTAGGGCAAAGATGTTATATATATAAAATAGACTCTTATTATATATATATAATATATGNTGCATGACAGGTTTTAACAGAAGGCAGCAAAGGCTAAAGAAAGAAAAGAAAGAACTCAACCCACGAGGCACCAAATTTAAACTAAACTAAACTCTGGTGAACCCTGTCAGGGAATCTGTGCTCAAAAAGGAAATCAGGAAACCCGAGGTCTCAGGGACTCTTGACGTGAGGAGGAAGAACAGGTATTTATGATACTGCAAACGCCTCTACATGAAAGCTGGAGTCTAGCAGAAGTGACTTTCTGACAGCACCACTTGGAAGGAAACGTATTTGCTTTAATTTGTGCACTGCAACCTCCTCCACACTCAAACCGCAGAAGCTCTGAGCCCAAATCAACTTTATGAACAGGAAACAAGTGTTTTAGTTTAAGAATGTTACATTTTTTGGCTTAGGAAATTGTTGCTTCAGTCTTTATTATAACCAAGATGAAAGTTATCACATATGCATAGTATGTAAACTGAGAAGAGTTTGCATATATGAGCATCTTAATATTGGACCAGTGTGTTGACACTATGAGATGATTGAAAGAATAACTTGATGTTTTCTGAAAGGTCTGAAATGCAAATCAACAAGATCAAGACGAACAGTGAGCTTAGACTTGAATGCTTGCTAGGTTTTCTAATATATTTCTTTCTCACTTTAACACAGTTTTAATTTGGCATTCCTGAAGATAATGGATGACTAATTCAGACATCTACTGACTTTAAAGGCATAGAGGCCATAACTGACTTTCCAGCTTGGCCTCTTGTATAATGTGAGCAAAATGATCTCCCTGTATTAATTCCCACCTCAAGACTAACAGTTCAGCACTAAGAACTTAGGAATTTTTGCACTGGCCCATATCTGTGGGGCAGATGGCACTGCCCATTTCCTGTGGCCCATATCTGTCATTATTCAGTCTCTGACAGAGGTCATCTGTGTACACTTTAGGAAGCATAGCTATAGATGTGCAAGAGATCCCCATCAGCACAACTAAGTTGGTGCATTCATGTGTGGTTAAAAAGTCAAACCTCAGTGGAAAGGCAGACTCTGAATTCTGGGAGAGAGAATTAATTTTGCAAGACAAACTTATTGCCAAATAACAGAGATGGCACTGTGGGATGTCAGACACATTTTGCCTTCCTCCTATGCGTTGCAGGGAGAAAAGTGTCTCCTTTTGTAACAGACACAGAGCAGACTCTTGTGGAAATAAATGAGGGAGGACAACTTGGCAAGGGCCAGAGAAAAAGCCAGCAGCACCATGTTTTGCTCTCTTGCTGACATAGCACCTTGTTTGAGTTCAGTTAGAGAGCAGGCTATGAATAAAATTCTGACTAAAATTTCAGTCATGTGAGAAACATGGATAAAACGGACCCTGAACTGCTGGAGTCCCACCCTAGACATTTAGGTGAGAGTCTTTTAATGAAACAGTCAGATTATATGGTCATGCATGTGATCTGCTTATTTAAAGGCTCTTTTATAGTCACTTCATTAAAAAAAAAACAAAAAACCAAAAAAACAAGAAAACAAACCAACTCCAATTTTTGAACATTATTTCTTTCTTCCTAGATGTTTTAGATGTCTAAAACAGGTGAGTTGAATGTCTCCTTAAAAGTGTAATTTTTTATAATGAAATACGACTTTCCAAAGACGTAGACCTCCACGCTGTGGCTTCAGGTTATGTCTGCTGAGGTAAATCCCACCCTCAAATGCTTCTTTTCCTTGATTTGTACTGAAAAAATGAGGCTGTGGCATGGAAGGACTAAAAGAAGCACCAATTCCTTGGTAGTCACAGAAGTGGTGAAAAGTACAAGAAGTCACTACAGACTTCTCTCTCCCCACCACCCCCCTCCCCCCAGAGTTCACAAGGTTTTTCTGAGCTGGGGAAAGCAGGACTATCTCAGAGAGGAGGCAATGGTGAGAGACTACTTGTTCTCCCAGACATCTGTGTGGGAGTCAAGACAGTTTTGGTCTTTTAGTGGGACATGAGGCAAATTAAATATTACTTTCACTGTTGGTATTAATCACAAGCAAAAGGCTCCAATAGAAATCCATTCACTTGACTTGAAGTGGAAAGAATTACTTGCCTGCTTAGGAAAGGTTTTTATGTGGTGTCAGTCTGAAGTGTCTGAGATGAACTGCAAGTATTTGGTTAACTGCAAGGAGTTCTCAGGAAAACTAAATTATACTAGAGACCCAGAGGCAAAACAATTACCATAGTTGTGTAACCAGCTAAGCCTTTGCAGTTGCTCTCCACACACTCAGCTGGGCTGGAGAAACACATGACCTCCAGGGCTTGGGGCACAAGGTTCTCAGCCTGCAGACAGCAGGAGGTTTGTGGGCAAGAGTGAGGAGATCACTGCCTACGTGCCAGGCACCAATCCAGATCTTATTATATTCTCTACAGGCCCAAAGCTCCTCTGAGACATTGCAGTTTTACTCCAGAAGAATGTGCCTGAACTGAGAAAAAACCCCCTGTTTTGTAATTTCAGGTATTCTTGCCTCCTGCCACGCTGAAAATCTCAGCAAGGGTCTTAGAAGTTCAAGAGGACCATCTCCTAAAGATGCAGGAGGCAAAAAGGAGCTTGCTAGGGAATCTGTTCATACTCTAAAGGCTCTTGGAAAATTTCAGGGAGGAAAGTGGCTTAGAAACATCAGAAGGATGTCATTAAACTGAGTTCCTGGGTTCTGCAGTGGAATGGGAGGATTAGACAGAGGAAGAGCTCCAGGCCCTAAAGCATGGCTGGCAGTCAGCAATGAGGACAAGAGCCTTGGAAAAGCCTACACATGTCTCTGACCACCAGACAATGCCCAGCTCCTTCTCTCCATCTCAGGAGAAGGGAAGGGAATTGACCCTGGTACCACGTGAGGCTGAGCAGGGGCCAGGAAAATGCCAGAGTGAATCTCCTCATTGTGGAAATGCCCCCAGCCTGAGGTTTAGCCAAGGCTGCTGTCTCCAGCTGCTTTGCTAGAGAAGACCAAGCCCTAGTGAAGAGCAATGAACAGGGAGGATAAAGTGTTATCAGAAACTCTTTACTCAGGAAAGGCTTTGAACCAATTTGTTTCTGTTTCAATAATCAATTTGGAAAGCACTGTGACCCTTGAAGGAGTTTTTATTGATCACAGCAGAGCAGGCCATTAATAGAGAAGAAATTATCAGAGAAAGAGACATTTCTGCCATTCCAAATAATGTTTTCATCAAAGCCCTTTTCACCAGCAATAGCTCTTTCTTTTACTTATACTCTATTTTATTTTCAAACCAATGCTATTTTCTTCACCTAAGTCCTTTACTTTGATAGAAACTAAACATTTCCTCTAATGAACATAAGAGACAATAACGTTAAGCATTAGTTGGAACCATAATGCAACAAAAACTCAGTGTCATTTAAAACCACTTAACGCACAGGCTGACGTTTGTCATCTCACTAAAGAGCACAAGATTAGAGGTGCTACAACTTAGAAAGAAAGCATTATCCCACTGATGAGATAGTACTTTCCTTTGTACTAATCACACAGTCTAAAACATGCCTTTGTATCTATTTGTTATCTTAAAAACCCTGACAAAATGTTCCTGTAATAGGTGACAAAGAAAAAAATTCCTAGGACTCTGTTTTTTTAACATGAGCATTCCTTTGACTCTTTCCAGAGGCAATGAATGTTTCATGGCCTGATGGCCCATTCAGCAGACTGGAAGATCTCTCAGACTGAGCAATGTGCCAGTTTCAGACCTCTGGAGAAGGCATAGACACACTGGCCTGAGAGTCACACTTTTCCAAATCCAATCTGCAGTCTCAGGTTCATCACAGTTTTGGCCAGACCAGATTGTAAGCAAAGCTGTGTCAAGCTCAGGGGGTGAGAAATTAATTGAGATGGAAGAACTTTGGTGTCAGTCATTAGCTAAAGCAGAAATGAACTTAATCCATAAAAACAAATACTTAGGATAGACACTGGGGGAAAATGTTCTCATCATAAAAGTCTTGAGGCACAGGGACGTGCTGTCTGGGAGACTTGTGGAGTCTTTATCCCCACAAAATTTCAAAAAAAAGTAACCCTTTTTCCAGAAGTGACACAATAACACTGACTCTGCTTTGGGGCAGGAGATTGAATTGTCTCTTGTGGCTTTATTTATGTTGCACAACCCCTATATTTCCTGTATTTACAAGCTATGTCTGTCCTTGGAGCTTGTAACAGTGCAGTTACGCTGATTTACACTGGCTGGGGGACTGGGACACGTTCATGACTCGTGTTCTCATGCCCTCAGCTCCTCAGCAGCTTCTGCTGGTGATGGCCAAGCTCAGGGTGCAGCAGCCACTCCCAACGAGAGGGGCAAGTGAAATGTTTTATTACAGTGCAAAGATTTGGCTGCAAAGTCCTCTCTACTGCTTGAGTAAGAGTAAGGGAAGGAAGAGGCTGACTTTGAAAACCCAAAACTGCAGATGTTATCTCTTGAAGCTATTAAATGATGGAAGTGCAGCACTCCTGACAAATTGAGGAGCACTGCCAGTTGCTGCAACATAAACCAGCTCCACTGTTTGTTGCTAATTCATCACAACCTAGTATTTGACCCACTGAATCCTGAATTAAATTTTTATACATTCGTGAACTATTTATACTGTATGAAAAATCAATATCTTTTTATTGTTCACCTGATTTAGGACAGATAAAAGGAATATTTCAGTATTCTCTGGGGTCAATGCAGAGAGGCCTTGAATGATGAAAGATACAGTATCTTTTGAATGGAAGAAAAACTTCAGAGTAGAAAGGAAAGAGTGTAATTTACATGACATATCCTTCCTATCCATGACATGAATATTTTTTCATAAACTCAAGAAAAAAAATAATGTCCTTTTAGAAGACAACATCTAATTCTTTATCACTCTTTAAGAAAGAATTATTAATTTTGAAAAATTTTTTTTCTGAATTTCTTTGCATTTTGTATGAGCTACAAAACCTCAAAGGAGTTATTTGAATTTCAATACCATCTCACACTTTTATTAAAATACACTATAACCCTGCTTCAGTAATTAACATGAAGATAGAACTCTTAGTCTAAAAACTGAAATCCTCTCTGTTATTTCAGATTTTCCCTAAGTATGCTTTTGATTAAATAATTACTGAACAGCAGTGTTAACAATTTATCCGTGACAGAGGGCATGTAACAAATTTCCTACTCATGTTCCTGCAGTCTGTGCTTTTGCTGATGTGTTTTATGAGTATTTATTAAAGATGACGCCTTGAGTTAATAACATAAACTGCCTCCTAGTTTCATAATCATCACTGCAGTGCAGAAAGCTTTAGAGTTACGGTAGTTCTGCATTGACGACGTCAACAGATTTACTGCATTCACTTCCTTATGCAAATATTCCAAAAGCATACATAAGTTTATAACCTTATATAGCGTGCTGCCTACACATGAGGGCATCAAAGCCTGTGAACACGCAGAGTAGACTTTAAAGTTGACAGCACAAGTCATGCTGCTCCTTCCCTTCTTGTTTCTCTGTTGTCCTAATATTAGAAGTCATTTAATGCTTGGTTCTGCAGACACACAGGGAGTTCTGCACGGCCCCTACAGTGAGAGGGGAGGCTGTTGGTCTTTACATGATGTGTTTGTCTTTACTAAAGTCACTCACAAGGAGTCTGCATGTGAACTCAGCAGAGACTTGTGATCCCTTCCCGCCCTGTACACGGACGTGATTTGCCCCCGCATGGCAGAGCTTGCCTCTCTCTTGCAGGACAGCCTTGTTTGCTCTTGCCATTTGTCCATTTTCCCCTCTCTTCCCCAAGAGGAGCACGATGCTCTCTGCTCTGACTGTCTCTGCTGCACCTCACCACAAGAGGTTTGCAAAACACAGACCCTGGGATAGAAACCCTGAATTATGTTCAGGTCACTGAGAGAAGAGGGTTAGAAGGGACCCCAAAAGTCTTGATCTTCCTTTGCTCTCACCCAAATCAAGATCAATTTTATTTATGTCTCATCTAACTCATGTCTTGGGTAACTTGTTTTTAGACACTTTGGTGACAGGAACATCCTCAGTTTCCCAGCAGTTTATTCTGTCTTTCCCATTCCTTACAATTAAAAGCTTTTCCTGAGGCCTGGTTTTCTGTGTGACAGTTTAAGCCTTTAACTTACCTGTGACAAATCTATTTGTTCCACACAATTCTCCACGTTGATATTCTGTGCACTCCAGGAGATTTATAGACTTTCTTAAAACATAATTCTCAAAACTGGGCACCATACTCTGAAAGTGGCCCTGCTAGTGTTGAATAGACATCACTGTTTACATTCTGTATCTTGAAGACAATATTCCTGTTAATTAATCCTAGTAGAAAATTTCCTTTTTCCACAGCAATTTGATACCATGGTGTTGAGTCATGCTCTCTTTCTGAGCTTCCATAGCCTTGAACCTATTCCTGCTGCACTGCTACCTGGCCTGTGGTTAATTTCCCATATTTGTGGTAATATCTTTGTGAATAATTTTATGATAAGTCTGTTTTCCTCCAAGGATTATTTTGGAAGCCAGAATCTGGCAATATTAATGTGAGCCAAAAAAAAATTACTTTTTGGAACTTGGAAGACATGATAATCAAGTTAGCTATCAATGACTCTCTGTCTACTTATCTGGCAAACAGATAGTCAATTACACATCAAAATAATGTAAAAACTAGTGCATAATAATAGTCAGCAATCAGCAATAAATTTTAGATCAATTCTTTTGGTCGGGTACAGTCTGGACCACTTTCATTGAACACTGCATGGAACTATGCATAATTTTGCAGAAAAATATTTCTTAATTAAACATGGAGAGTATCTGAAATCGATAAGGATGGAGAATGCACTTAAATTAATCTTATTGAAAGAATTTATATTTTATTTTAGGAGAAGTGCAGTACAGAGAGTTCCAGTCACATCTTGAAGTCCTTCTGCTACTGCTATCATGAAGTTTTGCTTGAGAAAGGACTGTAGGATTCAAGACCTGCATTTCAAGTGAATTTTTGTTATTAATAAATAAGCATAGGTGAATTAATACATGCAAAATAGTTTTGACATGGATAATAATGGAAATAGCTAGACAAAATATTGAATGGATTACCATGCTTAATTGGTCTTAGGTTGCCTAATGAACAATTACCCTTGTGTTTAATCCCTCTCAATCCATTTGTCTTTGCTGCTCTTAGTCTCTGAAGATAAACATGGATCATTCCAAATGTGCTTTTATTTTTGAAAACTGCTTATATTAGTATTTAATTGTAATCATTGGCATGGAAACTATCTCATAAATGGGAGTGGACAAAATTGGTGCATGCTAGAGGACCTATTACCTGGTGCTTTAAAAAGTGTTGCAAAAAAATGCAGCACTCTAAAATACCAGTGAGATAAGTTCTGCTGATTAAATAGAGATGAATCTACCTGGAAACTGTTTTTTGAGGCCTTGGGAACACACTGTTGACAATTCAATAAGTGGCATTACAGTGCCAGACCCTCCTGACCATGATCAGACAGTGTATCTTTGGTACTTGATTTATTTAGTATGATCTAGGTCCAAGACCCAACATAACAGATGAGTATTTGGGGTTGCTAAACTACAAGTGGAGAGAAAAAACCATCAAGATGCATCCACAGGTTACCTGAATATGCCTCTCTGTGTCTCCCTATCCCAGACTGTAAAACATTTCTCTCTCACATGGATGCCAATCCTCCCTTTCACCCAGTGCATCCAAGGAGTGATGATTTAGCTGTCCTGATGTGACCAAGTTACACAGAGAAAAGGGACTTTTCTCATACATAATGGTGGCTTGTGCTCTGGTAGAGTCAGGCCAGTTAAACCTTCAAAGCAGCTGCTTACCTGTCCAGAGGAAATTCAAGGCTTGGAAGTTAATGGTCAGGAAAGAGTGAGTTGAACTGGATGTGTTTTAATTCACTGAGATATATTAAAACAGCATCTTGATTAATTTGAAGGCTAGAGGGAACATTTGTTTTTTGTAATATTAAGGAACTCCAAGAATTACTACAGCTATATGAGCTTTTTATTTTTTTCTTCCTGAGGTTTTGTTGTGTTTTGTTTTGTTTGTTTTGGGGTTTTTTTTGGGTTTTTTTAGCAGTAACTAATACTCTTTCATGCACGAACAGATGTAAAGGGTTCTCTAAAGAGCCTTTGGGGCAAGTACCTGTGGCAGCTTCATTAGGACCTCTCTGACATTATCCATGTCCTGGACATTTTGGGAAATATTCTAGACTGGCCAGGGAAAAGTTTGAGTCTTAATAAAAGAAGAGAAATTAAACAAGTGAGGCATGAAGTGTGTCTAGGGGTCCTGAAGTTCTGGATTCTTGCCTAATGCCACAATCATCAGGCTTAATGTAGATGAACTCTGTGTGGGTTTGCCAGCAGCAAAGTCAAACATCTCATCTGACACCTCCTGACTCTGTGATTATGAGCCTGAAAGCACGAGGAGCTTCTGCCTTTCCATGTGCCTACAGCTGGAATACCCAAAGGAGTTCCCATCCCATCCCTGTATGCATCACTCTGCAACATTCATCTGTAAATTTCATGCTTAGAGTTGGTCTGGAGGCTTCCCCTCCTGCACATGACACATGGCAGACAATGCAGCAGCCAAGCATCCCCTCTCTTTAGCAGTGACTGGACCAGGAGAGGCCATGGCCCACACAGACCCTTCTGGCAAAGACAAAGCAGCAGGTTGTTCAAACTGCCTTAAGATTTTTTTCTTCTGAAATATTAGTGTGGATGTGAGGGCTGACAGCTGCTCGGTTGGAGGTGGATGTGGTTGCAAACTAGGAATGACCACAAGCAGTCAAGAAAAAACACAACAAATAGAGCCACTATGGCTCTGTGCATCTCCTGAGGGCTCTTTGGACAAAGTGCTGGCTGGAGTGAGGCTTGGAGAACAGAAGAAAGAAATGGTACGAAAGATTTCTTTGAGAAATGCTGTATTGAAGACAAGGGAAGCCAAGCCCTTCATTGTCTGTGGTCCAGACGAGCTACTGGAGAAGGCAAAAAGGAAAACAGCAATAAAAACAAGCTACTTAAAAAAGCAAATGGCAAAAGAAAACCAGTTATTTCACCGAGTCAGGAGGAGATGAGTGAGGGGAACATTACCTAAATGAACATTAAATAGTGAAAATCTAATCCTTTTGCAATATAAAAGGCTGGAATGGAAAATAAAATACTGAATTACTTCAAATTTCCATAGTAGAGAGGATAAGAGTGATAGGCTTGATTGCAAGAAGCAGTATTTAGTTAAACTTTTGGAGACCTTCTGGCCATAAGAGCAGTGAAGCACTTGAGATACATGCTTTTGCAGGAGGCTGTGAAATGTCTGTCATTGCAGATTTTAAGGAACTCATTCAACAAGTGTCAGTTAATAAAGACTTAAAGACAGTTTATGCCATCTTTGGATGGGGGGAGATGGATCAGACGAGGTCCTTACTGGTGTCACTATCTGTGGAACTATAAATGCTGTGTCCAGGCAATGGGAACATTGTGTACAATCTTTGAAAATGAAGAATCTTACATAAAAAGGGCTTCTTTCCATCCATTTCTACCCTAATGGACACTGCACTCTCTCAGGATAAGTTCTAATTGGAACCTTGTGCCCTCGCCAGGAAATCACAGGGACTAAGAAACCCTATGACTCTGCAGCTGCTCCCTGGACATTGATTTAAGGTAGTTAGGTCTAAGTGGAACTATTTGTCTGCTTCCTTCCTTAAAAAAATGTGAAACAGACAGGCAGATAAGCAGAAGTAATGTAAGACTTGACTTCATCTTACCTACTGGCCAAAACACCTACATTTTAGGGAGTGGAAGCATCTCTCAGAGATAGCAGCCAACAGGGCACGGCTGGGTCACACCCCTCCTTGCTACTGCAAGCTTCATTCCACCCTTTGGCCAAAAAGCTGATATACAAATTAAATCTCAGCTCCCAGGACCTGGTGTTACTTCCAGACTAAACTCTTCCTCTCTCCATACTGGATAATGCCACTAGGAATAGGTTTATCTGAGCTTGATACTCGAGGTATTGGCATTAATCGCTAAGCTTTGTCCTGGATATCTGCTTCTGAGAAAAAATCTTGTTTAAATGACTGATATTATTGAGAATTTCATAATTCCTAGAAATCTCAAAAATATCAATGACACAATAAAAATAAAGCATTAAACCTTATTCACCAGAACCCTCTAATGCTGTTGAAGTGTCTGATATTTCTGAGAGTCTTTCAGAGTCTGAAACTGTTGAAATAGAAACACCTTTCCCACATTTTCCTTCTCTGCCTTTAACAAATGATGGTTCTTTTAACCTCCTTCTCCCCTCTTTGTTTGCTCAGAGGATCAAAGCCTTTTTATTTATTTCTTTTTCCTCCCAAGCAGTTTCTGGAGTGTTGAAAAAGCACCACCAGTATACTGAGTTTACATTACAAACAAGTTAAAATTCCCAGTCTGTCAGAGCTTTTCTCCTAGGATACCAAGGAAAGCAAAGTTCAGCTAAGCTGCACAATTATTCCAAGACCACTTCTGAGTGAAGAAGCAAAGATTGCTTTAAGCAGAGCTATTCTCTTCTTAGAGATTTAAAGTCCACTTCAGAAAGGAAAGTTATTATCCTCTGAAAGTTATCTGATTTTATTTGTATTCCTGGAGCAACTCCATTAAGTCATGTTCCCTTTTCACCCATAAAATCATCTTAATGAATCAGCTGGGGGATTTGCCATATGTAAATGCACCTTATGACAGCTACAATGACAAGTGAATGGATGAAAGAGACACGGGCTGCATGTTGCTTTTGTTGGAACAGCAGTGGGGTTTGTTCTGCTTTTAAGACCTGAGGTAGACAGTTTATTTCTTTTCTTGGTTATCAAGTAAATGCCCTTTTTTTGTTGTTTTTTTTTTTTTTGAGGTAAATGTATTTTGCAATAATGGTGTGATAAAGAAGCTTGAGCTGTATGGTTTAGGAGTATTTGGCTAAAATAGACTTGAATGTTGGTCTGCCATTCCCAAACATTTGCTCCCCTTTTCCTCAACTTCCAGGAGCAAAGACTTGCCTGACAACAACCTCATAATCAGGCAGTGTAGGATTAGCCTGCACCTGTTTAATAAAACACATTGTCTGCTGATCTCTGGTATTGTCAGGGCTCTTCTAAAGCCACGGTGGCTGCAAGGAGCAAAATGAGCGGCACAATTAAGAGATCCCAAGGGAATACAGTGAAACCTGCTTACAGGATAGATTTAGCAAGTATACTTTAGTGTGTTCTTACAGTGTTTGGAAAATACCTAAGAAGATTCCTATAAACTTTGCAAATTTTCTAGTAAAATATTATTTTATGGACAAGTATTTCATAATAAGGAAAGCAAGAAACTTAATAGTCTCTATGCAAATAGTGCACTGTAATGTCTATCAGGTGTTGTAGGGTATCCTTTTCACACAATTTTGCCAAAGTTTAATCCAATATTACTGCATTGATGCCCCATGTGGGTGTTTTTCTCCCCTGCTTTTTGCAAGGTGGAGTTAAATACTGGTAAAATGCATCTGTTACAAGGTAAAATCAAGACACTTAATTTGTGGTATTACAGAAACAGCTGGAAATTTTACAACGGAACCAAATGCAGTTACAGTTGACATACAGTGAAGATGCCTTTCTGACTGACTAAAGTTTTGTAAAAATGCCATTAAAAATCTATGATAAAAAGTAAAGAAGTCCATAGTCATATTCTTGACTGGTGACACTGAACAATCAAATACACACATAATCTTGCCAAAAATTATAAGGAAGCTTTTTGAAAACTGATTTGTCATGACAAGACCAATTATATTTTTTGCATAAAAATATCAATTTTAATGGTCTTGCAGAGAAATATAATTTTTGATATTTCTTAGTCACGTGAGCTGATCCATGCATACTCTTTCAGTACCTCAGCACTGAACCCTACACGTGTTACTGCACAATATTTTTATCTTTCTTTTTTTCCTCCTTCCTTTTGTCTATTTGCTTTTGTCTATCTGCTTTCTCTTGTCATGAAAATACAGATAAATAAAAGGGAAAAATTAATCATTCCATGCATTCTGGAAACCTCCTCAAAATTTGCTTCTTGACTTTTATCACATTTCTTGCTATGTGAGTCTAACAGTAGGGCAGCCAACTTCTGCTAAGCATTACAAATATAATATTTTTAAACACTAGCAGAACATGTCTTCTCATGCTTTCCTGATAATTTCTTCACTAGATGATGCAATCGATGTGAATTAAATTATTAATAACTATATAATATATAATGATTATAAAGCAATACAGAATTTGCAAGGCAGTAAGTACTGGATCCAAAAATACCTTAGCCAAAAATCTCTTACAAAACACACATGTAGAAATGTTCTCTCAAGCACAGCTGCAGGTGTCCCATCGTGGAGGCCTGGCACATACAAGCTGGGGACAGTTTGGGATCTAGGGAGACTTAATCACAGCCACCTTGTGGAAAATAGACAGCCACCCTGATGTGGTGAGCTGTACTTATAACAGCTCAAGGTCAAAAAGGTCAGCACTGGTCTAGGAGCCTCTCAGAGAACCCCAGACTAGCTTTCCATCGGGCTCTGTCCTCACCAGGGAGGAGGAGTGTATTCAACCTGCATTCCTGTAACAATTTCTATAGCCCTGCTATTACATGTCTGTGGAGGAGGGAGTCACATCACTGATGAAACAATATTTAGGAACTTTTAGGGCTGAAACCATTTAGGAATATATTTGGGGATAAATTTTAGGAATTTAGGTGTGAAACAGTATTTTGTAAGATTTTCAAGCCCTTTTCAACTTGTGTCCCATCCTACACCTCAGCATCGTTTTGACCACACAGTGCTCAAAGTGTTGCAAGCCACTGATGTCCCTTTAGTTCTAGATTTGGCATCTGATGCATCAATTTTGCTGGAAGCAGTTTAGAATCTCTCAGTACCATCAGACAGCTCCTTGTTGCCCACTTATCTCAGCCAGCTTCTCTGCAGGGCTCATTCCAGAGAAGAATCCCACTGCTGCCAAATCCCAGACTGAGTGATGCCTGCAGCATCCTCCTCCACAGCCCACGGGGCAGGATCTCTGGCAGCCCAACAGGGTGTCCTTTGGACTCCCAGCTCCACACCCCACAGAGGCTGAGCTTTGCAAAGCCCCAGGTCATGCAGCCACGTGGTTGTGTGTCCCTTCTCCAGGTGCAGCATTCAGGTAGCATAAAAATTGTCCCTGGTTTGTGTGTGGGCTCGTTAGTGGAGCTTTTCATGGGAGTGGAAGCTGATGTATGAGTTTTACTGTATTTCTCAGCTGAGGGTGCTGTCAGTCTCTACATTCTGCACATTTTCTCTTCTCTCTGTCTTCCACCAGCATGTCATGTTCTAGACAAAGGTTTTTCTCAGTTTTCAGGTTCCCTTCAGGCCCCACCTCCTCCTCTGTACCAGTGGGAGATGACTTCTCTGTACCTCCCACACCCTTTGATACTCTTTTCTGTCCTTTTTTTTTTGTCAATCCCTTCTTCCAGCCTTTGCCAGTGCTTTTCCTCTGATGTCATGCCAGTCCCAATCCTTGCATTTTGCTTCTCTATTTTATTCTTCCCTTTGTTCTCTCCTCAAGCACTTCTCATTTTCTCAAGAGCACTTTGTTTCTTCTCACTGGCAAACTCTACCTCACCTATTGAGCATCCCTTCTTTCAGGTATGCTGTTCCTTAAAGGGCACTCCAAACTAACATGTTCATCCTTCTTCACATGAAAAACCAATTATCCCATGATTACTCCTAATACAGTTCTGTCCTATGAATTTGCTGACTTTGTGGTCTCCCACTTAGCTTTTGACTTAATTCTCTCTTGTGTAGACTTGCTCGATTTTCCTCTGGAACCTGACAATGTCTCCATTGACTTCACCACCTTCATCTGCCTTAAAATCTCTTCTTCCCACAACTGGCTTATCATTTAATTTACTTCTCTTCCAGCTTGAATAGTCATTTGAGTATCTCTACTGATATTTCTATTCCTTTTCTATCCCTTTTCTATCAAGCAATTTTCTTCTCTTTCCCCCCCATTTTGTCTTGTACAGAGATAGTTGCCTCAATCTTTTTTTGTTTTCACAACTTTTTTTCCCTTCTCTATTCACTTTTCTAGTGCAGAATTTCAAGGTCTAACCGCATCTACCAAAAGTCCAAGTTCCCATTTCATCCAGGAAAAGTTTATGAGCGATTCCCTCTCTACGCACCTTGCTTGATGCATATTTGATCTAGTTTATACACTTGGTGATCATGCTGTATCCCTTTGGATGCACTGGGAAAGGGACTTTGAAGGTCAGGGTCACCAGTACTATCAAGTTCAAGCCACTTGCCAGACTTTAAAGTGTTCTGAAGGAAGGCTGCCCCAGTAACTGGGGCTAAGGCCATGCTTTTCCATGCAGATGTGTTGGGTCTTAGACAGTTTGGAAAAGCTGCTAACCTGACTCTTACATTTTTGGGAAAGCCTATTGATTTACATGAGGAGCCCATATGTTCCTACACAAGCTGTATCATTGCTGACCACACAAACACTCCCACAATCTCAGCATAGCTATGAAAACGAGCATGATAATTGTTCAAACTGCATCATTTTATATTTGAGAGGACCAATATCAGATAAAAGCAATATAGTTCCACAGCTCATTTTTTTTGTCTGATTTGCTGTAGCTCTTGTGACTTCTTTTTGACTTTGATAGGTTCGCAGTGATTTACTCTCCATGAAAATTTGCTGCATTACTCCTAAAAGGCAGCTGGAAACAAGAGAGTGTATGTCTTGCAGTATTTTTGAAAATCTGCATCCCTGTCTGAATAAATGTCTGAAAACCTCTTAAGACAATAGATAAGCCAGAAAATCCCTTGAGATCACACAGAGCATTCTGGGCTTACCTGAAGAAAGAGACCTGAAGAAATTGCATTAATCCACAATAGTTAAAGCACTCCTGACAATGAAATGTGGTTTTGTCCCAATGGAAACAACTGACAATTGCATTGAGGCTATTCCCAGGCAGTATTGTGCCTTGGAGGAATTTTTTTTTTTTGGTCATTTTACTCTACTGCTAAATTAAACTCAGGATTTTTAGTCAATCTTTATTTTCATAAAATGAAATATGTTCCAGTTTTTTTTTTTTTCCCTACTGTTTAAGGCTGGATTGTCAGCTAAATTCATGCCAAGAAACAACCACAGGCAGGGACTTAGGAGGATGAAGGATACTGCCCTCCTTTCCTGCCACTTTTGGACCCCAGCTCCACCACGGTTTTGCTCTGGACATTCAGGGCTGGCTGCAGGGGCAGGGTGGCTGATTCTCCCTCTGGTCACCTTGTTGTGTTGGCTGTGGACACCCCTCCACTACAAATGGAACCCACTCAGGAATTAAAGCACAGACTTATTCTCCACACTAGGAGAGAGCAAGAGGACAATCTTCTCTTCAACTCACTGAACTAAGCTCTTGATTAAGCTTTAAACCAGCTCTCAGTTTTATACCAATAAGCAGAAAAATGCCCCAACAGTCAATATTACCTTCACAAGAGCTAATGTAGCTTGCCATAGTTACAGACATTCCCACATAGACAGTAATGCTGTCTGATCCTGGAGAGTGTCAAACATCTTGGTGGTGTTCTGTGGCATCCTGAGAGTGGCTTTACCAATGACAGAAATTCATACCAACTGATCAGTAACTATAGTACAAGTTGGAGCAAACAAGGTACAACAATCCAGATAAAATTTTATAGAACTTTGAGGACAGCTTTCAAAAACTGATCAGAGATTGAAGTCCCTTCAGTAGAATGTTGTTGGCAAATTTAACAGCCTCATAGACAGGATTTCACACCCTGTGAAATCTTGAGGCTGGATTCTCAAATTGCACTGCTAAACCAGACTTTTGGTGGGTGCACACCTCATGTGACCCACCTGAATTCTTGTAGGCAAACAGAGAATTTAGCCCACTGTCTCTAAAGGTAAAATTGCAATTTCACCCCAGCATAAGCAACATTAGAGCCAGGTCTTTCATGTCTTATAGTACTCTATATAGGACTCTGTGAGCCACAGGACAATTTATGTTCTGTAGGACACTGCCATGGGCGAGTTGTGTTCACACAAAACATCCAAATTGTTCTTTCTTTAATACCACTACATGTCCCTACACTGCCTTCATTTCCAAATTCAGCTCCACTTATGTAATACAGACCACTGAACTGAATGATAACATTGTTTGTAATGTATTTCTTTTATTTTGGCTTTCCAGTCTGATTTAGTATTTTGCTTTGTCACATTTATTTAACTGTAGAACCATTATGTGAATCCAGAAAGATACTTTATCCCTGCATCTTGCTTTAGATCCAGTCTTTCAATGATAAAATTAGAATCTTACTCCTAGACAAGGTGTCAACATTTGCCTAAAAAAACTTTATTCCTTTATTTGTAGAAGCTTATAAGTAGGTCATCAACACAAGTAACCCAGGCAAACATCAACAGTGATTAGAAAAGCATCTTGGCTCCAGGATGAAAGTCTAGTTTTACTGTACTTGATACCAATGCCATTTTACTTGCCTTTAAGTTAAAGAGCAGTAAAGCAACTAACATTTTTTCTATTTTGGAGTGTGTTTTATGTTTTATATATAATGGAGGGCTCTAGAGATACTGAGAGTAGTGGAGAGCATTATTCTTAAAACAAACTCCTAACAAACAAATGAGAAAAACTCATTGGAATTAAAGTATGAAACATTCTGTAGGGGAAAGTTGCTCTTCAAATAATCAGTTAATTAAGCATTTGCATGGATTGTTACTGATTTCACTCAAAGGATGAACATTACGGAAGTATAATTTTTCTATTACCTTAACTGTGAATAACATTAGCTTAATGTGCAATTTTTCCCAATATAGCTGGAGAAGTTACCTTTTCTTGTAGTACATTTATCAACATAAACAACAGAAGTCATCATGATTTAGGTGAATTTCAAGAAAATGAAAAACATAATTTTCCTAAAATATGTGTTTGATCAGGTGGGTTGTGTGATTTTCAAATTGTTTTCGTGAATATTTAATCAACATGAGACATATACTTATGCAAGCTGAAATAGGCACCAGTCTGTGTCCCAGGCTGTTAATTGAGTGTTTTTAAAAGCTGATTTAACTAATTAAAAAAACAAAACAACAAAAACCCAAAACAACAACGACAAAAAAAAGAACTATAATAATCTTCAGCAGGTGGCATAAACTGAGAAGCCAAAGAACTCACAAACTATCAGCAAATCCTTAGTTCAGTTCAATGCAGTATTGGTGAGATGCCTGCCTAGTTTTTCATTAACTGTTGAGTTTTATCAAGATTGCTGAAATACATGGATGTGTACATAAAACGATCCCTTGAATCACTGTGATAACATGGGGGGATAAAGCCCCCAAAATCCAACTCTCCCCCAAAATCCTACCTACACACTGGCATGGAGACACACTTTCTCACACCCACACGTGTGTCCCAGCAGATACATGTGGCTGGCACACACACAGATGGAAGTACATACCCACCTCTAGGTCTACAGAGGCTTAGATAAACACTGTCTGGGAATAAAAACCACATTCCTATGAATCTGTACATATAAAACACCCACATGCACCCAAGCAAACACACAACACAGATGCACACACCTGCACACCCAGAGACACAGGGACATGGGCAAGGCACACGCACAGGCACAGACAGCTCCAGGAGCACACTCACACCTACACAGCTGGCTGTGCACTCACACGGACACACAGATTACAGATAAGAGTTACAATGGCTCTATCATCCCTGCTAATCTCTCCTTCCTTTTTGAAATAATCCAATTTTAGGATCCCGGAGCGAACCAGGTCCTAGCAGAGGAGATATTTGCAGAGGAGCAAAGCACTTCCAATTTCTTTAAGGCTCCCCACGTCTCTGCCCCTCTCTCCCAGCAGCAGATCCAGGGAGATGAGCTGGGAACTCAGCACAGCTTTCTCAGCTGCTGGCTTGGCACTTTCCACCCCAGGTTAAGGAAGGGCATAGGATTTAGATCTCATCCCTTCACCCTCAAAGCCTGTGGGAGCAAGAACCTCTGGGCAACATCTGGACACAGCTCCTTTATTCACACTGCCCCGAGCCCCCCAGCTGTCGACTGCAGGGGTGCCCCTGAACCCTACCCTTCCTCGGCAAGTGTAAAAGCCCTTGTTCTCCTCCTGCTCTCCCTTTCCCCGTTTCTCCTGCCCCCCGAATCCCGTCTGGAAACCTCTTTGCATTTTGCCGCTCTAAACTTTTTCCTGGCTGCACAACCCGCAGCCCCCGGGGTAGCGGCTGCGTCTGGTCCAGAGGGCAGAATAGGGCGGGGATGGGCTGCAGGGACCCGGGATGCAGGGATCCAGGCTGCAGGGTGTGGGATGCAAGGGGTGGGATGCGAGGACTGAGATGCGGGTTACGGGGATGTGAGGACCGGGATGCGCGAATTCGAGACGCAGGATGCAGAGACGGGGATGTGGGATGCAGGGAGCAGGACGCGGGATAGCAGTGCCCAGCTTCTTACCGTGCAATGAGGATGGGTCCTGGTGAGGGTCTCCAGCTGTCCCCGGGCATCGCGGGCCTCCCGATGTGCTCGTTAAACATCCACCGGGGAGTCTCACCCCCAAACTTGTGTGAGCTGCTTCCTCTGGGAACAATCACCCTTTCTCCCCCCCACCTTGGATCGGATCCCGATGGAAACTCATCAAGGCCTCCTAAGTGGTCAGAGGTAAGCTGTGAGGGAAGGAGAAGAGGGGGACAACGGGACGGAGAGGCTGTGATCACCAAGCGATGATCTTCTTTTCCCCTCTCCTCTGGAGCACTCTCTTCCCGTTCCTCTGACCAACTTTGGCTCTGCCTAGCCAGGCAGCGCCTGGGACCGGCGCTGTGAATTGGGGTCCCTTTTCGCAGCCTGGCATCTTTCTAGATTTCCTCTCCTTTCCGGGCAAAGGGGATTGGTGCAAAGCTTTAAATTAGGAGGCGACCTAGAGTTGCAAAGACAGGGAGTGGGAGCTGGCTGGCGTTCGCAGCCCGCCTCCCCCGGCGCTCGGCGCTGCGCGGAGGGGCCGGCTGAGCCTTATCCCTACCATTTATTCATTGACTGCCTTCCTAATTCTCACTCTGGGGCTGGCTATTGCTCCGGGCACGGCCGGGAGCGGGGCCGTGGCAGAAGCCCTGGGAAGGAGGCGAGCCCCATGCTGCGGGGCTCCCCGCGGCTGTTTAACTGCGCCGGCAGCGCGGGCAGAGCGCAGCCCGGTCCCGGGGGGAGGACAGGGGTGTGGGGGGGACGGGACACGGGGACGCTGCTGTCGCCTGGCAACCCTGCATCCCTGCCCCGAGCATCCCTCCCCCAGCGCCCTGATTGGACGGGGCCGGGGCGGGGGGAACACACACGCTCCTCCGAGGATGCTGCGCCCCGGCACTGCGACTTGTCGCATCCTCAAAAAGCCGGGAGCGGGCAGGGTGAGCACAGAGCAGCCGGGAGAGCCGAGGCAGTTCAGGGTGTTGTATCACCGTCCTCCTGCCTTCTCACTTCCAGCTGGCTTGATCGATTTGCTTCTGCTCTACATCTCCTAGAAAAAGAATGTATTTGTGTATGTATGTATGTATGTGAATGGATGGATGGATGGATAGATACATAGATAGACAGATAGAAAATATACCAGTATATGCACACAAATACATGTATATACACAAATGCATTTGTATTTACAGATACATGTATATGTATTATCCATAGTCTGTATATTATCTCTCTATATTCTAAGTCCTTTATGGGAAGACAGAAGAAAAATAGTTACCGAGAAAAGATCACCTCAGGGTGCAGCACAGCTGGATGCAAAGGAAAAAAGAGAGCTGCTTTTTGGCTTGTATATATTTGAAAGCCATAGGTTTACATCAGCTGGAGTTGTAACAGAAGGTTGTGGTCCTAAAGAAAGAATTAAACCCGGTGAGGTGAGTGAGCTGTAAGAGTCAGTGAGGATGGAGGCGCTGACTTCAGAGAGGGTGAGTTTAAGCCATGCTGCATGGGGCACTGCTGGTGTTATATGTGGCTTCATTGCTTATTCTCTGCTATGGGGGACAGTGAGCAGCTGCTTCCTGCTGGTTGGGTGTAGTATGGAGAGGATGTCTGTAAAATCCCAATACCTCCCTCTCCATACAGCTCCAGTTGGGACACTGTGGATTTCTCATTCTTTCACAGGGAGAAGCCCATTGTCCACTTCTCCCCAAACGTTTCCCTCTACCTTTGGACTTAACCCCAGGCAGCTCCCCACCAGTGCTCAGTTAAAGCAAGAAAAGAGACACTGCAGTCAGGAGCTGCAATCCAGCAGCTCACATGGGGCCACTATTGTTTCAGCAGCCACGGTTCCAGTAAGGAGTTAAGCCAAAGTAAAAGGAAATAAAATAAAATAATCTACTTCTGCTTTGTAATATTTTATGTTCAGTTATTTAACATCTGTTTACTTTCGTGATCTACCATTACATTTGAGCTACTTGGCTAATTCTATGAGTTTTTTCTTTCTTGGAAGCCAAGGACATTTGCAGAAATGTGCATGTTGAACGGTTTCATTAAGGACTAAAGTTAAGCAGGGAGAAAAATGAAAGACAGCAGTTTCTCTCAGATTTACCCTACTCGAGGCTGGATCAAAATGTACATGAGACATTGCTATAACATAAGGGTAAACTGGAATGAATAGGAAATCAGTCTCAAGTCTTTCGAATCACAGCACAATTTGACAAATAGGTTCAGAATACATTTTTTTCACAGTCCTGCAGGCTGATTGCCAAGAAAGACTAGTGAAAAGAAGGATCTGATTCTGCATTGCTTTGTACGTAGCAATCATGCTTCAAAGGGAGTATGAAAGTAACTTTTTCATGGGGTAGGATGTAAAACCCACTGTGTATGAAATTGGCCACCACAGGCACCAAGTGGAATTTGGCTGAGATGTGTTGTCTGATTTGCAGCTGGTCACTTAGAGCTGGGGATGTGACCCAGTCATTTGTTCCGTGCTTCAAAAAACATCAGTGGTACCAATGGTTTATTCCCTTTCCATGCCTTGCTGCTGTGCAACGTCTGATATCAGTCCCTAACATTGCTACTGCTTGCATTTACACATGATTCATGGCTACTGAGAAATTGGAAAATAAACCTGAACAGTCCAACAAGATGTAGGCAAAGGCAGAAGGGCTTCATTCCCAGGACTTCTTCCAGGCTTCTTCCTCAGCCAGTTCTCCTGGCAAAACAAGGTCTCATTTTAGCCATAAGACAGCCTACCCCTGTCTTTCTAAAGCAGGATTCTGGAGACCTCATTTCAGTTTATGACCCTGGAAAACCACGTGTATTTTTTTAGGGAAAGCAACTGTGCCTCAATTCTCTTCTGGGATAGCTCGTGGTGCATCCACGTGGGGCGTTCTGAAGTTGCAGCTGTGTACTGAGGTGTGCTTTCAGTCAGTCAGGTGTACAGGCTTACAGGCACACTCAGTGGGACAGTGCAAGGCAGCACAAAGATCCCAGTGAAGCTCTGGGCTAAGCTGTGTTTGGGTGCTACTGGCAAATCATTCATTTCAGGCTAAATTGAGCACCTCATGCTACACTTAATTGTAGATACACCTACGGTTAGACACAGAAATCAGCTGTGTAACTTCTGCCAGGGGACAGCTTGGAGAAAACAATCAATAGCCCTCAATGTCTATATATCGATCCAAAGAAGGGGTTTGATCTGGATCCAAAGATCTGGATCCAAAGAAGGAGTTTTAATATGAAATGTGTTTATTTCCTTCCTGCCTGTGAAACAAAGATGGTAAAGCAGCATTAAATTTTCTGAAATAGGAATATTTTGCCTTTGTGAATTATCTGTTAGTGAAATACTAGTTACATCTAGTTAAAAGATTGATTCCTTTCAAATTGAGATCTCACATAACACCAAATTGAGTTCATAGAAAGCTTTGATGAGCTGAAGAATTTGTTTTTATAAAAGTCGTGAATGTGATTAACAGGCTTATCACCACAAATAAACAGATGCGTGTCTTTTCCATACATAGAATCTTAGCATGAGCTTCAAGACTGTACGCATGGGAAGTTTCCAATTTTACGTTTGATAGGAAGATACTGTTCCAGGAAAACACTTTGTAGGGTTCCCTAACCCTACAAAGCATCTGTTTTGGGACACACTCAAGTTATTTGCTGATTAAAGACTAAAGCAAAGCTTTAGAAAAATTGCAAATGTGCTTGCACAGCTGGTGAGTGACCTATGGATCGGGCCTGGCCTACCTGAATAATTCATGAGGCTTATGGTCTTTCCTCTTTTCCTGGGGACCTTACAGAAATGGGCAGGAATAGGGCCATAGATCAATGAGGCTTTTTCTAGCAAATTGCTCCCTGCCACCTGATTTCCAACAGCTCTGTATCTGCTTCCTGTGTGGAAGTGGACAGGATCCCGTTCTGTGGCTCTGCCTGAGCTCACAGCTGTGGCAATCACCCCAGGGCCAATCCTGGCTTACCTCTGTGGTTTGGGGCACACATCAGAAACATCAGAGATGGTACCATGTTCTCCTGGGAGTCTGCCAGTCTCAGGGGACAAAGCCCTGTTTGGATGGTAGAAGTCACAGGGGTCTCCACAATGCTATAGCCAGGTCAGTCTCTGTCTCCTGAGACAGAAAGGCAAAAAGTTCATAATGGTTGATGCAGGGATCTACAAAACCCCACACTCTGACTCATCCCTACCTGCCAATTGTGAGGGACATGGACATACTCCAGAGGAACAGTTCTTTCAGAGGAATATGGGATCCCTAAGGAAGATCCACAGCGATGAAGAGTGTAAGGGATGTAGCTCTGTCATACTCCAGGACCTCATGGATTGCTGTGGAAAATTATGCACTGCTGTGGCTGCTGGCTGGACACCAGTGCCCAAAAAGCCCCTCTACTTCCTCATCTGGGCAGGGAGTAGAAAATATAACAAAAATAGACTCTTCTTTTTCTCTTAACAAACAACACTGATGGTCTTCATCATGAAGCTCATCATCAAAATGGAATGTCTTCCTTTCTTATTGTTAAGTGGCTTTGAAGAGATTTTAGGTCAATACACATGGTGCAGAAAGTCCTCATGTACATTCAATGCTGTTCCTCTTGTGGCTGATTCATGTGGCAGCCCTTGGGCCTTCAGTGACATTGTCATTCCCTGTCAGATGTCCTGTGACATCTTTCTTAGCTGGCTGAAGGGATACTGGCCTAGTACCAACATGAAGAATAGGCCATGACATACTCAGGCTTTTTTGGGGCAGTCTGAGCCTTTCTCATGCCTGAGGACAGTGGCAGCTCTGACTATGAGGCTCAACACAATACAAGCCTGTGCTTCATGTGGTATGGTCTGGCTCATGGAAGAAAGACTGCATTCCACACTGTCTGCAGCAGCATCCTCCCTTCTGCCTCCATCTCCCATCAATGTCTTTACCTGTCTCTTCCCACCTTTCCTCCAGTGAATTTTCCCATTTCCTTCAGTCTCCCTCTGCCTTTTTCACCTTCTTCTCTTTTACTCTTTAGATAGCTGGCTGCCTGCTCATGCCTATTAGCCATGTCTCCAGTTAACCCCAAGGTCTCCTTGCCCCTTCTCCACAAAGAAACCTCTTTCCATGGAAAAAAACCAGCAGCTGTTGTTCATCTTCATCAGCTACAAGAGGCGAAAAGGTCTGGCTTCACTGTGGGAACCAGCTGCCCTCTTTCCACCTCTGCTTCCTTCTCAGAAATCAGGTTTCCCAACACACTGCTGGAGACACACATGACATCCAGATGTCGTCCAAATGGGGCTCCTTCATAAAAATACATGAGCAGCAAGGGCCCCTCCAGGTCCCTGCAAGATATACAAGTATCCACACTCCACTTGCACGCTCCAGCCCTTCCCTAGCCAAAATCCTGCTGCAATTTGTGCAGGTGCAGGGATGAACATAACACAGGATCTGCCTGATACGTGCAGGACACTTAAATCCCTGCCAGCTCATGACTACGTGTCCAAGGTCCACCAGCCTTCTGCACCTTCTCACTCCATCCTTCCATGTCTCTAATATAGGAGGTGTTATTTGTGTCCTGAGACACAATGGCTCTAGCCTTTCCCAGGAGGTGCAGGGGACAGGGCATGGCACTGTAGCACATTCCAATCTCTGCCATGTTTAAAGTAATATGAACAGATGACCCCATTCTACAAAATACTGATTATCTCTTTTACTGTGAGAATAATTGGGTACCAGATACCAGAATTTCCTATGTATTTTGCTTTTGACTTAAGTCACCTTTATGTTTCTGTGCATTATTATTGTCTTTATTAGTGTCTGAACTGCTGGCAGTCTGGCTTCTTCAAACTACTTCTTCCTCCCCCCTGAAAATCCCCTAGCATTTCTTCCCTGTGAAACACTTTCCCTTCACCCATAGCTCTTCTCTGTAGGAATTACTGCATTTACATATTTTGTTTAAGGTGCTTAGGAATTATTGACAGGTTTGCCTTGCCCCTGGGGGTGATGTGACAGTCGAGCTGTGAACCACTTAAAGCATTGTCTGGCTCACAGGAGGGATTACTTGTGGCTCTGAATTAGGGCACAGGCCAAGAAATGTAGCACAGAGCTGTCAGGGGCTGTGGCACACAGATCCATTTCCTTTATAATCCCATCATATCTGTGACCTACCACATACAGAGCAACCTAAGAGATCTACATTTTCCCATTAGCACAAGATACGGGCTTCCTGTGAAATGAATTTACTCACAGTCCCTACACGACCGCTTTGCAAGCCTGGAAACCCTGTTTTTATTATGTCAGTGAGTTTATTTCAGAATTCTTTCACACTGAGAATCCATCTGGATATACTACTTTCAAAATGTCCTGCTGAGATTCTGCTTTGCCACTAGTTAAAAATGAATGGATAAATTTATAAACAGGAAGTTTATTGTATTTTTCAGCTGAAAGATATTCTAGAGTTTATCTTGGCTTAGATTTTTGTTGGTGGCATTTTGGTTTTTATTGTGTTTTTGTTTTTTTTTTTTTTAATTTCTCCCTGCCATTTAATTTTACTAGCACCTCTGGAAGGAACAGTGAATTCAGAATTAGAAAGCTGAAATAAAAGGAATGAAGTTCCTGGAAATGAGACTGGAACAAAAAAAGCAAGAAATCCAAATCAGTCACAAGCTAAGGATCTTGACTTTCCCTTGACAAAGAAAAACCATTTTCCAACAGGAAAGGCATACCTGGCCTTGGAAAACTGCTAGTAGCATAGAATATAATTGAGCAGATGATAACAAAAATAGCACTTGAGCTGTTAAAAAGCCTTTTATTGAATACCTTTTTTTTCCCCTCCAGAACGCTGATGTCCTCTCTAATTTAAGAAAATACAAGAAATACAGGCAATTTATGAGATCTGTATGTTTTTCTTCAGCTTGTTCTATTTAAATTGCACACCAGTAAATGTGGTTAAGAGAATAACTTGAAGTTGCAAAGCAATGAGAACAAGCATTGATAGTGAAATCTTAATTCAGCTCCCTCGTGCATGTGGATAAATTCTTCATTGGTTTAACACTGTCTTTTTTTCTCTTTCAGAAAATCCTGACACATTCAGCACCCTAAAGAAACAGGGTTTTGTCAATAACTTGATTTCCTTGCACTGCTCAGTGACTCTGCCTTGCACTTTGTACACTGTGCACTCATCTTCCTCTGCATTATAGGGAGAATGGTCCATTTCTTTTCAGAAAAACATTCAATGTTTTGAAACTTTTTTTGTTTAATTCAGTTTTTACTCCACTCCTGTGGTAAGGGTTGGTATGCTGGTTTTCTGTTTCCCAGATAAGACATAGGCATTAAAACCTGAAAGTGTTAGTGACTTCTTAGTACCTGATTTTTCACATTTAGGAGCTCTACCCTTTCATAATAGTTTACATGATACCTTGAAGCAATGGCTGTTGCTCACCTTATATTAAGTTTGTGCTTCCAGCTGCTGGTTTTTGTCTGGTCCTAGAGTTTGACTGGGAGAACATTATGGTTTTCTTAGACTCATTCCCATAAGTGACTAAATCCTTTTGTATGAAATTATGCAGAGAGGCAGAGAATCAACATGGAAAAATCCATCTCAACAACAAAATTTTGGTAAGGGTGTAAGCTGTTGAAGCTGAGCTTCATCATGGGAAATGCTCAGTAATTAGAATACTGCTCAGTATTAATCCTGGAGTTCTAACAGAAAGAAAAGAAAAAAGAAAAGAAAAGAGAAAAAGAGAAAAAGAAGAGAAAAAGAGAAAAAGAAGAGAAGAAGAGAAAAAGAGAAGATCCCCAAAGAAGAGATTCTGGATGGATTTTGGCCTGGCAGCTCTCTTATGGTGTAGAAGGAGCACCTCATGTGGTGACAGTTATCAGATCCTGGCCATGGAACAGAAGCAGCTTCCTAAGAACAGTGTTTTGTGATCTCACCAAATGTCCATCAAGGAGAATATTTTCTGTCTAATCCTGGTCAGTAGAATGTACTCAGAAAAACTTGGGGACTGGACAAAACAGATCATTTTTCTCTTGATATACCACTTATGGCTTCCAGCAACTTGTGCTTTAGGGACTTTAATCTTCTTTTGATCCCATTATTCTGTTTGCCTTTACAAAACCCTGCTGTGGGGATTTCCCTCACCAGAATAGTCAGTGTGTGAAAAGCGCTTCAAATTTTTTTTTTTTTAAGCCTGCCTCAGCAAGAACCCTGATCTACTGTGTTCTGGGAAACCACAAATACTTTTTCCTTCCTCATTCTCTTCAATCTATTCATGGTTTTAGATATTTTTCATACCCTTCCCCTGCATAAAAGATGAAAAATCTCAGTCTATTCAGTCTTCCTTTCTTATGATTTGCTTCTGTCCACATTTTTGCCCTTTTCTATTCTTTTTTAACTTTACATTCCGTTTTTCTGAGATCAGCACACCACCATTTGGAGACCTCCAGGTGTGGGAGAAATACCTATTATTACAGTCTCATAATGATGATATTGGTTTTCTATTTTTTCCTCTCTTCCTTACAAAAAAGTTCTAACATTTTCTTTGTCATTTTGACAAAGGAAAGCTGAGATGGCATTTTCAGAGAAACTATCATAAGGAGTAGTAGTTAATTTAGAGGCCATTGTGTCACATGCAGAGCTAGAGTTATTTTTTGTCTCATCTGCAGTTTTTCACATTCACTGACAGTGATTTTCATTTGCCATTTTATTGTCCAGTCAGTCAATATTGTGAGATCCTTTTGTGCCTTGTGGCTGCTAGTTTGGCTTTTTACTATTCTGAGTATCTCTCTGTATAAGTAACAGTCTCATGTCTCATTAGTCAACCATTTTCCAGATCTTTCCAGACTATGTTAATCAATATTAGTCCCAGAACAGACAATTGGGGAACTCACTGAGGGGGAGGGGGGAGGTCTTCCTTCATAACAAAAATGGAACATGAATCCTTTCCCTTTGCCTCCTCATTTTCAGGCACCTTCTACCTGCTCTTGTCTTTGCTAAGTTTCCTTGAGACTCTTTTATGAGTTTGTCAGAAATGTTGGATCCAACAAGGATCCAAATACAAGTCACCTGTATCTTACAGGATCCAAAGTGGTCCTGCAGCCATGTGCAGCACAGCTTTCCCATATTGAGAACCTGTTCCCAACAGATTTTTCCACACATTACTGAAGGCCATTCCTTGCTAGTTTTCTTAGCAATTTTCTGGTATGACAGACAGACTTATTAGTCTCTTTTTCTCCAGATCACCTCCAAAATACTATTAAACAACAGCTGACTTACTCTACTCCTCTGGCAACAGGGCTGCATTAAGAAAGAGGCTACAGATCACAGATCAGCAGTTTCATATCTGAATCCCTTTTTCACTTGGGACTCAAAGTTTTTTATTGTTCATTTTATCACTTTTTTTTTTATATATTCTTGCTCTTGACAGCTAGATTTGAGACAGATCACCTCTAAAGTAAGGCTGTGGTGAACACTGATGCAAAAAAATAATTTGTGTTTTCTGTTATAGCCTTAACATCCTTCAGTGCTTCTTCTGTACCTGGGCTATTTATTGCCCCTCCAACTCTGCCAGCTTTCTTCTGAGGTAGTAAAGTAAAAAAAATTGCTATCGATAGTTGTGGGGTTTTTGCACATTTCACCTCAAAACTCCTTCCTGTTTAATGTTTGACACTGAAGCTTTTATGGATCATAAAGCAACTGCCTAAATACTATCTGTAAGACCAATAGGCAGTTGACTGCAGAAGAGGGAGTAATGTAAATGAGCCACACTCCAGATGAACTTCCCAACAGCTTGTGAAGACATGGATATTTGTGGCCATTTGTGGCATCTGAAGTGACTTGTATAAGTGTGAGGTAGATGCCAGGACCCATAAGTTCAGTTTATGGGCTATCAAAGCACCCTTGCAGCTACCTCTTCCATCAGTCCAGCCACACAGGTTTACTTCATCAGTTCCTACGTGGCTGTCAGGGCCTGCTGTGGGAAGTCTTGTGGAGAAGTAAATGGGAAATACTTTGCTGACACTGCTCAAAAGAACTCTCATTTCTGGGACTGGCAATTTCATTTCTGACTTCCTCACCTTTCTGGTCATACTTATAAACATTAAAAGAGTCAGAGATATTACCCTAGCAGTAAAACCCCCCTTTTTTTCTTCTCTCTCTGTTTCATATTTCCTGAATTGCTTTTATGGGAGCAAACCAGGAGAATGGGAAGTGAAATATCTAACCTATTACACCTGAGTGATCAATATATGTCTTTTTTTGCACTACAGTAGAAAGATGAAGTTGGCTTAGGTGGTTTCACAGCTTACAACTAACTTTATTTCAGTCTAGGCAGACCCAAAGGAAGCCTGTGCATACTAAAGAGTGGAAAGGCTTGAGGACATCAGCAAAGGAAAGACACTTCTGGTTTCAACTCAGTGGGACTTGCTGACATAGTTCAACCAGAGAAAGAAGAAAACTGGCACCAAATGCTTGCAAAAGACTTGGCAGATTTATTACAAGCACCAACTACCTGTATCCAGCATGTAAACACATATTGCTGAGTGCTTGAGACGACCCCATGCTCAGAGGGTGGCTGTCAGAATAACTTTAACTTTCTGAATTTGCTAGTCTAGAAAAACACCTGCTACTGATGAAGCAGAAGAGACAGGCAAAGGACAGATTTGACTTGCCAGAGATTATGATCCAAGCAACTGAGACAGAATGAAAAAGGTCTGAAAACCATTTGACACATCAGCTGTGAGTTGTGGCACAGAAAATAAGACCTCAGGAGTGTGAAATATCTATGGCATAAATGGGTAAAGTGGATTGGTCACTTTTGGGTCACTGACTACACTCAATGGAGAGAAGCAACAGTTTTTTTTACTCTTTGCTTTAATTTAAGATGTGTAATTGACCTTACCCATTTTTGACAACTCTCTTTAGATGTAGGGTGTTAAATGACTCACATCCTCAAACTGCCTGTCTCCCTCTGCTAATTGTGAAATGGGTCTTGGTTGCACCCTGGACATTTGGCCAGGTGAACACCTCTGCAGATGCTGCAATTGAAGATGTCTGTGTCTGAGCCCTAAATGCCCCTGGGGAAGGGGCCAGAGGGCTCTGCAGAGGGCTCCCTGTGGCAATGCCCACCCTCCCTTTGTGTCACCTCAGCAGCCCCTGGCTCCCAGCCCTGCAGCTCCCACAGCACAGCCATGGAACCTTCCTTTCCTCTGCTGTCAGCCACTGAAAGTGGGAGCATTAGGAAAAAAATAAAGAAAATCCCAACTGCTTTTTGCCTCGGGGCAGCAGAGAACTGCAGGAATGGACATGCCAGGATCACCTTGATTTATAGAGTGGCATCCTAGTTGTTCTCATGTATTTAATCTTTTTGTGCCAGCTGGAAGTTGAAAAGTCTGCACTGCAAAGTTGAAGTGTATGCTTACAAGTCCAATTAAAAAAAAAAAAGGAGATGTAAAAAAAAAATAGTCTGTTTAGGATTTGTAAGATCTAAAATCTGTTTCCATGTGACTGTAGATATTCCTATAGGAAGTGTGAGAAATAACAGTGAAATGGGAAATAAAAGCTACAGATAGAATGAGTTTTTTGGTCTTTTTTTTTTTTTTGTCTTATTAGCCTTAGAGAAATAGCAGAAAATATTTTTGTATTCTGCTTTGCTCTGACTGACACATTCATGTTCAAATTTTAATGTTGCTAACAGCCATTCTCTCAGCAAAAACATATTTTTGAGAATAAATTCTGTTCATGTTATTTCTTACAGTGCTAAAACTCTGTCAAATAATTATGTTAAATATGTATAGGTGATAAAAGACGAGTGGGATAGAATGCAGGTGACTGCATGGAAAATGAACTTTGCAGCCTTTCACTTGCATTATTTCTAATGTTTCTATCACACACCAGTATTGTAAACCTCTGAGATGCTCCTTATACAGCAAACACAGCAAAATAAAACTGATCTCATCTCAAAAATAAGTGACTTTCTATTTAACAAGCATTCGTCACTTATTTCTCTGCCCCCAGAATTACACTTTTCTCAAACGTAGAAAAAGTGAGATCCAGCATGACCCCACTTCACCCTGTTACCCTATTTATGTTTATTTACACATGCTCCCCCACACAAACCTTTCCAGTTTCATGCTTACTGTCTGTTTTAATGTGCAAGTTGCTACCATGGGAAACATGGCAAAATGGTATGACTTGGTGATAAAATTTACCATTCCATAGGTAAATTCCATTTAGGTTGGAAAAGCCCTCTAAGATCATAGAGTCCAACCATTAAGCCAGCAATGCCAAGTCCTCCCCTAAGCCATGTCCCCAAATGCCACATCTGCACATCTTTTAAATGCCTCCAGGGATGGTGACTGCACCACTGCTCTGGGCAGCCTGTTATTTTAGTATAGGAGACTTCTAAGTATTTAAGTTTTTAAGGCCTTGACTTATTCAAATGAAATTAATTTTGTGTGTTTTGGGGATTTGGGGATGGGATTTGCAAGCAGATATTAAGGCTTTGAAGATATACAAATGTTATCTAATGCAAATTCCTCTGGTATTCATAAAATCTCATCTCACTGCACCTCATTTTGGATGTGTCTGGAACCTGCTGCTGCACAGTGTGGAATAAGCAGCCTCCACCTCCTGGGGAAGCACCAATGAAATAATTATCTGCTTGCTAAACATTTCCTGCCTTAGCTGTGGAGCCTCATCCAAATCTGCTTTGCCTGTGACCTTTCACAAATTCATTTCCCCAGGGCTTTTTGCACCTGATGGATGCTGCAGGGAGCTTGTGGCATGTTCACTCTGCACCTGCAAAACCTGCAGACAGAGAGGTGGCAGCTCCCATGCCACTGAGAGGTGCAAAGCCTGATTTCCCTTGGGTCCCTGGGTTTTGAGCTTCTGTTTGAGGACACTGTGAGAATAGGCAGGATTCATCTGATTAAAGGCAGATGTTTATAATGGAGCTATTCACCTGAATCTTCCCTTCTGCATGTCTGCCTAAGGATGGAGTGAAGAGACTCCTGAAAGTGCCTTTTCCTCTCCACTGCTTCCAAAGGCAGCCTCAGGCAGCCAGCTCAGGTGAAAATGTTTGTCCTGCGGGATTAGGAGAGGCAGATCCCATCTCCTCTCCTGTGTATAGGTCACTCTGTGAGGCTGCTCACATTTCCAGGGGTGCTCATGAGCCCCAGTGCTTCCTGCTGGCTGTGACCTGCAGAGGCAGGCAGGCAGATCTGCCATGGGCTCACTTCTGCTGGGTCAGGATGGCCCACAGAACTTGTGGAAGCCCCAAGCCTGGAAGTGCCCAAGGCCAGGCTGGCTGGGGCTCTGAGGAGCCTGGGCTCGTGGAAGGTCCCTGCTCATGGCCAGGGGTTGAAACCAGAGGATCTTCAGGGCCCCTTCCAGCTCAAACCATTCTAGGATTCCATGTGGTATTTCCAATTTCTTCAGAGTCACCTTCCTTACTCTGAGAGCTGCACAGAAATCTTAGCCACACAGAGCAGCTGCTGAATTTTCAGATGCCACTATATTTCAGTGCCTGATTAGGTGTCTTGGACCTTGGTGTCCTCTTTCTTTCCTTTTTTTGTCCCAAGATGATCCAATTTGACCTAGAATTTTGGGGCTTGTCATTAAGGCCTGGCACTTTAAACTTAAACCTTGAATGCTTGTTGTTCAAATCCCCTTGGATTGCCTGAAAACACAGTTTTTCAGGCTTCCCTGTAAGGATTACAAAAGGTGAAAAACTATTAAAAAATGTCTCTTTTATATAAACTAGTGGATCAAACACAGCAGTGGATACATCAAAGTATTTGCATACCTGATTTCTATTTCTCTCAGAGGGAATGCAAGCAGGTAAACATTTTCCTAGCTCTGGCCCAGAGGCTACACAGACTTTCAAAGGATATATAACATTTAGGTATTTTGTAAGTAAACAGTCTTTATGTGCTGCTGCACTGAAGCAGCCTGTTTTTAGTCTTCACGTGTAAGAAAATTTCAACTCATCCTTTTAGTCACAACTGTGTGTGGTGGTAAGTTGGACAAGATGGCATCCCAAGGAGGCTAAATTACCCAAATATTTCTAGTATGAAAGGCAAGTGAAAATACAGCCATGAAACATATAAGCTCCAAAGTGACCTTAGAAGTTTTTTAGTTCTTATTTCTGCCTGCAGACAGGAACTATTGTGTTTAAATCAAATCAGGCAACTTAATGTTTATATCTAATAAAAAAAGAAGATAAAGAGGAGGCTACTGTACTCCTTCACCTTATCTTAAGACCTTTTTTTGATCCTACTGCTGGGATGGAGAGGCCACAGCAACTTGACTTAGTCTGGGATTACAAAAGGTGTTAGTTCAAATTGCAACATATTTCTACTTAGTCCTTTCCCTTGCTTTGTTTATGGTTAATGGCAGCTGTTCCTCATGGGCCTCAACAGAAAAACTACTGTGCTCAAAAACCAGCATCCACTTTATCTGTAAAATTATTTCTTGACACTTTTGACTTTAAAAGTCTTGTGTATGAATAATCCCCTATTCTGTACAAGAGGTTTCATAGGAAGTGTCTGAAAAAGCCAGTACCTAAACCCTTATTTCCGGAGTTTTATTCCAAAGCCTGAAGTGTCATTTTTCTAAGCACTCATCAGAATGAACCTGCATCAGGTCCTTCACTCTTGAGATGAACTGTACTACCAGAGGCTGTTTTTGCTATACTCACAGTCAGCAGCATCCCAGGCTGGAAGAGTGGGAGCTTTCAGTGCTTCCAGCATGGATGGCTACACCTGACTGTGCAGCCTGTTCACAGGGAGGAGATGAGCTCCTGAGGGGTGTTTTTCTGACCGTTTGCAGAACTTAATGATGGGAGGACTCATTTCCTAGAGTTTATGAGCTATTTTGATTTGGCCTCCTTTGATTGGGAGGGGAGATAGATCTGAATTGTTTCTGAATGTAGGCACCTGGGGTGTCAGCCACCTAAACGCAGGCATGGAGTGACCTTTCAGATGCCCCAGAGCATCTGAACTACCTGCCTCATCTGCAGGGATACATAGATGGGAATTACCAGAGGCCCACAGCTCTCTGGAGCTGCAGCAAGAAGCCAGTCAGAATACTACAGAGTTTTTTGTTCAGACAGTTGATTTTCACCTTATCCTGCAGATATGGCTCACCTTGAACTTAGTCAAGAGGATTCCTTGTGCACCTCTCTACAAGCTAGAACCATTATATAAGTACATAAATTAACTTCTGTTGTTCTCTTAGCAATGGAATGGGTAGATGCTTTTGCTTTGGTTTTGGAATGTTGTTCAAAAAAATCTCAGGCAAGTAAAGGAGAAAAGATCTGACCCATCTCTTTCTGTTTAGGGCCTAACTCTTGGCTTCATCTTCAGCTGTATAAACTGTTATGCCTTTGGTCAAAATCAATAAAGTCATGCCAGTGGACTTGATGGGGATATGCCCAAAGCTGAACAGATCCCTTGCTTCAAATATAACAAGAAGACAAGGGCTGCATCTGTATCTTTCAACCTTAAGTTCCCCAAGCACTAAATTAAATCATGCAGTGACTAAGAATAGTTGTGCCATTAAAAACATTCAGAGACAGTTAAAAGCCCAACTGCCACCCATGACCCAAATTCAAAATGGCCTTAAAACTTATTTTAGGATGCAATATGATGCTTTTGATTCCCCCTTCCCTTGATCTGTTGTGTAAATTAGACCTGTTGTGGAGGAGCAGTGGAGATTTTGGTGACAGATGATGTTCCCAGAGCAGTCTCTGGGGTGAATTTCCCTCTAACTTCTAATGGTGTGATGTCAAAAGTAACCCTTAAGCCAGTTAATTGAATTACACAAGTAAGTTGCATTTCTGTGGGAGTATACCCTGGGCAGAATTACTTCTTAAATTGTACCTGGACATCAGTGTTAATGAGAGCAAAAGAAATTTGTGGTATTAACAAGGGAGAAGCTTGGTTAATAACTCATCCATAAAATGTGCATGATATGAATAATAGTGAAATCCTTACAGAATTAAAACACAAACAAAAATCCCTCTCTCTGTCCTCAGGGATGAGACCCATGACATTTAATCTATATAATTGTCAATCTACCATGTAAACATTCTTTTAAAAGTCTTTAAATTTGAGTTTAATTGCTACCAGCTCTTGATTACATCCAGACTACGTAATCTATCATTGAATCAAATAATTATTATTACTGTTGGGAAATAGGGAATTATGCAGGAGCCTAAAGGAGAACTGCATGGCAGGTGAGAAACAAACAAGTGAGGGTGGGGTAATCAATCTCCATACCATAAAATGCTAATGTTGCCCTAATATATAAGAATTTTCTTCCAATGCTTGATATGCTCCCTAGCAAGCATGTCACTTTGCCTGTGGCATGCTTTAGTTTAGTTTAAAGTGGCACTACTATTAACACTTTAGCAAAATTATAATAGTTCCCCTTCATTTTCATAAAAGTAATTACACTTATCAGTTTTCTTGTTATGCAACAAGCCAACCAATAAATGGACAAAAGAAGTTCAATTTGTGGTATTTTCAAATTAGCATCCTATGCACCAGGGATTATTCAGATATGAGATTCTGAATTAATGATTTTTAAAAAATAAATTTAAAAAAAAAAAGAGGAAATAAGAATGATATTGGAAGAGAAGCATTCCTGTCAGTTCCTGCATTGATAAAATTATATTAACTACAGGATAGCTACTAACACTTCATTGCAAGCTCACAATTTTTCCAGATAAAGCTAACCTGGTGACTCCAGAAGGAGAGAGAAATTTAAATTGCATTTAAATACACAAATACCTTACCATGATGAGAAGTGAATTGTGTGCTTGGATGGACTGGGCTTTTCAAGGTATCCTGAACCTAGAGGATGCACTGAATGGAAGGATTCATTCTTCTCATGGAATGTAAATTAAAGAACTCTGAAAAGAACTGTTCCATGAAATCTGCTCAGAGATAAAGGAATGACTTAAGAGAGGAAATAATATTCTTGGAGATTTCATAATTTATATTGGCCAAATTTCAACCCCCTCATGAATAGAAATGCTTAATATGTTTTAAAAGCAGTCCTAATCTATTATTCAGAGACAAGTGTAGAAGTCTGAATTTGATTTATTACCACAAAGAATGAAAAGACAGAAAGATAGGCAGCCCCCAAGGCTGTTTTGTCCAGGTGACACATTCCCCAGTCTGATTGTGGTGCTCCATATGATGAGATTCCCTGTCCTTTGAAGGTCACTGGAACAAAAGTCCAGCAGGGATTTCTGCTTATCTTCCAGCCATATGCTGGCTGCGAGGGGGACACCTGCAAACTCAGCTGCCTCACTCTGTAACCAGGAGAAGAAAAACAGAGGTGTGTGTGTTAAACTCAGTTGATTTCACCTCATTACACCATGCTGCCAGAAGGGCTGGTGGCTCAGGTATCCCTGTCCCTCTGCTGGCAGATTAGGGACAGGGACAAGGAAGCTGAGAGGTGAAACCTACCAAACAGAGTGTTTCTGATCCCAAGCTTCTGAGAGCTAGGAAAGCTCATGTGAATGTTGCCAAGTTCTCTGAATAAATTATTTTAGCCTTTCTAACTAAGGAAAGTGATCAGTGAGGATTTGCACTGTAGTAAGAATTTATTTATTTTTCCCTTTTGTCCATGATACTTTTATAATGCCCTTTAACAAAATATTATGCTTGATAGTTCTGTGGGTAAGATGCTTGATGTGATATGGGTGACACAATCTTTGTTCTGTTGCAAACCTGGTCTTGGACCACATCTTCATAAAGGTTTAGACTCTTAAGTGCGTGTTCCATCAGAATTTTCAAGTCTACTAGCTTGAAGTATTTGATTCTGTTCAGGCTTATGTACTTTAGGTGTCTACACATATGCACAATTGAACATCTCACAAGGTGTCTATCAGCCTGCTTTGCCCTTATTTTCCCAGTGTAACAGCTGTTTTTAGCTGATCTTAGTCCTTAGAAAATGAGCAGGATAGAAATTCTCTTTCTCTTTTCATACACATACACAGGCAGCACAGCATGAGCAGACAACAGGGCTTCTGTCGTACCAGTGAACACTTTACAGTGTTCTTACACTTAACTGGATGAGCATGGGATTTGAAAGCAAGAAGATTCTCTCCAATCAATACATTTTCTAAGCAGGTATTTTCAACTGCACTTTCAGATTTCATGAATTGGAAATGAAGAGACTCCTCTCCTCTGGGGACCTGTGACCTCAGTGAACACTGAAACAAAAGCACACTTAACTTTTGAAAACATTTATGGAGTAAATGCTGTAAATTTATGGGCTTTGTTTTCACTCTCTGGCCACATGTGATGGCAAATTGCATTTTATTAATTTATGTTCTTTAATATTGTGGGCAGGAAGACAAATAACTGTCTCAGTATATAAACACTTCCCTGGAAATGAACAGATGAACAGATTTCAAACTCAGTTTTCCTCATGCTCATCTAATTAGCTTTCTTATATGAGAGGTTGTGGTATTTCAACAAGTAAAAGATGCTGATTTTCAAGTGAAAGTTTGCAGCTAACTCTTAAATAAATCTGTTACGTTGTTTTGGAGACATATGGAATAAACTTCAGACTCACCCAAATTCCTTTAATTCCTCAAGATATTTAAACCATATAATCACTTAGGTTGTAAAAGACCTCAGATCACTGAGTCTCAAGTAGCTGGACCTGTGTGACTCATGCAAAATTACACATGAAAAAAAATCTGGATTTTGGTATCCTAGTACAGTGTTTTCAACAGCAGGAATCTTGACTTCTCTTCAGATCAAGACCTGGGTTTTTCTGCAAGCCTCTAACACCTCCCAGACCGGCAGAAGGGTAACAACTACTGCCTGTGCACTAAACTGAAGTGACAGAGAACACAACCAAAACAGCACATTTGTCAAAGAAATATTTGAACATTTTACAATGTTTTAAGAGAGCAAATGAATCTGCTTTCCCACAGCTGAAATTACTCCCCCCACCACAAATTTTGATGTCTGTTTTAGTGGTAATCTCTGCTGCTTTGAAATACACCAAATAATGAACACCTGCTCTGGCTGATGAAATGCAAAAGCAAAGTTGAGATACTTACCTCACATTAAAAAAAAGTTTATTGCATCTGGAATAAAAAGGCAATAAGGGATTATTGTTGATGCAGAACAAACCATAATAGCAGTAAGAACAAAGTAAAGGTATTCATCCCTTTCCTTGCTAAAATCTGACTTTTCTGCCTTTGTAACAGACATTTGGATGGTATGCACATCCACTTGGCTCTTGGGAGGGTTGAACTGCTTCACTTTCCAGTGCTGTGTCTTGATGCAGTGCCTTTACCTGTCCTGTTTCATCTGGGGAAGAGTTATTAGTAGCTGGTCCAGTGGAGAGTTTTGGATGCAGTGTGAAAGTGATGGTGATACCACAGTGATGTTTCAGTTGTTACTCCATTGTGCTAAATCAAGGGCTTTTCATTTTTCTGTGCTCTGCCAGACACCAGATGTACAAGAAGCAGGGGAGGAGCATGGCCAGGGCAGGAGACTGGAACTGTTCCATACCATAAACACCATGCTCAGCTAGGGGAATTGGCCAGGGAATGACAATTGCTGCTCGTGGGTGGGCTGAGCATAGGTTGCATGGTGGTAAGTAATTCTATCATGGATCACTTCTTATTCTCTCCATTACAAGTGTCATTATCATTATTATAACTACTAGATTTGACTTTATTTCAATTTTTAAATAACTTATTTCAACTCATGAATTTTACCTTTTTTTTTATTTTCCTCCCTATCCCACTGGGGAGCCAGTGGAGAGCAGGGTGAGTAGCTTGGTACTTAGTTGTAACTAGGGTTAAACCACAGCTCTGCACTCAATTACCTATTGGTTATGTTTTTGAACCACAAGAAAACTATGTCTGTTTTTCTTTTTATACCTGTTAATTAGTGTCATTCTAGCCAAAGCTTGCAAACTTTTAAGCAGAGGAAGGAGTGTGCAAGGAATCTATGAGGAAATTACTTGAAGAAGGAAGAAAAAGAAGCAAAGGCCTGTGAAATTAACCTGGCTGATCTAAGGCACTCTCATAAAGATTCCCTTTCCAACCCTTCACCATCTTGGTGGCCCTCCTTTGGACACTCTCTAATGGCTCAGTGTGGTTTTTTATGTTGTGGTGCCCAGAAATGCACACTGGACTTGAGGTGAGGCCACCACAGGGCAGAGCAGAGTGGGACAATCCCCTCCCTTGCCCTGCTGATTCCCCAGTCTGTCCACACACCCAGGGTTTCCCTGCCCCAGGTGCAGAACCCAGCACTAACCCTTGTTAAACTCCTGTGGTTTTAAAGGGACTGACATCCCTTGTGGAGCAGGTTGCTGCCCAGAGGGCAGAGGTTACACCAAGCACAAGTGCTGAAGTGAACACACTGACTCACAAAGCTCTGCAGACATTTCCCTGCTCAAATGCAGGGACCCAGATGGATTTGGATTCTTCCTGATCTACCTACCTCACACCATGGCCAGTTTTCAGCTGGCACAGATACACCAGTTTCTTCCTGCCCTCACAATTTGCTGGGAGAGGTGGAGGTAAGAGATGGGCAGATCTTTGCTACACTTTTGGGAGGTTTAAGAGTCTGTTGGTGTTAGTTCATGCTGAGCAATCAATTCAGGCAGAGGGCTGTGACTTCTTTCTTTTCCTGCACTGAGCAGGAACTGGCAACAGGGAAGAATCTGTCTTGTGGTTACCAAGCCAGGGCAGTGGAAGTGAATTGCAAAGCATGACTACTTTATTTGAGAATTTGATTTATAATCCTTTTTGTTACATTGTTTTTAAGAAGATAGTTCACATGTAGTTCACATATTAATCTTTGTAAAGTCATGAATGTCCTATAAACAATCTGTGTACATGAAGGGTTCTGCAGAGAAACAGATACTTTAAGACTTTAAGAGTAAAAGTTTCATTTAGGAAAGCTCTATGTGCATATTTCATACTCTTATACCTATTGATTTATTTGAAAACAATTGAAATAATGTAAGAAAGAGAAAAAACAACACCAATACTTTTTAGAATAAGTATTGAATATAAAAGATTGAGCAAACATTGTTACACTTGATATTTTATCCAGGGTTTCAAACCCATCAGGATTTAACATTTATTGGAGATTAATGGAAGGATGAGGTGATTCAACCAGAAGCAGGGCAATTGTCAGAGGATGCTCTCTGTGCATGTGTGGTGCATGTCACCTCCAGAAGGAATCAGTCAGAAGTGAAGGCCATGGAAAAACAATCCCAAATAACATGGTCCTAACTGCAGTAGAGCTGGGACAGAACCACAAGTTGTGCAAATTTGCAAAGCTCAGTGATTTGCTGAGTTACAAAAACAGGGGATCTACCTATTTGTAGTTTATTTTTTTAATATGTATTTGCAAATGACAGAGTGTTAAGTTCAGTGTGCCTGATTTTCTTCTCACTTATGTCAGTGTCAATCAGGGATATCTTCACTGAATTTACTTAACACTCCTCTTTCTGCCCTCTGGCTTCCCTGTAGCTAGTCCTAATTAGAACTGTGCAAAGAGTTGGCTGGGTAAGTAATTCTCTAAAAAAATAAGATTAAAGAAATATTAAAAAATCTTAGATTGAATAAAGGAACTGAGATGCCATTTTGTGCCAAAGAGATCTTATCTTGGATGCAACTAAGAACCTGTTTACCTAAGTAGCAAAGGCTCAAATGACTTTCAGGCTTGAGTGGTGTAAGCAGAGCTTCAGAGAGGTCCTATCTGTACTCCAAGTCAGGTAAGAAGCAGTTTGGATTTGGACCTCCCAGACATTGCAGGATATTCCAGTATCTGAGGTATATGCAAAAAGTGGGAAAATCTGATTTAGGTTTGTTAATAGGACCTATTTCTCTACATGTTGTCTCCCAGAAAATCATGTGTTATTGTGGAAATGTCAAAACAAAATATTTCATTGTTCTGAAAAGTTTTTTGTTTCTGTTTGTTTGGGTTTTTGCCATACATAAATGTTGTAACAGTGATGGTTTGGTTCCCTCAAAACCTCTTTCATGTAGGACAAATAAGTAACTTGCTAGGGTTGTTGTTTTTTTTTTTCTTTTTTTTTTCCCCTTGAGTAATAGTAATTTGCATCTGTGTAAAGCAGAAAAAAAGCCAGAGCAATGAGATTATGCTGGCAAGTGCCTGATACAAGCAGGAGGAGAATGGGAACTGACTGACTGATGGAACCAGACAGTACCTCTCAGCTCAAGTAAGTAAAGGTCCATTATTCCTGGGCTGCTGCATCAGCAAAGCAATTAAATTAAGGAATTCTACAGACTTCCCACACAGTTAAAATGAACTAAACCAGATTGAATGTAGAGCACTACACGCCAGGGGAGGAGAATAAGAAGGGTGGGGTTAGAAAATGGTACAAAACAAAGAGAAGTAAAATGCTCAGCCAAGGAGATGATTATTATGATAGTGAAAAAGAAGTGCTATTACTGCTTGGAGGATTTCAATTCTATTTTATGAACCCTGGTTTGTATTTCTGACCTTCTGAGATCTCTGTGCTAAGATAACTGTGCTCAATTCTCCACGTACCATGACATGTTTTCTTAGACCATTTGTGCCTATATGGGTCGAATCTTTCATTAGTTGTGAGGGAGGGGATACAGAAATATCTGGCTGTTCCATAAATAAATACTGTCCACCCTGTTTGTGAGGACTGACCAATATCAGCTTTTCTCCCTTAGCTGTGAAGCTGCAAGCATCTGCCTTCAAGCTGCATGACTCCTTCTGGGACTTCTCTGAATCCAAGTAATCTCCTTGAGCAATGGATTCATTTGATGGTTAACAGTACTGCTGCCAAGAAGAGATTTGTCATATCTTTAGGCTGAGAGGAGGAATTCTGCAGTACTAGCTAACTCCTCTCCACAGGGGAAATCAGTATATTCTTCTGGTTATGCTGCAGTCCTATGATCAATATATTTGTTCACGCTTAATGCAACATATGAAAACCAGCATTCTCATTTTGAAAACAGCTGCAAGCAAACAGTGACCTATATATAGGATTTGTCTTCTTTCCAGCTTCATTCTTAACAGAATTCATGTGGAATTAATTGTAAATAGCTGGATTTGAAGGTGTCTTGGCTTTTTTTAGAGGAAAGTTGGCATTTAAATCTTATTCTGCCTAGCTAGTCAATAACAATGTTCTTAGCTTCTGAAACTTGGACAGATTTATAGCTTCAGCAAACTTTCACATTGCCATTTTTAAATACACATCATATATTTCACAGATCTTCTCAGCAAAATTTTTAGACATGCCAACACGATATAGAAGTCTAGAGTACATTTAAATATGACTGAAGCATTTGAGAAAACAAACCCCAAAGACTTCCAGTAAGATTTAGACCATCCACAAGTTAATTTCCAAAATGTCACGTGTGCCTAGATGTAAAACTATCCAGTGTTGTGATACATATGACAAAGATATTAATCTTAGGGAGCCCGTGTTCTTAAACTAGTGGAAGATTGAAGATGTTGATAACTCAACTTCCTGCTGCAAGAGCCTGTCAAGTCCACGTATTTGTGGTATTCGGTACATGAAGAAACAGTGAAACACAAGATTCAGGAAGATCCCTGAATCTTGTGGCTGCCCATCACCTGGGGTCACAAGCAGAGCACAGGCCTCTAACCCAGCCCAGTGTGGCAGCAGTTCTCACACACCCACATATAGGATAAAGAGCAAGAAAAGAGTGTTTCTGGTTTCCCAATAACTTGACTGCATTCAGATGGGGTACAAAGTCTGTTCAGGCTCAAATGCCCCCATTTGCTGAGAGAGAGAATCTTAGAGCTGTCATGTGTGAGGAACTTTTAGTACTGTCAGGAAAGGGTGAAAACTCCTCTTTCTGAAGGCTGTTCTTTGCAAATGGGACCAATAAGAGATGACTGAGGTGGAAATAAAAAGCTGGGAGAAGCCCTTAACTCAGGTAGCTGAAGCAGATCTCAACAGAACCCTTATCCCAAAGCTTACCTTGGGGACGGGGATCATGCCTATTCACAAAGAAATGGAGTTTCTTTGAGGTGTCTCTCCTATCTCCATTGATGGTTTCCAGGCTGCTGGGTTAAAGAGCACCTCCATAGGGCTCCAGAACCCAGTAAGTGTTGCAGCCAGGGAAATTCTCCTTCAGAAGTAATTTTTTCCTTCTTTCACTTTTTTCTTTTTTTCTTTCTTGTTTAGGACCTAGCTTGATGCAGGTTGGGACTAAGCCTGCAAGCTGTCTGCTGGATGTTTTTGTCAGTTCCACAGCTGCAGTAAGAGGTGTAAAATGATCAAACACATCAAATTTCTTGCAGTGTCCACAAAGAGTACTGAAGCTCACAGCTCTTGAAAGGCTTTCAAGGACCCTGGAAGCCCTGAAGATACTTGAATGGAGGTAGGCTTTTAGACTGAACTGCAGAAAGCCTCAATTGCTGCAAACCCACTGAAGCCTGAAGTGCCTTTTTTGCTGACTGCTCCAGACTCTCAGATCCTGGGAGCCTGTCTCATGGCTTCAAGCCAGACCTAAACAGCATAATCCACCTGGATGTTTTAACAAAGCTGGCTGTTTAGAAGTCACAAGGCCTAGGAAGACTGTCATATTCAGCTCTAGAGGTTTCCTCCTTACAGCAGGATGTTTTGGGCAAAATTTCTGCAGCTCAGTGAGTACTAAAAACCTATTTAAACACCAGGCCAAATGTTTTATGGTAAAACTGGACTGCAGCTTATTAAGTTGCAGCTACCTTTACAATGCTTCCTGATGTCTTTCATTATGTTTTCACAGCACTTATTCCAATGAAAAAGAGAAGAGTTGGGATATATACAATGTGGGATGAAACCACTAACTTAGGTAAACACCAAGTTGACCTATCCCCCTTCAGTTACCTTTGTGATTTATGCTTAGTGCTAATTAGTTCTAAAAATTCCTATATTTTTACCTGCAGGATTTTTTGGAATTGCCTTTTCCTGTAGATATTTGAATTGGATGACTGCTCAGATTACACAGCACGTAAGTCTCTGAACTGCTATGAATTAATGGGAGTGTGGACAGAACTGTGCACTTATGTTTTTGCTCAAAGTTAATTTGCACAGCTTCTATCTTCCTGAGATCTTTGCTGAATTTAGGTTTTAGGGTCACAGCTAATCCTGGAAATAATTTCCAGGTACAGTGAAGACGACAAAATCATTAGGAGTAGTCAACATGGCATCACCAAGTGGAAGTCTTGCTTGACCAACCTGATTCACATCTGTGGTGAAGTGACCAGCCTCTAGGATGAGAGGAAGGCAGAGGGCATTGTCTGCCTGGAGCTCAGTGGAACCTTTGGTGATGTCTCCCATTAGACCCTCACAGAGCAGCTTTTGAGGTACAGACTGGGGGAGCAGACAGTGAGAGAGATTGAAAACTGGCTGAATTTCTGGGTCTAGGGAGTGGTGATCCACAAATCTAGGTGGAGACAGTGGCTAGCAGAGTTCCTCAGTGGCCAGTATTGGGTGCAGTCCTGTTAATCCTCTGGATGATGGGGCAGAGTGGAGCTTCAGCAAGTTTGCTGGTGACACCAAACTGGGAGGAGTGGCTGTTACACTAGAGGGTCGTGCTGCCATCCAGAATGAACTCAACAGGCTGGACAAATGGGTCAACAGGAATGTCATGAGGTTCAACACAGGGAATTGTGAGGTCTTGCCCCTGGGGAGGAGCACCCCCATGCACCAGTGTATGATGGTGGCCTCTTCAGTGGAAAGAAGCTTGGCAGAAAAGGACCTGGAAGTCCTGGTGGACACCAGGTTCAATATGAATCTCTCAGTATCAAAGATTCCATATCTGTACAGATTCCATTTAGATATCTATTATAAATCCCACATTTTTTATAAGGTAGGTGTAAATTGACCTGAGGGCTATCGTTCAGTTCCCAAACCTACTTAATACTGTACTGCATCTTGGTTTTCATATCCAGCTCTTCTGAATTTGCTGTTAATTCCTCCTACAAGTTTTCAGAAGAAATGGCCTTTTCTTAATAAAAAAACACTGATCTGAAAATGTTTCATAATATTTTTTAGGGTAGGATAATTCCACCTGGGCATGTTCCAAGGAAACTTTTTTTGGACGAGTTTCACTTCTTAAAGTGAAGAATCGCAGTGCAAATCTGTTTCATCATCTAAAACTTAAAGACCATTTACATAAGGATAATCAGGGAAAGGACAGAGTGATCAGGACTGCAAGTGTCTGAAAATAAAGATAAGACCAGATCTAGATCTACTGGTATGAGGTTCTGTGTGGTGCATCTCAGACGATGGAAAGCAGCTGTAAAGTGGTACAGCCAGCTTTTGTGATTCACTGCGTCAGTGGAGCAATGCCAGAGAGTTCTGGTGTATCAACAAATCCAGGGCAAGTGGCAGCTGCATCCTTCTAGACAGATAAAGCTTCTTCTGCTGCAAGTAGTGTGAAGGAAACATTTGCATGTACACAACAGGGTATTTGTCTGCATGTGTACATGCATGTGTGTTTACACGTACACATGCACAATTCTGTGAGTGTGGTGGGCCTGGTAACACCATCTGCTGTTCAATTTACCCATCATTTACCAACTGATAAAAACAGTTGCCTGCAGTCTTGCTAAATGTTAGTCAGAAAGCTGAAGTCCTCCACATCATCAATAATCCTTTTTGGACTCAGGCAGAACAAAGGAGGAAAATTATGAACAAAACAAAACAAAATCCAGATGCACATATTAGGTAAAAAATTCTCGTGTGTCTGGGCATGTGGAGGAGAGACTGGAACAGATTGTCTCTAAGTGGATGCTGGGACTGGGAGGTTGTGTAAAATGAACAAAGTACCACAAAGGAATGGAGGTTCAGGGAGTGAGACAGTTTGGAAAATTGTTGCAAGTACATTTGTGGCTGTACATGGGGGTAGCGCGAGAATCTGGAATATGTATAGACAGGAGGGTTTAGGGCTGCAGATAAAATGGAATAAGATCTAACATAAAAGTACAAAAAAGAAAGATCTTAGGGCAGTAGTGGAAAAGACAATCATAGCAGGGGCTCAGGAAAAAGGATTGGCCCAAAAGACCAGGAAAAGGAGGGAAGCATGGGGGTAGGTCACTACTGGATGGGCCTATGGTCCAATAACAGCCTTCAGTTGGGTTCAGATATGTGAGAATGTAAAAAAAAAAACAGAGAAGTGTCAAGGAAGAGTAAAGATAAAACTGACTGGCGAAAGAGATAGGAATTGTTTGGGTCATATTTGTCTGCTGTGAGGGAAATGATGGATGGGACACTCAAGCACAAATTATCCTTGCTGGGACTGAAGTATGCTCAGGAGAGAGTGCTACTGCTGATTTCAGTGGCTGGGCTCAGAATAATCTCTCTTAATCATCCATGAACTGTTGGTTTTTTACCCTGAGACTTGTTATTTGCTCATCTCCTTGTAGATTTTCTTATATACATTGAGTAGAAGAAACCAAATTTCAAAACCCTCCACAAAATATTCTAGAACTGTCTAATCTTTGTAAAAAATATGTTCTTCATGGTTTTTTCCCTCATATTGAACAACACTATTCTCAGTACAGGCTTAGCTGTTTTGATTTAAACAAATTAGTTCTGACTCTGCCTGGATAGCCCTAGCAGGGAAAAGCCCTTAATCAAGATGTTTAGCAAAGTTATGAGACACTAATAAAAGATCCTGAAAGAGGGAGTATCAAGCATCCCTAATTACAGGAAATGCTGGAATATTTATAGACACATGCACAGATATTTGTAGAACAACCTCTAGGCTTTAAACTTTCCTGGCCTAATCTCAGTGGAGAGACCCTTTCAAGTGATAACCTAAATACTTTGGTTCAGTATGTTTATAAGCAATCGTGGATTTCCTTGAAAAAAAATGAATGGAGTCTGGCACATGTTTGGGGCTGTGGCTGACTGTACACTTTATTCATTAGGGAGTACATTCTGCTATAAATACTTGCTTTATTTGTTTGGAAGAAACTGCATTTTGACTTTGATTTTTTGAAAGATAAAGCTGAAGCAATCATTTACAGTCATGTTTTATTATCTGCTGGAGCTTCAATTAGTGCCTAATCCAATGATTGCTGAAAACATTTTTGATTTAGAGACAATTTATTTTCTCATATTACCAACAATGTGACACTATTCTTTGCATCAGAACTCAGAGAAGTCGCACTAGAAGAAAATTTGGTTTGATTTAGGTTTTTGAGCACTAGAATCCTTCATACTGACCTAACGATTATCCAGGGTAATTCAAAACAATTCAAAAATGGCTGTAATTTCATGTTCAGCCCTAAAAGCTGCATTTAGGTTTGGTGTATGGTATGGAATCACAAATCATCAGCTATGGAAAGCCAGTGATATTGTGGTGATAACCAGGTGCTTAATAAAGCAGTAGTTTACAAGCAGAACTCTTATTCACAGAAATTACATTCATTTTTCCAATTACATAAGAGCTGGAAACTTGTTTAAAACATTAAATCTTATTATAGATTACTGTGGATTACAGAAAAAAGAGCCTGCTTTCCCTCTACACTCAGTTTACCTTCTAGTAGGAAAGGAATGCTGTTATTCACAAACATTTAAGCCATGATTACGATGCCCATGAATCTGCAAACTCCTATTCAAACCCAGGCAGCAGGAAAGGGGCTCTGTTGATTCATCTGACTGCAGGTAGGGGCTATATTCCCTGTTACAGAAAACCCTCTTTGGTGCACACCAGCCTGTGCCCCAGGAACAAACACTGCAGCTCAGGCACACCTTCAGGCAAATACTCCAGAGTTTGACATTTACCGAGCTGTTACCAGGAAATGACCACTTAGGACATGAAACCTAAGGATAGAAAAAGAAATTAAATTAAATATTTAATATTAAAATCAATATTAAAATTCCAGCTTCTTGGACAGTCTTAACCACTCCACTGAACTTTGTGACAATGTCCCTTTACACCATCTGAAATCTGGACCATGATCTTTTAGGGTAGACATCAGTTTCTCTAAATTGCTTGCCAAGAGGAAGCACAGCACTAGATTTGCTGCTGCTCAGCTAGGTATTTATCATGATACTCTATTTCAACTGTGTCCTGCTGCTGTTAGGCATCATCTTAATGTTTCTTTTTACCTAAGATAAATAAATCAGCGTCATCCTGGAGATTTAGTTGCAACTGCAGTTTATAGATAAAAAAAAATTATACCTTGCAAGCAAATTTCTTAAAGCCAACAAAAGCCCAAAAGCCTCATTACTCTCCCAAATTATAAAACTCAGGAGAAATTAATTAGAAATGGTAACAAATAGCAGTAGTGAAAATATTACATCTTGAAAATATTAGAGGTCCCCCACTATTCTTTAAGTCAAGCAAATATAGGAAAAAAAACAGGCATTGGTGTTTCTTTTACTGCTTACATGAGCCATAAAATAAAATGCTTGGAAAGTACCCGTATTAAATGACAAATGAGGTAATTTAGAGCACAAATAATACTTTATTTATCAGAAGTGAAATAATATAAATCAACCCTTACAACTTCTGTATCAATCTGCTATTTGGAGTAAATAGAAAAATAAAATATTTCCTTAAAAACACTCAGATGATTTGTTTCAGGGCTCATAAACATCTTTTATGAACAGCAGTTTAATAATACCTAATGTTAAGTAATACCAGTGGTGTTGTAACTAATCTAGACTATGGATGCCAAAGAAATAATGTTTAGAGAGTTTTATTAGACTGATCTAATTGAAAAATGAGATCTGCTGTGGGGCACAGAAACATTATGAAGCTTGTCTACTTTTTTCCAAACTGATGTGATGCTATTGTTGCATATACTGCTTTAAAAGGCACAAAAATGCTGAGGGCAAGCAAAATGTCTTTGGGCCTCTTGAGGCTGGGTCCTGCCTTGAGCTGATGTGTGCTCCCAGAGGATGGCCACAGCAGGTTTGCTCCCATTCCCAGGTGTGCTGGGCAGCCTGGCCACCTTCCCCTTGCACAGGGCAGCTGCACACTGGGTGAAGTCTCCTTCCATGGGACATTCCAGGAAAAGTGAGCAGGGTTTCTCCTTTCACATTGGTGCTCTCAGAGACCTGAGTGAGCAGGGTGGGTACATTGAACCCCTTCATGCTTGGAAGAGTGCAGTATTTGAATATCTGCTATGCCATTTTCTGATCGGTCTTGAAACAACATTCTGCCATGATGCACACATAGGCTGGCTGTAGTTACACTTTTTATGTGATAAAATTTGATCATTAATGAACAGGATCCTTTGCTACTCTGCATTCTCCTGTCCATCTACTGATTCCTGCCCTACATTTTATACTGTATGCTTGTAAGCATCTACACAGCACTTATGCTGAAATCAGGGTCCATGTCCATGTTTCCTACCTCAATGACTTAGGAAACAGCCCTAACACTGGTTTTAAAGGCACTGTGGTGGTTTCAATGACTTACTGTGCCAGAAAGTCTGAAGCAGAAAAATAGCCATGCTACCCAAGATAGGTAGACTGTTTATGCTGGGAGTAGGATTCGACACATTCTGAGACAGATTTATAGTAGGAAAGATGAATCACACTCAAAAACTTCTTTTTCTCTCCTCTTCTGAGTATGAAAAAGATGTTTAAAACGTGTCTTACCTAGATGCTACTGATATCTGCTGTGTCTTTTTGTAATTTATTAGACACAGAGCAACATATGTCAGCTCCAGCAAACAAGATATTTATTTATCAAATAAATGAATAAATATATCCATCACTCTTCTTTGAAAAATACTGGGACATTTAAGTCAGGCACTTGAAAGCAACATTATAGTAACAGAAACTGTAAGTGATAGCAATAATCCTGGAAAGCTTTTATCAAATTAAGTGAAGGGTTTGGATCAGCTCCCAGCAGCTACAGCTTCATTTTTCAGGAACCAGCAGCTGGTTACCTGCAGCACCTTTGCTTGCTGTTCCAGCAGAGTCCTCATGTCCTGGGTGGATGCTGGGAATTGCTTCCAGGCTCTGATCAGTCCTGTAGATTAAGACAGTCCCACACAGCTGTGCACGGGTATGGATTAATCCTGTCACTGAAACACCGGGATTTGAAATAGGAGTTGTTAATTTTGGTTGACAGTATCTTGGCAGAGAGGAGACAGGCAGATCCCTTCTCCTCCATTAGCAGTTCTTGTTTCTCCTGTTGTATTAAAACAGCTCATCATATTTGTAAGCCTCAATGAACAACTCTTCTTAACATACTCCCACACAAGGATCCATTGAACAACTTGCATTGTTTCAGCTATTTTAAGGATAAACATTTCTTCAGGAGTGCTCATGAAACCTGCAATTGCTGAAGTTTTAAAACCAATAAATATCACCTTCTTCAACCCATTACAGTGGGTAATTTCTTTGCTACTTGCACAGATACAAGTTAGGAGGAACAACTTGAAAACAATATCAGAAAGCCAGGGTAGTGTAGTAGGACCTTGGCTCAGGAGTGTGTTAAAACCCATGTTCATTCCTGGAAGGAATGTTAGATGAAAAAATATTAATCAGTTACTCATGATACAAGCAACCTTTAAAATGAAGTAATCACCTTTCTATGGATTTCTTACAGGTTCTCCTGTTCATACTGCTTTAGCACAAACAATATTTATCTAAATCAGACAAGATGTTAAAAGAATTCCAATGGATAATACAGTGAGATTATGTAGAGACCAATTTCCTGAAGTGCCTTGCTCCCTTAGGCTTATTCCTGCTTTAAGATAGAATTCAGGGGTGACTTAGGCTTTTGGGAGCCTTGCATCACTGATAATTTGTGGGAGTAAGGCTCGTCCATCTCTGAAAGTGTATTGCATTCCAGCTGCCTTAGGTAGCTCTAATGTAATTTGCTTGGATGCAAAAAGCAGTATAGTAGGTTTGCATGGCAGTTTGCCTGGACTAATATAGCAACTTCTAGATGTTAATTAGTCACAGTGGAGCTCCACAACACGGCTTGTTTGTTCAGCACTTGGTTTGTTCAGCACTTGCTCAGGTATCTCCATCCTGCTTTATGGCATATAGGCATAAACCTGGGTGCTTCTAAAATTTTAATTTCTTGCCTGAGAGAAAATGAATGTAAAAATACCCATGAAGATTCCATGTTTTGTAGCTGCCTGCTGATTTCCAGATCAGGTGCTCTCAGTCAGGACCAAACCTTCCCTGCAACACCTCACTTCATCAGCAGGGAACTTTTGACAGGACTAGGTGTGAGATGAAACACTTTTTACCTCTTGCCGTGCCATGCTGTTAAAATAGGAGCCATAAACCCCAACTCTGTCTTACACTGCTCTGTTGATGTTGCAGAACTAACTTAAATGAAGCATAATTTAAACATATTTAGAGGAAAGGTTGCCTTGAGTAAAAGATTCCCAGCAGAAGCTGTAGGAAGAACCTTCCATAAATTCTTTCTATCTACCTTACAACTTGAGAAATATCTGTAGGCTTCCTTCAGGGCTGCACTCAGCATCCAATTTGGAAGCAGAGCTGCAGATACAGTGGGAAGCTGCAGAGATCAGGCTGCATCCAATTTTATTCTAGTTCAGCTCTGTTTGGGATGTTTCAGTTAGGAGTTCAGCTTGTCCACTGGAGTTATGGTTAGATACAAACTCAGAGAAGCATTAAGTGACTCACAGTTTTCATTCCTTTTTTACAACTTTCAAAAGCCTCATCTGTTGCCTTTCCCCTGTTCATTAAGCTAGGAATAATAGCAGGTGTAATGCTTAAAAAGACAATATTTTGAGAAAGAAAGGGAAATGTCTATTTGGCCCTTTGTCTTGTGTAATTCCACGTTTCTCTTCTCTCTGTGTGTAGCACTGGTGAAAGGTGCCAGACTGACATGCTTGGGGAATAAATAACTCTTTTTATGCACAGTTGGTGTCTCAGTACATCAGAGGTTTTGGGTTAGCAAATCTCCTTAATCCTAAGAAGTAAATCGCTAAAAGACGTTGTTGGTAAATGTTAATTATTTTCCCTGAGACGGAACTCAAAACCAGAGAGGAAGGAGATAAAGAAATATGGACATGCCTGATAATTCTGAACATATCATCAGGAAAGGCCTCTCTGCCAGGTTGATAAGGGAGTGTCCTGATCTCTCATCTTGTTTTGAATATGCCTACCAATTTCCTATCAAATGTCACAGCCTCCAACCACTCTGCAGCTAACCCATGCAGTGCAAGCACAAAACTGCAAAAACTTCGCCTTTAGCTCCTTGGTGGTGCATTTCCTTTGAAGACAAAACAACTGTGACAGTTTTTCTTAAAATGTGAATTTTCTACTCATGAAAAACAGCAGTTCAGGTTTCTAAAAATAACTGTCATCTTTGCATGCCAAAGCTGAGAGGTCTGAAGGAATGTGCCAATTAATTGACTAGGGAACTTAAAAATGGAAAGCTGTCAGATGGATGTGTCTGGACCATAGATCAGGAGGAAAGGAAGATGGAGAGCAATGTGTGTGCTGGCATTTCTAACCAATCATGCAGCTTGGGGTAGGCACTCTGAGCCAGGTGATACTAATGGGGAAGGAGCTATTGCTCCCTATCCTCTCTCCGTTGCCAGTCTTAACTGACTCATTGCTTTGGAAATTCTTGGCTAACATATTCATTCATTTCTCACAGAAACTAAGTGTTGCAGCTAGAAATAAAACAGAAGATGGCTAGTAGCGACGTATCTATGGAGAATTCATAATGCATGATTTCACGTCTCAGAAACTTCAGAAAAGTTATAATTTATTCCTTTTCCTGCTCTGCAATATGTCTAATACTTCTGGTATAAAAACCTGCATGATCCAACTGCTCATATTAACAGCACTGTTGAGAAGTGTTTAGTGGTTTTGAGCCCTTCATCCCAGTATGCACAATACCCAGGACACTGGGACCAGCTGCACACCTGACAGAGGAAGAATGGGCCACCCTCAATGCAGCAGGGAGTGTGAGGACTGATTTGTTTGGTGTCTGTGCCCTTAACATTCTCCCTGTGCAGCTCACACAGCTTCCAGCTCCTTCCTGATTCCTCTACAGGTTTTCTGGGTGAACAGGAGGCCATCCACTGGCTTTTCAAAATTATGAGTGGTTGAACATGGGAGCAGTACCTGTGTTAGGTGGCTCTTGCTTCCTTTCCTCCCAGTGCCTAAGAAGATGTTTTACCATGGTGGTGGATCTCTTTTGAGTCTCTTACCTATCTCTACCAACATTTTTTATCAAATGCTTGTGAATCTATCCTTGGACTAAAATTCCACATGTACTCCAGTAGAATTAAGCAGCTTTTTAGCAGACTAATTTAGCACCTCATGTATTAGATTCATGTTATTCTGAGCAGGTGTCAGAATGTTTTTTTCATGTCAAACACTTGGACAGCTTAAGACTACCTTTGATGACGATACATTGTCTTTCAGCCCAGAAAATCCCCAGCACAACTTTTTCTCCTTGCAAAACTGACTTAAGAGAAGCTTTTTACAATACATGTTTACTCTAGATAGGTAACTTTGATACCAACTCCAAAACAAATTCCCTATCAATCCCAAATATTTTGAATGCAAAAATTCTTTATGGCAGTTGTGATTGATGGTGTCTGAATGCAGGTACCCTTCTTCACTATGTCTTCTTTACTTTCAGCTGACTGTCTTGCTGACCATCAGCTCCCATAATGCACAATCCTCAAGAGAATGGGTTTATGATCCCTCATGGGAGTCAGAGTTTGCTCTAAAGAGATTTTTTTGCAGAGGAGAAATGGACCAAGAAGAATTAAAAGAGTCACTTCCCAAAAAGCACTGCAAGAATATTTCTGACTAAACCTTTTTCCTTTTCACTTTAGGAAAGTATTTTGAATTTTGGGGGTAGACCTGTTTCTGATATCCAGCCAGCATATTTGTGGATGCTTTTCTTATTAATTATTCAGTTTTCCTGTGGATCCTTCTTGCCAACAAAACTCTTAGGTTGGAGACAGATATCTGAACACTTTGCAAGGACAGTCTGCACCGACAGCATAGAGAGCATGATGGAGCCAGCCAACTCAACCAGCTGCCATAGTGCTGAGCTGTCCACAAACACAGGAGCATTCCAGAGATGGAGTTATGGCTGCAAGAGTCTCACAGTCAGCGTATTAATTTGGTTTAGAGGAGAAATGTGTCTGATGCCATATGGTGGAGCTAATCTTGTTTATCACTGCTTCACTGCCCCATCCATTTGGATCGTAGCAGGAATTATCACACAAATAGCTACTGCTGAGGCCTTCTGCAGAGACAGAGATAGGTGTGAGTGGTCTGGGGAGGTCTCAGGGGAGTGCAGTTGGAGGCTGAATAGAGAGAAGAAAGCTCATGCTTTCTGAATTACACCAAAACACCCAGCATGAGATAGATAAATAGCTCAAATCTGAGACTTTCAGCGGACCTAGTAAACTATTTTATTTTATTTCACCTCCAGATTTCTAGATTTTAGTCAGAATATTTTATTAATACATGAAGGTTTGTCTGTAATGAAATTTTTACCAAATTCCTATGTACTGATGCATACTGAGTCCACTCTAATTCCTTAACAGTTACAGGTTTACTATTCACACCTGTCAGGTTAATTAACAATGCAGTAATTATGTTGCCTCATCTCACCAACAACCTGCCTTTGCAGCAGTTAATGTTATTTCACTGCCCACTTTGGGCATCTGTGCTAAACTTGATGCTCACCTCAGTTATCAGCAACAGAAGATTAGCCACTGACCACCAACATTGCCTGTGAAAGGTCCATGCCTTGAAGTATTGCTTGGCTAAGCAAATGCTAGTCTGAATGTGGAAACAAAAGACCTTTTTGTTGGACTTGACAAGTCTTTGAACACACTCAAAAGGGCCAAATGGCTTTTTGATACAGTCTTGAGTTGGCAGCAGAGTTCCATCCTCTAAAATTCTGCTGTCACCTTTTTATTCTCATGTATTTCAAGAGGTCCAAGATTACTCCCAGTGTGAGGTTTTCCTCTGACTCCACTGGGAGCAGGCACTTACCCTCTGTGGCTCAGCAGCTCCTGGAAGAGCATGTCAGGGTACCTACTAGCAGAGGGATGTCAGCTCCTTAGTTCCATCAGGAACTGGTGTATGCAGCAGCTAATTTACTGCTTGAACACCTTGATCCTAATGGGTGAACCTGTATAAAACCTTTCTTTTCATACTCCACCGTCAGTCATGTTAGGAAGACTGCAGGGTGCCAGCTTTCTAGTGTCTGTGAGAAGCAGAGCAATGTTCACACTTCCCAAAGCATTAGTCATCCAAATCCACCCTCAGTCTTTCTTCTGTCATACATTTATTTGTGCGTGAGCAGGTAAGTTCAGAATAAGTTAGAATCTCTTCATGGAAAGAAGGAGAAATGTAAGACAAGTCTGCACAAGGTTTAAAATAAAAATCCTGCAAATCCACTGTTGTGTGTTGCACTTCTACCTGTGGCACCTGTAAAGCTATCAGGTTGGAAGAAACCTGGAAGCAAAAGCTGTTTGCATGCTTTTGAGAAGTTTTCCTTCTCATTCTTCTATTATAAGGAAGAGATCATCCCAATATTTGAGAGAAAAAAGGATAAAGTTCAACTATGCAAACTCATCCTCCTCTTTCTGGCCTTCTTGACACCCACTTGGATTTCACTCCTGAAGCTTAGTTACCAGCAGTGTAATCACTACACACAACACCCCAGCTGGAAAGAGAGCCTGGATAGCTGGTGCTGTCCTGTGCCAGGACAGGGTGAAGGTGAGGAATAAGAAACCCAAGAAAAACAAAGTTGGACGAGGAGGACATTCTGTTCCTCACCCCTACAAACAGTGGCTCTCGTGCCAAATCCCAGAGAGTGAAAACACAGCAAGTTTAGCTCTGCAGTGCAGATCAAGAAAGAGCAATGCCATCAAACCTGCCTGCTTTTGGGTCAGATTCTGCAGGTTTTGAATATGTGTAAATACACATGTGCACATGTATATGTATATTACCTGAAGACAGTCAAGATTGTAATAGATGTGCAAAGACATGAAGGAATATATCTCATTCTACATTGTTTGGAATTAGACTGTTAAGGAACAAGGGTCAAAATAGCTGCATAATCCCCAATCTCACCACCAAGTTAAGCACAAGCAATAATCTTTTCTCTCTCAGCACAGAAATGCACAGAAAGTTAAAGGACTGGCAGTACCCTGCCAGAACAAGTGCTTTGTTGCTCAGACTAGTTTTTGGAAGAAAACAAATTCTAGAAAAAGGAGATTTATTTCCTCCAAAATTATCTTTTCTTTCCATACATGCACTGACAAGAAGTATCCTGTGAACAGTATTCTCCAAACACAACAGTAAAATGAGGAACAGAAGAGCAACACCCATTATTTGGAAACAAAAGGGGAAGGAGAAATTGTATCTTCAGCATTTCCAAATCCCTCTCCAAGTGTAAAGAGGACAAACAAGCAAACAACTCTTCTGCAATTTCTTCCCTCTCCTTCTTTGCAGCATTGGCATCACAGAAAGTAAGCAGCTATGATGTCTCATAGACCCAAGATTATGTTGTGCTCTAAACCTCCTCCTCCTTCCCACCTCTGGAAACTTTGTTGTGCTGGCTGTGCCCATTCTCATGCTGAGTGTTTTCCCAGAGACATCAGTGTCTATGAGTTTGAATGAATGAATGAAATTTTGCTCTCATTTTCTCAGACATGTGCATTTGAGAGACATTTATTAGCCAAAGGAGCAAAAAGATGCAGCACCAGCCCATCGTCCTTCCCCAGCTGACAGAGCGGTCTGGTGGTGGGAAGAGGCAGCTCCCAGCATCCCATAGCCCTGCAGTCCATGCTGACTGCCAGTGTTTTTCCTGCTCTTGATCCAGTCAAGATGATCAGCTCCAGCCTGCACACCAGCTGTCTCTCACCAGAAAGGAACTATTTTCCTTGACCTCGGTGACGCACTTCAGTGATGAACAAAATGCCACAATGCTTTTTTGTTTTCCAAGTAACACAAAAGAATTGTGACAAGGTGGCTTAAACCTTTGTCCAAAATCTTGTTTTCTGTGATTAAACTTGAGTGCAGATGCACTGTAATTGTAATTTCAGGAAATTACTTAGGCTTATTTAGCTTTACTAGCCATAGCTTTTTATGACCTAGAGTACTCTCAGAAAGTTTCTCCTTAAAACTCCGACTGAGGACTGCAGACAGCGAAGTTATTTGACAGTTGTCAAAGATAGTTTTTGTGGGTCAGATGATATATAGCTCATTGTCTAAGCCATATCTCCAAGCTTTTGATTACCTCTTGGCTAATAAGGATTTCCTCACAGAAGTAAGCTAAAGAGTATTGTGTTAAAGAGAAAAAGGCTGAAATAATGAGCTAAAAAGAAATGAATGGAAGTGGTGTACATCTTCTATTGTGGGACCCGTATTGTTTTTTTCTAGAACATATAAACAAAAGAGAAAAATAGTTCTGGCTAAAATAATTGTGGAAAGCTCACTCCTACAAGTCCCACTGAAAGAAAACTTTCATCTCTAGATTCAACCTCCATTATCTGACAGATAATGGAACTATCTGCAGGAAATGAAAAACCTGACAAAGATTAAATGTGGGATTAACCTAATCTAACTTCATCTCCTTGAAATTCAGGTGACTAAATCAAAGCCATCCTCTTGGCTCTCTATATATTGAGTACAGAGTGGGAGAAATACCTCCAAAGATAAATTAATATTCTGTCTTCTAGCCACCTGTCTTACACAGGTATGAGTTGCCTTCAAGAGGGGTGTCCATCTCTGTTGACTACTGAAAAAATCCTGACAGGTTTGGTAGAAAAGTCTTGACTATGAAAGGCCAAGTATGCTCAGTCCCATAGGTCAGAGAGTGAATTGGTCATGCCCAGGGAGAGTGGAAGGCAGTGGTTTGTTTTGACTTGGAGACTAGCCCAGGACAGGGTCCAACACTGATATGAAGGCATCAGATACAAAACATAAACAAATTTTTATCCTTTCTCTGCTACTGCCATGAAATATGGCATTTTTTCTGTTAAAAATGCAGTGGTGTTGTCTTGAAAAATGGTTGTCTTTATGAAAACATAAAGATAAGTTCTGAAGAATGCAAATACATGGACTCTGAGGGGTTTTGTTTCCCCTTAACTCACTGACTTAATTTTTTACTGTGAGTGGTAAAGCAAAATCCCTCTTTAGAAACATTCACTCCTACATTGTGTTACAGATTTCCAGTGGTGAACTATTAGGTGTTTTGCAATTAACACAGCATGAAAGAACCATCACTTCTATGGATCTCTGAGTTCACACTTTCCTCTAATGAGAGCTAAGATAAATTGTTCCAGTTTCAGTGTATTGGCTACCAAATTGACCCTGATCCATAGCTCACTTCAGGCTTCAGTAATTCCAATAATCTTGGAGTATGTTTGGATCCACCAATTGAAAATGTCTAAAATTCACTCATGCTATTATAGAAGCTAAAGTCAGAAAAAAACCCACATATATTCTGCTCAGGTTTAATTTTTTCCTTCTCTTCCTGTGAAATATAACACCACTTCCACATCCATCTACACTGGTATTTTTCCCAGAGATGAATGCTGCAGAACCTGACCTAGTGCCTTAAGGCAATTCCTTAGCGATGGAATTATCTTTATTAACAGACGACATAATTTCTCAGAGTGCAAAATGCAGAGTTAAGAGAGGTGAAGGGACAGAGGCAACTCTCTTTGTGCCCTCACCATATTTAGCAAACCTTGTCCATAAAGGAGTCTGACAGTGCACTTTCTATTCTGGGTCCATTTGTATATGTTCTTCAGAAGAAGCAGCATGTGAATGATGCTGCTGATTGTTGCTGTCAGCATTCAAGGTGGATGTTAAAAATGAACAGATATTTCTCTGCACATCAGCACTTCCCAAAACTCACCTCAGTGATTGCACACTGTAAAATGATTGTGCTCATGCTGGGTATGTAGGACAATGTCTGGAGTTCCTGGGTCAGAAATCTTCCTTAATAGCTGTGGGATGGGGCTCTGAGAAGTTTTGAGGATGTGGGTCATAAATTTTCACAGGTCCTATGGAACAGCTGGTTACAGCTAGGTCCTGAAGTAGTGACTGTGGATAAAAAACCAAAAGATGATTCTACCTGAGTTCCTAATCCTGGTATGAACTGGGTGCCACCCACACGGCAGAAGCTGCGAGCAATGACTGACGTAATGGTCTGTTTGTGTTTCCCAACTGCCCTAGGAGCAATTCCCTGTAGTGACATCCTTGCACTGAGGTGAGGTGCTGGGGGGCAGTTTGTACACGAGCCCTGTCCTGTGGGAATGACATGGAAGTGCTACACCACTGGGCTTTGGTCACATCAGGGAAAGAGTCATCACAATGTTGGAGGATGGGACTGGCAGATCAGTCCATCACTGGTCTCCAATATCTGATGCTTGGTATGGCTCCTTTTAGAGCCACATTAAAGGTGTTCAGAGCACCCTTGTTCCCCCTGGAGGTCAGGCCTGGCTGCTGAGGCTCAGAGAGTCCTTCGTGCTCCAAGGCAATCAGGAAAAGCCCACAGCAGCATTTGGGGGCTTACCATGAGCAGGACCCATCCCATTTCAGGGCACCTCACTTTCAGCTCCCACTTGTGCCACAGACCTAGCCACATCACAGTAAAATGTTGGGCTGTAACAGTGAACAATTAGTGAAGAGCTGTCAGAAGAGATACATAACAGACAGGCAATATTTTAAAATTACTTAGCTAGCAACTTTTTTTTTTGGTAGAGTCAGAGTCTTCCATATTCTTGCCAACCTGAGGCATTTTTACAGGAACTTTACCCAACCAGGACTGCCTTAGGGATTGAAATTTGAAATTTTCAATCTACTTGAGACACCCTCCAACCCCCCTCCCCCAAGTTTATGCTATGTATTTTCCTGTCTTTGTCTTGCTGTTTTAAGGTTACATTCTTTGGCTCTTGAGGTGTTCATGTATCCTCTGCCTGGGGTGCACACACGGAGCAAAGGGGCTGGAGACAAGAGCCTGCTTTGGGATGTAGCATCCCATTCTCCTCCTCAGCTTCCATCTTTCACTCAAGGAAAACAAGACCATTGCAGCAGTAACCTGATTCCCAACCAGTGCAGCAGAAATCACTTGCTTCCCCCATCTCTGTGAATTGCAATATCCTGCAGTATCTTCCCACATATTCAGGCATCACTGTTGGATGACACAAGGCAGGATTCCTTTGCAGAAGGAACTTAATGGGAAGGAAAAATATTGCCTTAGTGTGTTGATTTACAGTGGTGTCTGACTTCTCTCAGGGTGTTTTGTCTCTGAGGCAATTTGAAAATTCTCTGCTCACGCTAATTTTGATATTTACTTTATGTTCTAACACACCAAGGAGGCATTTGTGTTACTGGGAGCTGGCCAACAGGTCACTCATCACTTTGCACAATTGACCTCCAACAGAAAGGAAGCCAAATCCAGCTGAAGTTTGAATAATACTTCTTGGAGCATAAGAAGTAAGATTTTTTTCTTCAACTATAAGCATTAGATGCTTGTTTAATGAAAAAAAATAGTTAAGGGTGACAATTTTTCATACAAGTCTTTAGAAAAAGGATATATATATCAGAACCCATGATCTCACGCATCATAAATCTTCAAAAAGCAAAGCTGGAAAGGATTTTAATTAGCCTCCTAATCCCACACCCCGTACTGAAAAAGGCAAGTAATATGTACTGAGGCCATCTCTAACAGGTATTTGATTTATAATCTCAGAGAAAACCAATTCTGCAGCCCATCTAGGCAACTTGTTGTTCCTTACACTTAGTTAGGAAGCCTTCCGGAGTATCTAACCTAAATCTTTGCTTCTGCAAATTAAGACAATTATTTCTTGTTTGACCACTATTGAACTGTCTGAACAATTGATTGTTCCTCTGTGATGTTACTACAAAACCAAAAAAAAGCTACTGAAAGATTAGAATCGTATCTTTGTTTAATCTTTTCTAGATTAAATAAATCTGGATTTTTTAGTACGTGCTCCTAAACCTCTCATTGTTTTCCAGTCACCTTTGGACTTTCTCTAGACTATCTCAATCTTTATCACACTCTTACAGATTAAATGCCCCCACATTTATTTTATAGTCAAGTATTTAATAATCCATGTCACACAGCAATATGCCTTTTAAAAAATAATACAAAACTTTCCTCCTTAATATGTATGTGATTTGCTGTATTATTTTCAGATATTACACGGCTTTGTGGCTGAAGCTTTTTTTTAACTCAGTGCCGGATTTTGTTCTTTCAAATGGAGCATCCTTCATGCTTTTATTAAATTTCATTTGCTGATTTCAAACCAAACCTCCAGTCTACTCAGATCACTCTGTATTTTGTCATCCGAAAGTACTATTTCACAGATGAAATGCCTTCACATACTGCTGTGAAGCACCACTGACCTGAATAAGTCTTCATTTCAAGGGCTTTTTTATTGAGATTCTGGATGAGGTCCAGGTATGAAGTAATTACATGGTCAATTATTTGCCAGTCTGCCACAACAGTGTTTCAAGCACATGTGCTGGTACTTTATGTATGTGGGAAGTAGCATGAAGAGGAAGAACTTTAAAATAGCAAAACTGACATTTCTTCTTTTCCATAATACTTTAGGAGAGTTTTTATATTTCCATTTATGTTTTTATATATATAAATGAATGTGTGCACTCAACCTTGATTTGCCCACACACTGTCTGTTTAGGTTTTTGCATGTTTCTGACATTAAACAATCCTTCTCTTCTACTTTTTGGTTTTTAGGCTGCCGCAGGGGTCTCTTGCACATAAATAATATTTTTTCATATGGTGTTTTTTCTTCTCCCTGCAATTATCTTTTTAGACTAATGAGTACTCGAAAGTGAATTGTATTTGAAACCAATGAAGGTCAATAGAGGTGACTCAGTATTATGCTAATTTAGTTCTTGAGTCCTATTATATGTTGTCCAGGTCCATTCAGGTTTAAGAGTGAAGAACAGAAGCTTTTGTGTTTCAATGTTTACATGAGTTTTCCCCTCTTGCTGAAGTATAATGGTTGATATTTGCATTTAATTAAGGTTTAACTGGAAGTGGTATTGGAGCTGGCTTCATTAGGATTGAAAGATGTCCTTGAAGCAAATAAATATTAGCATCCTGGCTAAGGGAGAAACTACAGAAAATAACAGTGATGAATTGAAAAAAAAATAGGAAAAAAGAAAGAAATATCTTTCACACATCACAGGGTTTTCTCCAGATTTATCACAAAAATGAAAAGCACTTTGAAGACGGGAAATTGCAAATGCAGAAACTGTGTCTTCGTATCTCCAATACGTGTAGCCACATGCTTCAAACGAATGTGACTGATAGAAGTGTTACCAGAAAACTGCAGCCAAGAATCAAAAAGAGACTGCTGGATTTTAAAATGTGTGATTCATTTTCAAGTCATTAAGACGAGAAATGTGTTTTCTTTTTCCTCTTCTCTCTCTGGCTTCTGAGCCATTCCTTCTCCTCCTTTCTCTGGAGGCACATCTAACCTTTGGTGTGTTTTATTGTACTCAAGCATCTGACTAGCAGAGGAAAACAATGTGTTTTCTTTCTTTAAATGCCAAAATGTCCTAAATTCCCACCTCCATGTATCATCTCTGTTTCTGAAGACGTAGGAGAGATTTCCTTCTGAATGTTTTTCTAGAAGATCTGTGCAAAAATGACTGATTTAAAAGCAGTAAGATATACTCTGGTAATGGGAGACAGTTTTCAGAACTTTGACAAGTACAAGTTTGACAGACAGTCTTGCCTTCTAAAAGATCCTGATTTTCAGAAAATTCTATATTACAATAAATAAATCCACTTCCAGGCAGCTAATATTAAACATCAAAACTGAAGCATGTAAAATCTGAACCTGCATTCACAATCCTTACTTAGATACCAGATTTCAGCCATAATCCATCTTGGTTGCCAAGGTCTTAAGACCCATTGTACATCTGATCAAATTTTCTGTTCATTGGACAAATTTCCTTTGATGCCATCATTGGTTTCCTATCAGCTGAACCATTTTCTCAAGGAATTAATCAAGAGGATGACATTCAGAATAAGCTTCTTGGCAGCCTGGAGTGAGAGGAATAAGTGTCAAATTGGAACGCCATAAAAATTTGTATTTAATTTGACTGAGATTATTAAAATAATACCAAATATTTTATCTGCATATTTTTTATTATTTATGTTATTATGTTTCTTATCTTTTATTGTTATGATTTCATATATAATTTTAATTATGCTTTTATTTATTTATAATTGTTTGATGCTAGCAACAGATCAAAGTGAGTACCCAATACTTAGAAATCCTTGGAGAGGAAGTATAATAATAGCAACAATTGACTAATTTATTTTCTATGAAGTAGAAGATATTACATTAATCTTTACTGAACTTTAAAAAGATAGTCTTTGTTCTTGTAAGCAACCTGAGCAATCAAAGAATGAAATGCAAAAGTTCTGAGTAAAAAGCTGGAGTCACTACTCAGCAATGCAAATTAGAATGACACATGCAAATTAAAGTGCATACGGTATTTTTCAAGCTCTAAATCAAATTTGTTGGGATAAAAATGGTGAGAAAAAAACTTCAGACATGCTCAAATCCCATTTTCTGAAATGATTTGAGAATCACAAGGCTTGAATCTCATTTTAGGTCACTGAAACTTAAGAAACTGAAGGTCAAAATCCAAATGCCATCACATATACTTCCTAACACCTAGAAAGGGGAAATCCAGGCTTACCTGTGATGTTTCACAATGACTGAGATCCCCTTTACTGCTTCCAAGGCCTCTTTCATGTCACTGCAGAGAGTCTGTACCCTTGGTGAGAGGCTTTGTTAAGGGGACAGCTGATGAATGTGAATGGAAAGACAGATGACACAAACCAGCAGGTCAGGTACTGCACCCAGCTGGAATTCATCACACCCTGCTCTGAGTGGGTACCTGGAATGTCCATGGTAGTAGCAGACCATTAGGTCATCAATTAAAATAATCTTGACCTGGTCCTAAGCTGTCAAAGTGTTTGTTGTGGTCTCTTCAGTTACAAAGTTATCAAATGACTTTGACTTTATATTTCATTCAATGGTCTGTCCAGTGTTGATTTGAGGAATGAATAATAATTAACGATGGTTAAACATAATCATAGAATACTCTGAGTTGGAAGGCACCTACAAGGATCAAGTCCAACTCCTAAGTGATCTGCCCATATGGGGATTCAATCCATGACTGGTGTTGTTATCACCATGCTCTCACCAACTGAGTTAATCTCAGGGTCATGGAATTGACTTTCCATTGAGTTATTCCTGGTTTCTACCTCTAGTTTCCAGATTATATTTGTCTCAGTCACTGATGAGACCAAAATCTGCTTAGCCAAAGAACTACTGTGGCTTTTAAAAGTCATTTTAAAGAAGGCAGTTGTAGACATTTCTGCTTACCCTCAGGTTTCCTTAGCCTGGCCTCAGCATTGAGGGTATTAATGACTTTTATTTTAAACCACTTTCATATCAGTCAGATTTCCAATGCTTATTAACACTGATGTTTCCCCTGAGCAAAAAAAACACGCAAAATTTAGTTTATATTCTCTAATGTTTTTATGGTGCCCATTTAAAATTATTGATATACCAGTCCTGGAGGCAGAACTACTCATGATTGCATGCAGAGAACTTTTATACCTCTTCTACAGTGAAGCAGCCTGATTTCTAATGATTCTATGATTTTTTTTATGTGTCCCTGACCTAGGTAAGGCTGGTGGTTTTTTTGCTACCCATTAAACGAGGAGAAAATCTTCACATTTCTAGATGGTGCAGCAACAGTGCTGGAACTTGCAGGTTTGAAGTACTCAAAACTTATATTTACAATGGATATTTGCTGAATTTCCATGAATGTTAAAATTCTTCTTTGAACCTCCAGAATCTTGAAAAAGATTTTCCATTGAGCACATGACCGTGTTTCTGTCTGTTGGATTTATTTTAAGAACATAGCAGTTGAGGGGATTGAGTAAAGTGAAGAAGCAAAGACAAGCAAGGAACAAATCACAGCAGGTTGGGGGAGTGTCTGAGAAAAAGTTTAATCCACAAAGTGGCAGCATTAATGCATCAAGAGTGGAAAGGAACCTGAGACAAATACCTTGGATGGTGGGAGGTGTCTGGAAGCCCTTGTGAATGATGGTAGACAGCATATGGTGTGTGGGTGTCCACTGTGATCTGTTTTCCCCAGCAGCACATGAATGCTATCCAGTCTCAAAGTCATATTTCCTCTTAGTTATAGTTCTACATGCTCTTCATTTTCATCCTTCATGGCCTCCTGAAATGATACATTTGAAATGGTTTCTGGTCTGTTCTAAGCATTTAATTCCTAGAAAGCTATCTACACATCAGAGGGACTTTTAAGAGGAGCGAGAAAGAAAAGCTGTGGAGGTGATTCATAGTGAAAGAAAATATTCAGAATAGGTAACAATGGTAATTGTGATTACAGTGATTGCTGCCCATTGCCCAGCAGCAATTTCAATGTGTCCTCACCAGATACCTTCACTATTTTTGAGGGGACATTCTTTATTGTGTAACAGAATGTTTGTGTATTTAGCAAGATATAGAAAGGAGAAAGGGGAATGGCTGTAGGCCCTGGTTGCTAGAGCTTAGAAAAGGGAAAGAGAAGGAGAGGAGATAAAAAGTATTTTAAATGCATAAATAAAAAGTGTTCAAGAATTGTCAAAAAGAAAAGAATGTGGAAAAATTAACAATAATAGGAATACTCATATTATTAATATTAATATTTATGAAATCCCCTCCATTTTGAACATGGAAACAGCGGATGAAAAATTACAGCCAGATTAATGAAAGTCAGCTGGGTAGAATAAACCCTGAACTCAAATTCTGCAACAGCAGAATTTTCAGGTTTTGCTCTCTCACTCATACATCCTTCAGGACAAAAAATCTGACAGACATTTTTCCTGGTGTCACTGAGATCACATTTTGAGAACAATGGTAGAATTGAAAAGAGATTAGATCACAGTTTGGCTAACACAACCTCTGTTGTCACTGGTGTTGTGTCAGAAAGAAAGGCCTCCTGTCAGGAACCAAAGTGGCTCTGAGTGAGTGGCTGTGAGGGAAAACTTGTTTTCCATTTGTACGATGAGAAAATCAAAAGTGACAGTGAGAGAAGCATAATAAGTAGAGGAGAGCAACCCTCATTTTTTGTAGATTCACTGTTTACAGTGGGTACTAAAATCTTGCTATTAAGATTTATAAATTGTTCAAGGCTTTATTGTTTAGACACTTAGAAGTCATCCACTAACTCATATGTTTTAATTTCAGAGTAATCAAATAGAAACCAAGGAATCTTCCTAAGCTAAGGAGCACCTAATCTCAGAACATTAAATCACAGCAAGATATTTTGATTTGAGCATTCACATCTTGAACTGATCATGAAGCTCTTAAGAGATCTGATAATATGAGCTTTACTCTTAGCCAAGAGCAGATTCACATAGTTATCTTTGTGTTGTTTGTACATAAAGGATTATTGTTATAGATGAGTGTGTACTATATTGTAAACCATAATTAGCTAACAGAGATTTAGGGGGAAAATAACGAATTTTGATGGATTAATTAATACTTTGGGTGATATAACTAGCATAGAAATACAGCAAGTAATTGACTCTATGCTTCTGAATTAATACCTGAAATTGCCACTTCTTTATTGAAAACACTTAAGTTGTACTTGCAACCACTGAAAGCAGCAGACAGTATGTTTGTTCTACTGATATTTCCAGACTGTGCCTTTACCACCAGTTGGTTTCTAAGCCTTTCCTTCAGTATTTGTTCAAATCTTGAGATCAAGTTCCATCAGTGCCTATCAAAACAGGAATGACATTTCTGGGCAAAACTTACTGAAGCAGTCATTTAGCACTGTCATCATATATTACAGAGTAAATTTTAATTTGTCAGGTAGCAAACCTGCTTAGAAACACAACAACACATTGGGTATGAAAAACAATTTAATATAAATGATAGAACTAAACTCATGACTATACACTGTGTTAGCTTTGTGCCTCTATAGAGTTTTGACTCCAAAAGATGCAGCCTGTGTCTTGGTAGGGTGTGTGTATCAATGTGTGGAGCACTTGATGTGAAAAACAATCAGTTGTGACAATCAGCCAGTCAGCAATCTTGAACACTTTCCATCTCTGCTCCATTTATGGGCATGAGTAAATAAAGCCCTGTTCTTAAAGCTGTGTTTTAATTTATTTTTTTTCTGCCAGCTAGTGCCAGGCAACTTAGTGAAGCCTTCCAACATTGCCTCCGTATGGAAATAAATTGAATCAACACTGTATTTTTTCCCCCAGCATAAAATGTTCCCTCTCTCTTTCACACTCCTTTTGGTCCATGAGAAAACAGCTTCAAAACAAACAATTAGAGGGCCCTTGTAAACTTTGCTATCAGTTACTTAGATTTGTTTTTGTTTATTTTTTAAT